>JARJIL010000006.1:41577724-42027586 GCA_038502395.1 Dittrichia graveolens
GTTTTTCTATATAATAAACTCTAACTCTTTTAAAAACTATTAAATTACTATACAAACACAATTAAAATGAACAAAAAATAAAACGCGTATGTCGAAAATGTCGTTGCATAATATACCATATTTCAAGTTTATTAAACTAGTTTGTAAACATATTACAACGCACACGATCGTGTCTATAAACACACGCGTATAATCTCTTAATTGACCAAAATGATAACACCTACATTAAATGAGAGAATGTGTGTTTTTAGTGCAATTTTTGCATATTATAATCTAAAACTACAACAAAACAAATTCAAGGCTTTGACAAATCCGTCGCAAACTTATAGTATTTGTGAAGGACCGAAACTAGTCATTTTATTTTTGAATTGTTTTTTATATGAAAAACTCAATAACATTTTTAAAAACTATTAAATAACTATACAAAAATAAATAAAATACAGAAAAAATTATACGCATATGTCGAGCATGTCGTTGCATGGTAAAAGGATATTTCATGTTAAGAAAACTTGTTTATAAACATAATAAAACGTGTACGGTCGGGTCTACAGACATCGTGTAGAACCTCTTATTTCACAAAATTCATAACACATATCTTAAATAAGAGAATACGTGTTTGTTAGTGTAATTTTAGCATTTTTTATTATAAATATACAATAAACAAATTCAACGTCATCACAAATCCGTCACAAACTTATAGTATTTGTGACGGATTTGCAACGGACCCAAACTTGTCATTTTATTTTTGAATTGTTTTTCTATATAATAAACTCTAACTCTTTTAAAAACTATTAAATTACTATACAAACACAATTAAAATGAACAAAAAATAAAACGCATATGTCGAAAATGTCGTTGCATAATAAACCATATTTCAAGTTTATTAAACTAGTTTATAAATATATTACAACGCACACGATCGTGTCTATAAACACACGCGTATAATCTCTTAATTGACCAAAATGATAACACCTACATTAAATGAGAGAATGTGTGTTTTTAGTGCAATTTTTGCATATTATAATCTAAAACTACAACAAAACAAATTCAATGCTTTGACAAATCCGTCGCAAACTTATAGTATTTGTGAAGGACCGAAACTAGTCATTTTATTTTTGAATTGTTTTTTATATGAAAAACTCAATAACATTTTTAAAAACTATTAAATAACTATACAAAAATAAATAAAATACACAAAAAATTATACGCATATGTCGAGCATGTCGTTGCATGGTAAAAGGATATTTCATGTTAAGAAAACTTGTTTATAAACATAATAAAACGTGTACGGTCGGGTCTACACACATCGTGTAGAACCTCTTATTTCACAAAATTCATAACACATATCTTAAATAAGAGAATACGTGTTTGTTAGTGTAATTTTAGCATTTTTTATTATAAATATACAATAAACAAATTCAACGTCATCACAAATCCGTCACAAACTTATAGTATTTGTGACGGATTTGCAACGGACCCAAACTTGTCATTTTATTTTTGAATTGTTTTTCTATATAATAAACTCTAACTCTTTTAAAAACTATTAAATTACTATACAAACACAATTAAAATGAACAAAAAATAAAACGCATATGTCGAAAATGTCGTTGCATAATAAACCATATTTCAAGTTTATTAAACTAGTTTATAAACATATTAGAACGCACACGATCGTGTCTATAAACACACGCGTATAATCTCTTAATTGACCAAAATGATAACACCTACATTAAATGAGAGAATGTGTGTTTTTAGTGCAATTTTTGCATTTTATAATCTAAAACTACAACAAAACAAATTCAAGGCTTTTACAAATCCGTCCCAAACTTATAGTATTTGTGAGGGACCGAAACTTGTCATTTTATTTTTGAATTGTTTTTTATATAAAAAACTCAATAACATTTTTAAAAACTATTAAATAACTATACAAAAATAAATAAAATATAGAAAAAATTATACGCATATGTCGAGCATGTCGTTGCTTGGTAAAAGGATATTTCATGTTAAGAAAACTTGTTTATAAACATAATAAAACGTGTACAGTCGGGTCTACAGACATCGTGTAGAACCTCTTATTTCACTAAATTCATAACACATATCTTAAATAAGAGAATACGTGTTTGTTAGTGTAATTTTAGCATTTTTTATTATAAATATACAATAAACAAATTCAACGTCATCACAAATCCGTCACAAACTTATAGTATTTGTGACGGATTTGCAACGGACCTAAACTTGTCATATTATTTTTGAATTGTTTTTATATAAAAAACTAATAAACCTTTTAAAACCTATAAAATAACTATACAATGAACAAAAAATTATACACATATGTCGAACATATCGTTGCATGATAAACGATATTTCAATTTTAAAAAACTTGTTTGTAAACCTATTATAACGCACACGAGCGTTTCTGTAGATATACGTGTAGAAGATCTTAATTCACCAAATTGATAACTCTTACATTAAAGGAGTGAATTATGTGTTTGTTGGTGCAATTCTACTATATTTTAAAAACTATAAAATGACTATACAAACACAAATAAAATGAACAAAAAATTATACACATATGTCGAACATATCGTTGCATGATAAACGATATTTCAATTTTATAAAACTTGTTTATAAACATAATAAAACGCGCACGGTCTGATTTACAGACATCGTGTAGAACCTCTTATTTCACCAAATTCATAACACATATCTTAAATGAGAGAATACGTGTTTGTTAGTGTAATTTTATCATTTTTTTTCAAAAAATACAAAAAACAAATTCATCACAAGTCCGTCACAAACTTATAGTATTTGTGATGGATTTGCAACGGACCCAAACTTGTCATTTTTTTTTGAATTGTTTTTCTATATAATAAACTCAAACTCTTTTAAAAACTATTAAATTACTATACAAACACAATTAAAATGAACAAAAAATAAAACGCGTATGTCGAAAATGTCGTTGCATAATATACCATATTTCAAGTTTATTAAACTAGTTTGTAAACATATTACAACGCACACGATCATGTCTATAAACACACGCGTATAATCTCTTAATTGACCAAAATGATAACACCTACATTAAATGAGAGAATGTGTGTTTTTAGTGCAATTTTTGCATTTTATAATCTAAAACTACAACAAAACAAATTCAAGGCTTTGACAAATCCGTCGCAAACTTATAGTATTTGTGAAGGACCGAAACTAGTCATTTTATTTTTGAATTATTTTTTTATATAATAAACTCTAACTCTTTTAAAAACTATTAAATTACTATACAAACACAATTAAAATGAACAAAAAATAAAACGCATATGTCGAAAATGTCGTTGCATGGTAAAAGGATATTTCATGTTAAGAAAACTTGTTTATAAACATAATAAAACGTGTACGGTCGGGTCTACACACATCGTGTAGAACCTCTTATTTCACCAAATTCATAACACATATCTTAAATAAGAGAATACGTGTTTGTTAGAGTAATTTTAGCATTTTTTATTATAAAATGAACACAATTAAAATGAACAAAAAATAAAACGCATATGTCGAAAATGTCGTTGCATAATAAACGATATTTCAAGTTTATTAAACTTGTTTGTAAACATATTATAACCCACACGACGGTGTCTATAAACACACGTGTATAACCTCTTAATTGACCAAACTAATAACACCTATGTTAATTGAGAGAATCCGTGTTTTTAGTGCAATTTTTCCATTTTTAATCTAAAAATACAACAAAACAAATTCAAGGCTTTCACAAATCCGTCGCACACTTGTAGTATTTGTGACGGACCGAAACTTGTCATTTTATTTTTGAATTGTTTTTTATATAAAAAACTCAATAACATTTTTAAAAACTATTAAATAACTATAAAAACATAAATAAAATATAGAGAAAATTATACGCATATGTCGAGCATGTCGTTGCATGTTAAAAGGATATTTCAAGTTTAGTAAACTTGTTTATAAACATGATAAAACGCGCACGGTCAGGTTTACACACATTTGGTAGAATCTCTTATTTCACCAAATTCATAACACATAAATTAAATGAGCGAATATGTGTTTTTTAGTTTAATTTTAGCATTTTTTATTCTAAAAATACAAAAAACAAATTCAACGTCGTCACAAATCCGTCAAAAACTTATAGTATTTGTGACGGATTTGCAACGGACCCAAACTTGTCATTTTATTTTTGAATTGTTTTTCTATATAATAAACTCTAACTCTTTTAAAAACTATTAAATTACTATACAAACACAATTAAAATGAACAAAAAATAAAACGCGTATGTCGAAAATGTCGTTGCATAATATACTATATTTCAAGTTTATTAAACTAGTTTGTAAACATATTACAACGCACACGATCGTGTCTATAAACACACGCGTATAATCTCTTAATTGACCAAATTGATAACACATACATTAAATGAGAGAATGTGTGTTTTTAGTGCAATTTTTCCATTTTATAATCTAAAAATACAACAAAACAAATTCAAGTCTTTCACAAATCCGTCGCAAACTTATAGTATTTGTGACAGACCCAAACTTGTCATTTTATTTTTTAATTGTATTTATATACAAACTCAAAAACATTTTTAAAAACTATTAAATAACTATACAAACACAAATAAAATATAGAAAAAATTATACGCATACGTCGAGCATTCCTTGCATGTTAAAAGGATATTTCATGTTTAGAAAACTTGTTTAGAAGCATAAAAAAAATGCGCACGGTTGTGTCCACAAACATACGTGTAGAACCTCTTATTTCCCAAAATTGATAACACATATATTAAATGATAGAATACGTGCTTGTTAGTGTAATTTTACCATTTTTTATTCTAAAAATACAAAAACCAAATTCAACCCAGTCACAAATCCGTCACAAACTTATAGTATTTGTGACGGATTTACGACGGACCCAAACTTGTCATATTATTTTTGAATTGTTTTTTATATAAAAAAAACTAATAAACCTTTTAAAAACTATAAAATGACTATACAAACACAAATAAAATGAACAAAAAATTATACACATATGTCGAACATATCGTTGCATGATAAACGATATTTCAATTTTATAAAACTTGTTTGTAAACATATTATAACGCACACGAGCGTTTCTATAGACACACGTATAGAAGCTCTTAATTCACCAAATTGATAACACTTACATTAAATGTGAGAATATGTGTTTGTTGGTGCAATTCTACTATATTTTAATGGAAAAATACAAAAAACAAATTCAACTCCCTCACAAATCCGTCGTAAACTTATAGTATTTGTCACAGATTTGCGACGGACCCAAACTTTTCATATTATTTTTGAATTGTTTTTTATATAAAAAACTCAAACTATTTTAAAAACTATTAAATGACTATACAAACACAATTAAAATGAACAAAAAATAAAACGCATATGTCGAAAATGTCGTTGCATAATAAATGATATTTCAAGTTTATTAAACTTGTTTGTAAATATATTATATCGCACACGACCGTGTCTATAAGCACACGCGTATAACCTCTTAATTGACCAAACTAATCGCACCTACATTAAATGAGATAATCCATGTTTTTAGAGCAATTTTTCCATTTTATAATCTAAAAATACAACAAAACAAATTCAAGGCTTTCACAAATCCGTCGCAAACTTATAGTATTTGTGAGGGACCGAAACTTGTCATTTTATTTTTGAATGGTTTTTTATATTAAAAACTCAATAACATTACTAAAAACTGTTAAATAACTATACAAACACACATAAAATATATAAAAAATTATACGCATATGTCGAGCATGTCGTTGCATGTTAAAAGGATATTTCAAGTTTAGAAAACTTGTTTATAAACATAAAAAAACGCGGACGGTCATGTCCACAAACATACGTGTAGAACCTCTTATTTCACAAAATTGATAACACATATATTAAATGATAGAATACGTGTTTGTTAGTGTAATTTTACCATTTTTTATTCTAAAAATACAATAACCAAATTCAACCCAGTCACAAATCCGTCACAAACTTATAGTATTTGAGACGGATTTACGACGGACCCAAACTTGTCATATTATTTTTGAATTGTTTTTTATATAAAAACTAATAAACCTTTTAAAAACTATAGAATGACTATACAAACACAAATAAACTGAACAAAAAATTATACACATATGTCGAACATGTCGTTGCATGGTAAACGATATTTCAATTTTATAAAACTTGTTTGTAAACCTATTATGACGCACATGAGCGTTTTATAGACACACGTGTAGAAGCTCTTACTTCACCAATTGATAACACTTACATTAAATAAGAGAATATGTGTTTGTTGGTGCAATTCTACTATATTTTAATGGAAAAATTCAAAACACAAATTCAAATCCCTCACAAATCCGTCGCAAACTTATAGTATTTATGACGGATTTGCGACGGATATAAAATTGTCATTTTATTTTTGAATTGTTTTTCTATATAATAAACTCAAACTCTTTTAAAAACTACTAAATTACTATGCATACACAATTAAAATGAACAGAAAATAAAACTCACATGTCGAAAATGTCGTTGCATAATAAACCATATTTCAAGTTTATTAAACTAGTTTGTAAAAATATTACAACGCACACAATCGTATCTATAAACACACGCGTATAATCTCTTAATTGACCAAATTGATAACACCTACATTAAATGAGAGAATGTGTGTTTTTAGTGCAATTTTTCCATTTTATAATCTAAAAATACAACAAAACAAATTCAAGGCTTTCACAAATCCATCGCAAACTTATAGTATTTGTGACATACCCAAACTTGTCATTTTATATTTTAAATGTATTTATATAAAAACTCAAAAACATTTTTAAAAACTATTAAATAACTATACAAACACAAATAAAATATAGAAAAAATTATATGCATATGTCCAGCATTCGTTGCATGTTTAAAGGATATTTCGGATTTAGAAAACTTGTTTATAAACATAAAAAAATGCGCACGGTCGTGTCCACAAACATACGTGTAGAACCTCTTATTTCACAAAATTGATAACACATATATTAAAGATAGAATACGTGTTTGTTAGTGTAAATTTACCATTTTTTATTCTAAAAATACAAAAACCAAATTCAACCCCGTAACAAATCCGTCACAAACTTATAGTATTTGTGACGGATTTACGACGGACCCAAACTTGTCATATTATTTTTGAATTGTTTTTTATATAAAAAAACTAATAAACCTTTTAAAAACTATAAAATGACTATACAAAAACAAATAAAATGAACAAAAAATAATACACATATGTCGAACATATCGTTGCATGAAAAACGATATTTCAATTTTATAAAACTTGTTTGTAAACCTATTATAACGCACACGAGCGTTTATATAGACACACGAATAGAAGCTCTTAATTCACCAAATTGATAACACTTACATTAAATGTGAGAATATGTGTTTGTTGGTGCAATTCTACTATATTTTAATGGAAAACTACAAAAAACAAATTCAACTCCCTCACAAATCCGTCGCAAACTTATAGTATTTGTGACAGATTTGCGACAGACCCAAACTTTTCATATTATTTTAGAATTTTTTTTATATAAAAAACTCAAACTATTTTAAAAACTATTAAATGACTATACAAACACAATTAAAATGAACAAAAAATAAAACGCATATGTCGAAAATGTCGTTGCATAATAAATGATATTTCAAGTTTATTAAACTTGTATGTAAATATATTATATCGCACACCTACATTAAATGAGAGAATGTGTGTTTTTATTGCAATTTTTCCATTTTATAATCTAAAAATACAACAAAACAAATTCAAGGCTTTCACAAATCCGTCGCAAACTTATAGTATTTGTGACGGACCGAAACTTGTCATTTTATTTTTGAATTGTTTTTTATATGAAAAACTCAATAACATTTTTAAAAACTATTAAATAACTATACAAACATAAATAAAAATAGAGAAAATTATACGCATATGTCGAGCATGTCGTTGCATGTTAAAAGGATATTTCAAGGTCTACACACATTGTGTAGAATCTCTTATTTCACCAAATTTATAACACATATATTAAATGAGCGAATATGTGTTTTTTAGTTTAATTTTATCATTTTTTATTCTAAAAATACAAAAAACAAATTCAACGTCGTCACAAATCCTTCACAAACTTATAGTATTAGTGACGGATTTGCAACGGACTCAAACTTGTCATTTTATTTTTGAATTGTTTTTCTATATAATAAACCCAAACTCTTTTAAAAACTATTAAATTACTATACAAACACAATTAAAATGAACAAAAAATAAAACGCATATGTCGAAAATGTCGTTGCATAATAAACCATATTTCAAATTTATTAAACTAGTTTGTAAACATATTACAACGCACACGATCGTGTCTATAAACACACGCGTATAATCTCTTAATTGACCAAAATGATAACACCTACATTAAATGAGAGAATGTGTGTTTTTAGTGCAATTTTTGCATTTTATAATCTAAAACTACAACAAAACAAATTCAAGACTTTCACAAATCCGTCGCAAACTTATAGTATTTGTGAAGGACCGAAACTAGTCATTTTATTTTTGAATTGTTTTTTATATGAAAAACTCAATAACATTTTTAAAAACTATTAAATAACTATACAAAAATAAATAAAATACAGAAAAAGTTATACGCATATGTCGAGCATGTCGTTGCACGTTAAAAGGATATTTCAAGTTTAGAAAACTTGTTTATAAACATAATAAAACGCGCACGGTCGGGTCTATAGGCATCGTGTAGAACCTCTTATTTCACCAAATTGATAACACATATCTTAAACGAGAGAATACGTGTTTGTTAGTGTAATTTTAGCATTTTTTATTCTAAAAATACAAAAACCAAATTCATCCCAGTCACAAATCCGTCACAAACTTATAGTATTTGTGACGGATTTACGACGGACCCAAACTTGTCATATTATTTTTGAATTGTTTTTTATATAAAAAAATAATAAACCTTTTAAAAACTATAAAATGACTATACCAACACAAATAAAAAGAACAAAAAATTATACACATATGTCGAACATATCGTTGCATGATAAACGATATTTCAATTTTATAAAACTTGTTTGTAAACCTATTATAACGCACACGAGCGTTTCTATAGACACACGTATAGAAGCTCTTAATTCATCAAATTGATAACACTTATATTAAATTTGAGAATATGTGTTGGTGCAATTCTACTATATTTTAATGGAAAAATACATAAAACAAATCAATTCCCTCACAAATCCGTCGCAAACTTATAGTATTTGTGACAGATTTGCGACGGACCCAAACTTTTCATATTATTTTTGAATTGTTCTTTATATAAAAAACTCAAACTATTTTAAAAACTATTAAATGACTATACAAACACAATTAAAATGAACAAAAAATAAAACGCATATGTCGAAAATGTCGTTGCATAATAAATGATATTTCAAGTTTATTAAACTTGTTTGTAAATATATTATATCGCACACGACCGTGTCTATAAGCACACGCGTATAACCTCTTAATTGACCAAACTAATAGCACCTACATTAAATGAGATAATCCATGTTTTTAGAGCAATTTTTCCATTTTATAATCTAAAAATACAACAAAACAAATTCAAGGCTTTCACAAATCCGTCGCAAACTTATAGTAATTGTGACGGACCCAAACTTGTCATTTTATTTTTGAATTGTATTTTATATTAAAAACTCAATAACATTTTTAAAAACTATTAAATAACTATACAAACACACATAAAATATATAAAAAATTATACGCATATGACGAGCATGTCGTTGCATGTTAAAAGGATATTTCAAGTTTAGAAAACTCGTTTATAAACATAATAAAACGCGCACGGTCGGGTCTACAGACATTGTGTAGAACCTCTTATTTCACCAAATTCATAACACATATATTAAACTAGAGAATACGTGTTTTTAGTGTAATTTTAGCATTTTTTTAGTCTAAAAATACAAATAACAAATTCTACTCCGTCACAAATCCGTCGCAAACTTATAGTATTTGTGATGAACCCAAACTTGTCATTTTATTTTTGAATTGTTTTTTATATAAAAAAGTCAAACTATTTTAAAAACTATTAAATGACTATACAAACACAATTAAATTGGACAAAAAATAAAACGCATATGTCGAAAATGTCGTTGCATAATAAACGATATTTCAAGTTTATTAAACTTGTTTGTAAACATATTATAACGCACACGACCGTGTCTATAAACACACGCCTATAACCTTTTAATTGACCAAACTAATAACACCTACATTAAATGAGTTAATCCGTGTTTTTAGTGCAATTTTTCCATTTTTTAATCTAAAAATACAACAAAACAAATTCCTAGCTGTCACAAATCCGTCGCAAACTTATAGTATTTGTGACGGACCGAAACTTGTCATTTTATTTTTGAATTGTTTTTTATATAAAAAACTCAATAACATTTTTAAAAACTATTAAATACCAATACAAACATAAATAAAATATAGAAAAAATTATACGCATATGTCGAGCATGTCGTTGCACGTTAAAAGGATATTTCAAGTTTAGAAAACTTGTTTATAAACATAATAAAACGCGCACGGTCGGGTCTACAGACATCGTGTAGAACCTCTTATTTCACCAAATTCATAACACATATCTTATACGAGAGAATACGTGTTTGTTAGTGTAATTTTACCATTTTTTATTATAAATATACAAAAAACAAATTCAACGTCGTCACAAATCCGTCACAAACTTATAGTATTTGTAACGGCTTTGCAACGGACCCAAACTTGTCATTTTATTTTTGAATTGTTTTTCTATATAATAAACTCAAACTCTTTTAAAAACTATTAAATTACTATACAAACATTATTAAAATGAACAAAAAATAAAACGCATATGTCGAAAATGTTTTTGCATAATAAACCATATTTCAAGTTTATTGAACTAGTTTGTAAACATATTACAACGCACACGATCGTGTCTATAACCACAGGCGTATAATCTCTTAATCGACCAAATTGATAACACCAACATTAAATGAGAGAATGTGTGTTTTTAGTGCAATTTTTCCATTTTATAATCTAAAAATACAACAAAACAAATTCAAGACTTTCACAAATCCGTCGCAAACTTATAATATTTGGAACGGACCCAAACTTTTCATTTTATTTTTTAATTGTATTTATATAAAAACTCAAAAACATTTTTAAAAACTATTAAATAACTATACAAACACAAATAAAATATAGAAAAAATTATACGCATACGTCGAGCATTCCTTGCATGTTAAAAGGATATTTCAGGTTTAGAAAACTTGTTTAGAAACATAAAAAAACGCGCACGGTTGTGTCCACAAACATACGTGTAGAACCTCTTATTTCCCAAAATTGATAACACATATATTAAATGATAGAGTACATGCTTGTTAGTGTAATTTTACCATTTTTTATTCTAAAAATACAAAAACCAAATTCAACCCAGTCACAAATCCGTCACAAACTTATAGCATTTGTGACGGATTTACGACGGACCCAAACTTGTCATATTATTTTTGAATTGTTTTTTATATAAAAAAAACTAATAAACCTTTTAAAAACTATAAAATGACTATGCAAACACAAATAAAATGAACAAAAAATTATACACATATGTTGAACATATCGTTGCATGATAAACGATATTTCAATTTTATAAAACTTGATTCTACACCTATTATAACGCACACCAGCGTTTCTATATAGACACACGTATATAAGCTCTTAATTCACCAAATTGATAACACTTACATTAAATTTGAGAATATGTGTTTGTTGGTGCAATTCTACTATATTTTAATGGAAAATACTAAAAACAAATTCATGCCGTCACAAATCCGTCACAAACTTATAGTATTTGTGATAGATTTGCGACGGACCCAAACTTTTCATATTATTTTTGAATTGTTTTTTATATAAAAAACTCAAACTATTTTAAAAACTATTAAATGACTATACAAACACAATTAAAATGAACAAAAAATAAAACGCATATGTCGAAAATGTCGTTGCATAATAAATGATATTTCAAGTTTATTAAACTTGTTTGTAAATATATTATATCGCACACGACCGTGTCTATAAGCACACACGTATAACCTCTTAATTGACCAAACTAATAGCACCTACATTAAATGAGATAATCCATGTTTTCAGAGCAATTTTTCCATTTTATAATCTAAAAATACAACAAAACAAATTCAAGGCTTTCACAAACCCGCCGCAAACTTATAGTGTTTGTGAGGGACCGAAACTTGTCATTTTATTTTTGAATTATTTTTTATATAAAAAACTCAATAACATTTTTAAAAACTATTAAATAACTATACAAACACACATAAAATATATAAAAAATTATACGCATATGACGAGCATGTCGTTGCATGTTAAAAGGATATTTCAAGTTTAGAAAACTCGTTTATAAACATAATAAAACGCGCACGGTCTGGTCTACAGACATTGTGTAGAACCTCTTATTTCACCAAATTCATAACACATATATTAAACTAGAGAATACGTGTTTTTAGTGTAATTTTAGCATTTTTTAGTCTAAAAATACAAAAAACAAATTCTACTCCGTCACAAATCCGTCGCAAACCAATAGTATTTGTGACGGATTTGCGACGGACCCAAACTTGTCATTTTATTTTTGAATTGTTTTTTATATAAAAAAGTCAAACTATTTTAAAAACTATTAAATGACTATACAAACACAATTAAAATGGACAAAAAATAAAACGCATATGTAGAAAATGTCGTTGCATAATAAACGATATTTCAAGTTTATTAAACTTGTTTGTAAACATATTATAACGCACACGACCGTGTCTATAAACACACGCATATAACCTCTTAATTGACCAAACTAATAACACCTACATTAAATGAGATAATCCGTGTTTTTAGTGCAATTTTTCCATTTTATAATCTAAAAATACAACAAAACAAATTCAAGGCTTTCACAAATCCGTCGCAAACTTATAGTATTTGTGAGGGACCGAAACTTGTCATTTTATTTTTGAATTGTTTTTTATATTAAAAACTCAATAACATTTTTAAAAACTATTAAATAACTATACAAACACACATAAAATATATAAAAAATTATACGCATATGTCGAGCATGTCGTTGCATGTTAAAAGGATATTTCAAGTTTAGAAAACTCGTTTATAAACATAATAAAACGCGCACGGTCGCGTCTACAGACATTGTGTAGAACCTCTTATTTCACCAAATTCATAACACATATATTAAACTAGAGAATACGTGTTTTTAGTGTAATTTTAGCATTTCTTAGTCTAAAAATACAAAAAACAAATTCTACTCCGTCACAAATCCGTCGCAAACCTATAGTATTACTGACGGACCCAAACTTGTCATTTTATTTTTGAATTGTTTTTTATATAAAAAAGTCAAACTATTTTAAAAACTATTAAATGACTATACAAACACAATTAAAATGGACAAAAAATAAAACGCATATGTCGAAAATGTCGTTGCATAATAAACGATATTTCAAGTTTATTAAACTTGTTTGTAAACATATTATAACGCACACGACCGTGTCTATAAACACACGCATATAACCTCTTAATTGACCAAACTAATAACACCTACATTAAATGAGATAATCCGTGTTTTTAGTGCAACTTTTCCATTTTATAATGTAAAAATACAACAAAACAAATTCAAAGCTTTCACAAATCCGTCGCAAACTTATAGTATTTCTGACGGATCGAAACTTGTCATTTTATTTTTGAATTGTTTTTTATATAAAAAACTCAATAACATTTTTAAAAACTATTAAATACCTATACAAACATAAATAAAATATAGAAAAAATTATACAAATATGTCGAGCATGTTGTTGCACGTTAAAAGGATATTTCAAGTTTAGAAAACTTGTTTATAAACATAATAAAACACGCACGGTCAGTTCTATAGACATCGTGTAGAACCTCTTATTTCACAAATTTATAACACATATCTTAAACGAGAGAATACGTGTTTGTTAGTGTAATTTTATCATTTTTTATTATAAATATACAAAAAACAAATTCAACGTCATCACAAATCCATAACAAACTTATAGTATTTGTAACGGATTTGCAACGGACCCAAACTTGTCATTTTATTTTTGAATTGTTTTTCTATATAATAAAATCAAACTCTTTTAAAAACTATTAAACTACTATACAAACATAATTAAAATGAACAAAAAATAAAACGCATATATCGAAAATGTCATTGCATAATAAACCATATTTCAAGTTTATTAAACTAGATTGTAAAGATATTACAACGAACACGATCGTGTCCATAAACACACGCGTATAATCTCTTAATTGACCCAATTGATAACACCTACATTAAATGAGAGAATGTGTGTTTTTAGTGCATTTTTTCCATTTTATAATATAAAAATACAACAAAACAAATTCAAGACTTTCACAAATCCGTCGCAAACTTATAATATTTGTAACGGACCCAAACTTTTGATTTTATTTTTTAATTGTATTTATATAAAAACTCAAAAACATTTTTAAAAACTATTATATAACTATACAAAAAAAATATAGAAAAAATTATACGCATACGTCGAGCATTCCTTGCATGTTAAAAGGATATTTCAGGTTTAGAAAACTTGTTTATAAACATAAAAAAACGCGGACGGTCGTGTCCACAAACATACGTGTAGAACCTCTTATTTCACAAAATTGATAACACATATATTAAATGATAGAATACGTGTTTGTTAGTGTAAATTTACCATTTTTTTTTCTAAAAATAAAAAAACCAAATTCAATCCAGTCACAAATCTGTCACAAACTTATAGTATTTGTGAGGGATTTACGACGGACCCAAACTTGTCATATTATCTTTGACTTGTTTTTTATATAAAAAACTAATAAACCTTTTAAAAACTATAAAATGACTATACAAACACAAAAAAATGAACAAAAAATTATACACATATGTCGAACATATCGTTGCATGATAAACGATACTTCAATTTTATAAAACTTGTTTGTAAACCTATTATAACGCAGAGGAGCTTTTCTATAGACACACGTATAGAAGCTCTTAATTCACCAAATTGATAACACTTACATTAAATGAGAGAATATGTGTTTGTTGTTGAAATTCTACTATATTTTAATGGAAAAATTCAAAAAACAAATTCAACTCTCTCACAAATCCGTCGCAAACTTATACTATTTGTGACAGATTTGCGACAGACCCAAACTTTTCATATTATTTTTGAATTGTTTTTTATATTAAAAACTCAAACTATTTTAAAAACTATTAAATGACTATAAAAACACAATTAAAATGAACAAAAAATAAAACGCATACGTCGAAAATGTCGTTGCATTATAAATAATATATTTCAAGTTTATTAAACTTGTTTGTAAATATATTATATCGCACACGACCGTTTCTATAAACACACGCGTATAACCTCTTAATTGACTGTGTCTACATTAAATGAGATAATCCGTGTTTTTAGAGCAATTTTTCCATTTTATAATCTAAAAATACAACAAAACAAATTCAAGGCTTTCACAAATCCGTCGCAAACTTATAGTATTTGTGAGGGACCGAAACTTGTCATTTTAATTTTGAATTGTTTTTTATATAAAAAACTCAAAATCATTTTTAAAAACTATTAAATAACCATACAAACACAAATAAAATATAGAAAAAATTATACGCATACGTCAAGCATTCCTTGCATGTTAAAAGGATATTTCAGGTTTAGAAATCTTGTTTATAAACATAAAAAAATGCGCAAGGTCGTGTCCACAAACATACGTGTAGAACCTCTTATTTCACAAAATTGATAACACATATATTAAATGATAGAATACATGCTTGTTAGTGTAATTTTACCATTTTTATTTTAAAAATACAAAAACCAAATTCAACCAAGTCACAAATCTGTCACAAACTTATAGTATTTGTGACGGACCCAAACTTGTCATATTTTTTTTAATTGTTTTTTATATAAAAAAACTAATAAACCTTTTAAAAACTATAAAATGACTATATAAACACAAATAAAATGAACAAAAAATTATACACATATGTCGAACATATCGTTGCATGATAAACGATATTTCAATTTTATAAAACTTGTTTGTAAACCTATTATAACGCACACAAGCGTTTCTATGGACACACGTATAGAAGCTCTTAATTCACCTAATTGATAACACTTACATTAAATGTGAGAATATGTGTTTGTTGGTGCAATTCTACTATATTTTAATGGAAAAATACAAAAAACAAATTCAACTCCCTCACAAATCCGTCGCAAACTTATAGTATTTGTGACAGATTTGCGACGGACCCAAACTTTTCATATTATTTTTGAATTGTTTTTTATATAAAAAAACTCAAACTATTTTAAAAACTATTAAATGACTAAACAAACACAATTAAAATGAACAAAAAATAAAACGCATATGTCGAAAATGTCGTTGCATAATAAATGATATTTCAAGTTTATTAAACTTGTTTGTAAATATATTATATCGCACACGACCGTGTCTATAAACACACGCGTATAACCTCTTAATTGACCAAACTAATAACACCTACATTAAATGAGATAATCCATGTTTTTAGAGCAATTTTTCCATTTTATAATCTAAAAATACAACAAAACAAATTCAAGGCTTTCACAAATCCGTCGCAAACTTATAGTATTTGTGAGGGTCCGAAACTTGTCATTTTAATTTTGAATTTTTTTTTATATAAAAAACTCAAAAACATTTTTAAAAACTATTAAATAACTATACAAACACAAATAAAATATAGAAAAAATTATACGCATACATCGAGCATTCCTTGCATGTTAAAAGGATATTTCAGGTTTAGAAAACTTGTTTATAAACATAAAAAAAACGCGCACGGTCGTGTCCACAAACATAAGTGTAGAACCTCTTATTTCCCAAAATTGATAACACGTATATTAAATGATAGAATACGTGCTTGTTAGTGTAATTTTACCATTTTTTATTCTAAAAATACAAAAACCAAATTCAACCCAGTCACAAATCCGTCACAAACTTATAGTATTTGTGACGGACCCAAACTTTTCATATTATTTTTGAATTGTTTTTTATATAAAAAAACTCAAACTATTTTAAAAACTATTAAATGACTAAACAAACACAATTAAAATGAACAAAAAATAAAACGCATATGTCAAAAATGTCGTTGCATAATAAATGATATTTCAAGTTTATTAAACTTGTTTGTAAATATATTATATCGCACACGACCGTGTCTATAAACACACGCGTATAACCTCTTAATTGACCAAACTAATAACACCTACATTAAATGTGATAATCCATGTTTTTAGAGCAATTTTTCCATTTTATAATCTAAAAATACAACAAAACAAATTCAAGGCTTTCACAAATCCGTCGCAAACTTATAGTATTTGTGAGGAACCGAAACTTGTCATTTTAATTTTGAATTGTTTTTTAGATTAAAAACTCAATAACATTTTTAAAAACTATTAAATAACTATACAAACACACATAAAATATATAAAAAATTATACGCATATGTCGAGCATGTCGTTGCATGTTAAAAGGATATTTCAAGTTTAGAAAACTCGTTTATAAACATAATAAAACGCGCACAGTCGGGTCTACAGACATTGTGTAGAGCCTCTTATTTCACCAAATTCGTAACACATATATTAAACTAGAGAATACGTGTTTTTAGTGTAATTTTAGCATTTTTTAGTCTAAAAGTACAAAAAACAAATTCTACTCCGTCACAAATCCGTTGCAAACTTATAGTATTTGTGACGGACCCAAACTTGTCATTTTATTATTGAATTGTTTTTTATATAAAAAAGTCAAACTATTTTAAGAACTATTAAATGACTATACAAACACAATTAAAATGAACAAAAAATAAAACGCATATGTCGAAAATGTCGTTGCATAATAAACGATATTTCAAGTTTATTAAACTTGTTTGTAAACATATTATAACGCACACGACGGTGTCTATAAACACACGCATATAACCTCTTAATTGACCAAACTAATAACACCTACATTAAATGAGATAATCCGTGTTTTTAGTGCAATTTTTCCATTTTATAATCTAAAAATACAACAAAACAAATTCAAAGCTTTCACAAATCCGTCGCAAACTTATAGTATTTGTGACGGACCAAAACTTGTCATTTTATTTTTGAATTGTTTTTTATATTAAAAACTCAATAACATTTTTAAAAACTATTAAATACCTATACAAACATAAATAAAATATAGAAAAAATTATACGCATATGTCGAGCATGTCGTTGCACGTTAAAAGGATATTTCAAGTTTAGAAAACTTGTTTATAAACATAATAAAACGTGCACGGTCGGGTCTACAGACATCGTGTAGAACCTCTTATTTCACCAAATTCATAACACATATCTTAAACGAGAGAATACGTGTTTGTTAGTGTAATTTTAGCATTTTTTATTATAAATATACAAAAAACAAATTCAACGTCATCACAAATCCGTCACAAACTTATAGTATTTGTGACGGCTTTGCAACGGACCCAAACTTGTCATTTTATTTTTGAATTGTTTTTCTATATAATAAACTCAAACTCTTTTAAAAACTATTAAATTACTATACCAACATAATTAAAATGAACAAAAAATAAAACGCATATGTCGTTGCATAATAAACAATATTTCAAGTTTATTAAACTAGTTTGTAAACATATTACAACGCACATGATCGTGTCTATAAACACACGCATATAATCTCTTAATTGACCAAATTGATAACACCTACATTAAATGAGTGAATGTGTGTTTTTAGTGCAATTCTTCCATTTTATATTCTAAAAATACAACAAAACAAATTCAAGACTTTCACAAATCCGTCGCAAACTTATAATATTTGTAACGGACCCAAACTTTTCATTTTATTTTTTAATTGTATTTATATAAAAACTCAAAAACATTTTGAAAAACTATTAAATAACTATACAAACACAAATAAAATATAGAAAAATCTATACGCATACGTCGAGCATTCCTTGCATGTTAAAAGGATATTTCAGGTTTAGAAAACTTGTTTATAAACATAAAAAAACGCGCACGGTCGTGTCCACAAACATACGTGTAGAACCTCTTATTTCCCAAAATTTGATAACACATATATTAAATGATAGAATACGTGCATGTTAGTGTAATTTTCAAATTTTTTATTTTAAAAATACAAAAACCAAATTCAACCCAGTCACAAATCCGTCACAAACTTATAGTATTTGTGACGGACCCAAACTTGTCAGTATTTGTGACGGACCCAAACTTGTCATATTATTTTTGAATTTTTTTTTATATAAAAAAACTAATAAACCTTTTAAAAACTATAAAATGACTATACAAACACAAATAAAATGAACAAAAAATTATACACATATGTCGAACATATCGTTGCATGATAAACGATATTTCAATTTTATAAAACTTGTTTGTAAACCTATTATAACGCACACGAGCGTTTCTATAGACACACGTAAAGAAGCTCTTAATTCACCAAATTGATAACACTTACATTAAATGTGAGAATATGTGTTTGTTGGTGCAATTCTACTATATTTTAATGGAAAAATACAAAAAACAAACTCAGCTCCCTCACAAATCCGTCGCAAACTTATATTATTTGTGACAGATTTGCAACGGACCCAAACTTTTCATATTATTTTTGAATTGTTTTTTATATAAAAAACTCAAACTATTTTAAAAACTAGTAAATGACTATACAAACACAATTAAAATGAACAAAAAATAAAACGCATATGTCGAAAATGTCGTTGCATAATAAATGATATTTCAAATTTATTATACTTGTTTGTAAATATATTATATCACACACGACCGTGTCTATAAGCACACGCGTATAACCTCTTAATTGACCAAACTAATAGCACCTACATTAAATGAGATAATCCATGTTTTTAGAGCAATTTTTCCATTTTATAATCTAAAAATACAACAAAACAAATTCAAGGCTTTCACAAATCCGTCGCAAACTTATAGTATTTGTGAGGGACCGAAACTTGTCATTTTATTTTTGAATTGTTTTTTATATTAAAAACTCAATAACATTTTTAAAAACTATAAAATAACTATACAAACACACATAAAATATATAAAAAATTAGACGCATATGTCGAGCATGTCGTTGCATGTTAAAAGGATATTTCAAGTTTAGAAAATTCGTTTATAAACATAATAAAACGCACACGGTCGGGTCTACGTAGAACCTCTTATTTCACCAAATTCATAACACATATATTAAACTAGAGAATACGTGTTTTTAGTGTAATTTTAGCATTTTTAAGTCTAAAAATACAAAAAACAAATTCTACTCCGTCACAAATCCATCGCAAACCTATAGTATTTGTGACGGACACAAACTTGTCATTTTATTTTTGAATTTGTTTTTTATATAAAAAAGTCAAACTATTTTAAAAACTATTAAATGACTATACAAACACAATTAAAATGGACAAAAAATAAAACGCATATGTCGAAAATGTCGTTGCATAATAAACGATATTTCAAGTTTATTAAACTTGTTTGTAAACATATTATAACGCACACGACCGTGTCTATAAACACACGCATATAACCTCTTAATTGACCAAACTAATAACACCTACATTAAATGAGATAATCCGTGTTTTTAGTGCAATTTTTCCATTTTATAATCTAAAAATACAACAAAACAAATTCAAAGCTTTCACAAATCCATCGCAAACTTATAGTATTTGTGACGGACCGAAACTTGTCATTTTATTTTTGAATATATATAAAAAACTGAATAACATTTTTAAAAACTATTAAATACCTATAAAACATAAATAAAATATAGAAAAAATTATACGGATATGTCGAGCATGTCATTGCACGTTAAAAGGATATTTCAAGTTTAGAAAACTTGTTTATAAACATAATAAAACGCGCACGGTCAGGTCTACAGACTTATAGTATTCACAAATCCGTCACAAACTTATAGTATTTGTGACGGATTTGCAACGGACCCAAACTTGTTATTTTATTTTTGAATTGTTTTTCTATATAATAAACTCAAACTCTTTTAAAAACTAAAAATTACTATACAAACATAATTAAAAGGAACAAAAAATAAAATGCATATGTCGAAAATGTCGTTGCATAATAAACCATATTTCAAGTTTATTAAACTAGTTTGTAAACATATTACAACGCACACGATCACGTCTATAAACACACGCGTATAATCTCTTAATTGACCAAATTGATAACATCTACATTAAATGAGAGAATGTGTGTTTTTAGTGCCATTTTTCCATTTTATAATCTAAAAATACAACAAATCAAATTCAAGACTTTCACAAATTCGTCGCAAACTTATAATATTTGTAACGGACCCAAACTTTTCATTTTATTTTTTAATTGTATTTATATAAAAACTCAAAAACATTTTTAAAAACTATTAAATAACTATACAAACACAAATAAAATATAGAAAAATCTATACGCATACGTCGAGCATTCCTTGCATGTTAAAAGGATATTTCAGGTTTAGAAAAATTGTTTATAAACATAAAAAAACGCGCACGGTCGTGTCCACAAACATACGTGTAGAACCTCTTATTTCCCAAAATTTGATAACACATATATTAAATGATAGAATACGTGCATGTTAGTGTAATTTTACAATTTTTTATTTTAAAAATAAAAAAACCAAATTCAACCCAGTCACAAATCCGTCACAAACTTATAGTATTTGTGACGGACCCAAACTTGTCAGTATTTGTGACGGACCCAAACTTGTCATATTATTTTTGAATTTTTTTTTATATAAAAAAACTAATAAACCTTTTAAAAACTATAAAATGACTATACAAACACAAATAAAATGAACAAAAAATTATACACATATGTCGAACATATCGTTGCATGATAAACGATATTTCAATTTTATAAAACTTGTTTGTAAACCTATTATAACGCACACGAGCGTTTCTATAGACACACGTAAAGAAGCTCTTAATTCACCAAATTGATAACACTTACATTAAATGTGAGAATATGTGTTTGTTGGTGCAATTCTACTATATTTTATTGGAAAAATACAAAAAACAAACTCAGCTCCCTCACAAATCCGTCGCAAACTTATATTATTTGTGACAGATTTGCAACGGACCCAAACTTTTCATATTATTTTTGAATTGTTTTTTATATAAAAAACTCAATAACATTTTTAAAAACTATTAAATAACTATACAAACACACATAAAATATATAAAAAATTAGACGCATATGTCGAGCATGTCGTTGCATGTTAAAAGGATATTTCAAGTTTAGAAAATTCGTTTATAAACATAATAAAACGCACACGGTCGGGTCTACGTAGAACCTCTTATTTCACCAAATTCATAACACATATATTAAACTAGAGAATACGTGTTTTTAGTGTAATTTTAGCATTTTTAAGTCTAAAAATACAAAAAACAAATTCTACTCCGTCACAAATCCATCGCAAACCTATAGTATTTGTGACGGACACAAACTTGTCATTTTATTTTTGAATTGTTTTTTATATAAAAAAGTCAAACTATTTTAAAAACTATTAAATGACTATACAAACACAATTAAAATGGACAAAAAATAAAACGCATATGTCGAAAATGTCGTTGCATAATAAACGATATTTCAAGTTTATTAAACTTGTTTGTAAACATATTATAACGCACACGACCGTGTCTATAAACACACGCATATAACCTCTTAATTGACCAAACTAATAACACCTACATTAAATGAGATAATCCGTGTTTTTAGTGCAATTTTTCCATTTTATAATCTAAAAATACAACAAAACAAATTCAAAGCTTTCACAAATCCATCGCAAACTTATAGTATTTGTGACGGACCGAAACTTGTCATTTTATTTTTGAATATATATAAAAAACTGAATAACATTTTTAAAAACTATTAAATACCTATAAAACATAAATAAAATATAGAAAAAATTATACGGATATGTCGAGCATGTCGTTGCACGTTAAAAGGATATTTCAAGTTTAGAAAACTTGTTTATAAACATAATAAAACGCGCACGGTCAGGTCTACAGACTTATAGTATTCACAAATCCGTCACAAACTTATAGTATTTGTGACGGATTTGCAACGGACCCAAACTTGTTATTTTATTTTTGAATTGTTTTTCTATATAATAAACTCAAACTCTTTTAAAAACTAAAAATTACTATACAAACATAATTAAAATGAACAAAAAATAAAATGCATATGTCGAAAATGTCGTTGCATAATAAACCATATTTCAAGTTTATTAAACTAGTTTGTAAACATATTACAACGCACACGATCATGTCTATAAACACACGCGTATAATCTCTTAATTGACCAAATTGATAACATCTACATTAAATGAGAGAATGTGTGTTTTTTGTGCCATTTTTCCATTTTATAATCTAAAAATACAACAAATCAAATTCAAGACTTTCACAAATTCGTCGCAAACTTATAATATTTGTAACGGACCCAAACTTATCATTTTATTTTTTAATTGTATTTATATAAAAACTCAAAAACATTTTTAAAAACTATTAAATAACTATACAAACACAAATAAAATATAGAAAAAATTATACGCATACGTCGAGCATTCCTTGCATGTTAAAAGGATATTTCAGGTTTAGAAAAATTGTTTATAAACATAAAAAAACGCGCACGGTCGTGTCCACAAACATACGTGTAGAACCTCTTATTTCACAAAATTGATATCACATATATTAAATGATAGAATACGTGTCTGTTAGTGTAAATTTACCATTTTCTTTTCTAAAAATACAAAAACCAAATTCAATCCAGTCACAAATCCGTCACAAACTTATAGTATTTGTGAGGAATTTACGACGGACCCAAACTTGTCATATTATTTTTGAATTGTTTTTTATATAAAAAACTAATAAACCTTTTAAAAACTATAAAATGACTATACAAACACAAAAAAATGAACAAAAAATTAAACACATATATCGAACATATCGTTGCATGATAAACGATATTTCAATTTTATAAAACTTGTTTGTAAACCTATTATAACGCACACGAGCTTTTCTATAGACACACGTATAGAAGCTCTTAATTCATCAGATTGATAACACTTACATTAAATGAGAGAATATGTGTTTGTTGGTGAAATTCTACTATATTTTAATGGAAAAATTCAAAAAACAAATTCAACTCCCTCACAAATCCGTCGCAAACTTATAGTATTTGTGACAGATTTGCGAACGACCGAAACTTTTCATATTATTTTTGAATTGTTTTTTATATAAAAAACTCAAACTATTTTAAAAACTATTAAATGACTATAAAAACACAATTAAAATGAACAAAAAATAAAACGCGTATGTCGAAAATGTTGTTGCATAGTAAATGATATTTCAAGTTTATTAAACTTGTTTGTAAATATATTATATCGCACACGACCGTGTCTATAAGCACACACGTATAACCTCTTAATTGACCAAACTAATAGCACCTACATTAAATGAGATAATCCATGTTTTTAGAGCAATTTTTCCATTTTATAATCTAAAAATACAACAAAACAAATTCAAGGCTTTCACAAATCCGTCGCAAACTTATAGTATTTGTGAGGGACCGAAACTTGTCATTTTAATTTTGAATTGATTTTTAGATTAGAAACTCAATAACATTTTTAAAAACTATTAAATAACTATAAAAACACACATAAAATATATAAAAAATTATACGCATATGTCGAGCATGTCGTTGCATGTTAAAAGGATATTTCAAGTTTAGAAAACTCGTTTATAAATATAATAAAACGCGCACAGTCGAGTCTACAGACATTGTGTAGAGCCTCTTATTTCACAGTCGGGTCTACAGACATTGTGTAGAGCCTCTTATTTCACTAAAAGTACAAAAAACAAATTCTACTCCGTCACAAATCCGTTGCAAACTTATAGTATTTGTGACGGACCCAAACTTGTCATTTTATTTTTGAATTGTTTTTTATATAAAAAAGTCAAACTATTTTAAAAACTATTAAATGACTATACAAACACAATTAAAATGAACAAAAAATAAAACGCATATGTCGAAAATGTCGTTGCATAATAAACGATATTTCAAGTTTATTAAACTTGTTTGTAAACATATTATAACGCACACGACCGTGTCTATAAACACACGCATATAACCTCTTAATTGACCAAACTAATAACACCTACATTAAATGAGATAATCCGTGTTTTTAGTGCAATTTTTCCATTTTATATTCTAAAAATACAACAAAACAAATTCAAAGCTTTCACAAATCCGTCGCAAACTTATACTATTTGTGAGGGACCGAAACTTGTCATTTTATTTTTGAATTGTTTTTTATATAAAAAACTCAATAACATTTTTAAAAACTATTAAATACCTATACAAACATAAATAAAATATAGAAAAAATTATACGTATATGTCGAAAATGTCGTTGCATAATAAACCATATTTCAAGTTTATTAAACTAGTTTGTAAACATATTACAACGCACACGATCATGTCTATAAACACACGCGTATAATCTCTTAATTGACCAAATTGATAACATCTACATTAAATGAGAGAATGTGTGTTTTTAGAGCAATTTTTCCATTTTATAATCTAAAAATACAACAAATCAAATTCAAGACTTTCACAAATCCGTCGCAAACTTATAATATTTGTAACGGACCCAAACTTTTCATTTTATTTTTTAATTGTATTTATATAAAAACTCAAAAACATTTTTAAAAACTATTAAATAACTATACAAACCCAAATAAAATATAGAAAAATTTATACGCATACGTTGAGCATTCCTTGCTTGTTAAAAGGATATTTCAGGTTTAGAAAACTTGTTTATAAACATAAAAAAACGCGCACGGTCGTGTCCACAAACATACGTGTAGAACCTCTTATTTCACAAAATTGATAACACATATATTAAATGATAGAATACGTGTTTGTTAGTGTAAATTTACCATTTTCTTTTCTAAAAATACAAAAACCAAATTCAATCCAGTCACAAATCCGTCACAAACTTATAGTATTTGTGAGGGATTTACGACGGACCCAAACTTGTCATATTATTTTTTATATAAGAAACTAATAAACCTTTTAAAAACTATAAAATGACTATACAAACACAAAAAAATGAACAAAAAATTATACACATATGTCGAACATATCGTTGCATGATAAACGATATTTCAATTTTATAAAACTTGTTTGTAAACCTATTATAACGCACACAAGCGTTTCTATGGACACACGTATAGAAGCTCTTAATTCACCAAATTGATAACACTTACATTAAATGTGAGAATATGTGTTTGTTGGTGCAATTCTACTATATTTTAATGGAAAAATACAAAAAACAAATTCAACTCCCTCACAAATCCGTCGCAAACTTATAGTATTTGTGACAGATTTGCGACGGACCCAAACTTTTCATATTATTTTTGACTTGTTTTTTATATAAAAAACTCAAACTATTTTAAAAACTATTAAATGACTATACAAACACATTTAAAATGAACAAAAAATAAAGCGCATATGTCGAAAATGTCGTTGCATAATAAATGATATTTCAAGTTTATTAAACTTGTTTGTAAATATATTATATCGCACACGACCGTGTCTATAAGCACAAGCGTATAACCTCTTAATTGACCAAACTAATAGCACCTACATTAAATGAGATAATCCATGTTTTTAGGGAAATTTTTCCATTTTATAATCTAAAAATACAACAAAACAAATTCAAGGCTTTCACAAATCCGTCGCAAACTTATAGTATTTGTGAGGGACCGAAACTTGTCATTTTATTTTTGAATTGTTTTTTATATTAAAAACTCAATAACATTTTTAAAAACTATTAAATAACTATACAAACACACATAAAATATATAAAAAATTAGACGCATATGTCGAGCATGTCGTTGCATGTTAAAAGGATATTTCAAGTTTAGAAAACTCGTTTATAAACATAATAAAACGCGCACGGTCGGGTTTACAGACATTGTGTAGAACCTCTTATTTCACCAAATTCATAACACATATATTAAACTAGAGAATACGTGTTTTTAGTGTAATTTTAGCATTTTTTAGTCTAAAAATACAAAAAACAAATTCTACTCCGTCACAAATCCGTCGCAAACCTATAGTATTTGTGACGGAAACTTGTCATTTTATTTTTGAATTGTTTTTTATATAAAAAAGTCAAACTATTTTAAAAACTATTAAATGACTATACAAACACAATTAAGATAGACAAAAAATAAAACGCATATGTCGAAAATGTCGTTGCATAATAAACCATATTTCAAGTTTATTAATCTAGTTTGTAAACATATTACATCGCACACGATCGTGTCTATAAACACACGCGTATAATCTCTTAATTGACCAAATTGATAACATCTACATTAAATGAGAGAATGTGTGTTTTTAGAGCAATTTTTCCATTTTATAATCTAAAAATACAACAAAACAAATTCAAAGCTTTCACAAATCCGTCGCAAACTTATAGTATTTGTGAGGGACCGATACTTGTCATTTTAATTTTGAATTGTTTTTTATATAAAAAACTCAAAAACATTTTTAAAAACTATTAAATAACTATACAAACACAAATAAAATATAGAAAAAATTATACGCATACGTCGAGCATTCCTTGCATGTTAAAAGGATATTTCAGGTTTAGAAAACTTGTTTATAAACATAAAAAAACGCGCACGGTCGTGTCCACAAACATACGTGTAGAACCTCTTATTTTCCAAAATTGATAACACCTATATTAAATGATAGAATACGTGCTTGTTAGTGTAATTTTACCATTTTTTATTCTAAAAATACAAAAACCAAATTCAACCTAGTCACAAATCCGTCACAAACTTATAGTATTTCTCATGGATTTACGATGGACCCAAACTTGTCATATTATTTTTGAATTGTTTTTTATATAAAAAAACTAATAAACCTTTTAAAAACTATAAAATGACTATACAAACACATATAAAATGAACAAAAAATTATACACATATGTCGAACATATCGTTGCATGATAAACGATATTTCAATATTATAAAACTTGTTTGTAAACCTATTATAACGAACACGAGCGTTTCTATAGACACACGTATAGAAGCTCTTAATTCACCAAATTGATAACACTTACATTAAATGTGAGAATATGTGTTTTTTGGTGCAATTCTACTATATTTTAATGGAAAAATACAAAAAACAAATTCAGCTCCCTCACAAATCCGTCGCAAACTTATAGTATTTGTGACAGATTTGCGACGGACCCAAACTTTTCATATTATTTTTGAATTGTTTTTTATATAAAAAACTCAAACTATTTTAAAAACTATTAAATGACTAAACAAACACAATTAAAATGAACATAAAATAAAACGCATATGTCGAAAATGTCGTTGCATAATAAATGATATTTCAAGTTTATTAAACTTGTTTGTAAATATATTATATCGCACACGGCCGTGTCTATAAACACACGCGTATAACCTCTTAATTGACCAAACTAATACCACCTACATTAAATGAGATAATCCATGTTTTTAGAGCAAATTTTCCATTTTATAATCTAAAAATACAACAAAACAAATTCAAGGCTTTCACAAATCCGTCGCAAACTTATAGTATTTGTGTGGGACCGAAACTTGTCATTTTAATTTTGAATTGTTTTTTATATAAAAAACTAAATAACATTTTTAAAAACTATTAAATAACTATACAAACATAAATAAAATATAGAAAAAAGTATACGCTTATGTCGAGCATGTCGTTGCATGTTAAAAGGATATTTCAAGTTTAGAAAACTTGTTTATAAACATAATAAAACGCGCACGGTCGGGTCTATTGACATTGTGTAAAACCTCTTATTTCACCAAATTCATAACACATATATTAAATGAGAGAATACATGTTTGCTAGAGTAATTTTACCATTTTTAATTCTAAAAATACAAAAAACAAATTCAACTCCGTCACAAATCCGTCGCAAACTTATAGTATTTGTGACGGACTAAAACTTGTCATTTTATTTTTGAATTGTTTCTTATATAAAAAAGTCAAACTATTTTAGAAACTATTAAATGACTATACAAACATAATTAAAATGAACAAAAAATAAAACGCATATGTGGAAAATGTCGTTGCATAATAAACGATATTTCAAGTTTATTAAACTTGTTTGTAAACATATTATAACGCACACGACCGTGTCTATAAATACAAGCGTATAACCTCTTAATTGACCAAACTAATAACACCTACATTAAATGAGATAATCCGTGTTTTTAGTGCAAATTTTCCATTTTATAATCTAAAAATATAACAAAACAAATTCAAGGATTTCACAAATCCGTCGCAAACTTATAGTATTTGTGACGGACCGAAACTTGTCATTTTATTTTTGAATTGTTTTTAATATAAAAAACTCAATAACATTTTTAAAAACTATTAAATAACTATACAAACATAAATAAAATATAGAAAAATATATACGCATATGTCGAGCATGTCGTTGCATGTTAAAAGGATATTTCAAGTTTAGAAAACTTGTTTATAAACATAATAAAACGTGCACGGTCGGGTCTATAGACATTGTGTAGAACCTCTTATTTCACCAAATTCATAACACATATATTAAATGAGAGAATACGTGTTTGTTAGTGTGATTTTACCATTTTTTATTCTAAAAATACAAAAAACAAATTCATGCCGTCACAAATCCGTCACAAACTTATAGTATTTGTGGCGGATTTGCTACGGACCCAAACTTGTCATTTTATTTTTGAATTGTTTTTTATATAAAATACTAATAGACATTTTAAAAACTATTAAATGACTATACAAACACAAATAAAATGAACAAAAAATTATACGCATATGTCGAACATATCGTTGTTTGATAAACAATATTTCAGTTTTATTAAACTTGTTTGTAAACCTATTATAACGCACACGAGCGTTTCTATAGACACACATTTAGAACCTCTTACTTCACCAAATTGATAACACTTACATTAAATGAGAGAATATGTGTTTGTTGGTGCAATTCTACTATATTTTAATCGAAAAATACAAAAAACAAATTCAACTCCCTCACAAATCCGTCGCAAACTTATAGTATTTGTGACAGATCCAAACTTTTCATTTTTTTTCATTTGTTTATTTATATAAAAAACTAAAACTTTTTTAAAAACTATTAAATGACTACACAAACACAATTAAAATGAACAAAAAAGAAAACGCATATGTGGAAAATGTCGTTGCATAATAAACGATATTTCAATTTATTAAACTTGTTTGTGAACATATTATAACACACATGACCGTGTCTATAAACACACGCGTATAACCTCTTAGTTGACCAAACTAATAACACCTACATTAAATGAGATAATCCGTGTTTTTAGTGCAATTTTTCCATTTTATAATCTAAAAATACAACAAAACAAATTCAAAGCTTTCACAAATCCATCACAAACTTATAGTATTTGTGACGGACCGAAACTTGTCATTTTATTTTTGAATATATATAAAAAACTGAATAACATTTTTAAAAACTATTAAATACCTATAAAACATAAATAAAATATAGAAAAAATTATACGGATATGTCGAGCATGTCATTGCACGTTAAAAGGATATTTCAAGTTTAGAAAACTTGTTTATAAACATAATAAAACGCGCACGGTCAGGTCTACAGACTTATAGTATTCACAAATCCGTCACAAACTTATAGTATTTGTGACGGATTTGCAACGGACCCAAACTTGTTATTTTATTTTTGAATTGTTTTTCTATATAATAAACTCAAACTCTTTTAAAAACTAAAAATTACTATACAAACATAATTAAAAGGAACAAAAAATAAAATGCATATGTCGAAAATGTCGTTGCATAATAAACCATATTTCAAGTTTATTAAACTAGTTTGTAAACATATTACAACGCACACGATCATGTCTATAAACACACGCGTATAATCTCTTAATTGACCAAATTGATAACATCTACATTAAATGAGAGAATGTGTGTTTTTAGTGCCATTTTTCCATTTTATAATCTAAAAATACAACAAATCAAATTCAAGACTTTCACAAATTCGTCGCAAACTTATAATATTTGTAACGGACCCAAACTTTTCATTTTATTTTTTAATTGTATTTATATAAAAACTCAAAAACATTTTTAAAAACTATTAAATAACTATACAAACACAAATAAAATATAGAAAAATCTATACGCATACGTCGAGCATTCCTTGCATGTTAAAAGGATATTTCAGGTTTAGAAAAATTGTTTATAAACATAAAAAAACGCGCACGGTCGTGTCCACAAACATACGTGTAGAACCTCTTATTTCCCAAAATTTGATAACACATATATTAAATGATAGAATACGTGCATGTTAGTGTAATTTTACAATTTTTTATTTTAAAAATAAAAAAACCAAATTCAACCCAGTCACAAATCCGTCACAAACTTATAGTATTTGTGACGGACCCAAACTTGTCAGTATTTGTGACGGACCCAAACTTGTCATATTATTTTTGAATTTTTTTTTATATAAAAAAACTAATAAACCTTTTAAAAACTATAAAATGACTATACAAACACAAATAAAATGAACAAAAAATTATACACATATGTCGAACATATCGTTGCATGATAAACGATATTTCAATTTTATAAAACTTGTTTGTAAACCTATTATAACGCACACGAGCGTTTCTATAGACACACGTAAAGAAGCTCTTAATTCACCAAATTGATAACACTTACATTAAATGTGAGAATATGTGTTTGTTGGTGCAATTCTACTATATTTTATTGGAAAAATACAAAAAACAAACTCAGCTCCCTCACAAATCCGTCGCAAACTTATATTATTTGTGACAGATTTGCAACGGACCCAAACTTTTCATATTATTTTTGAATTGTTTTTTATATAAAAAACTCAATAACATTTTTAAAAACTATTAAATAACTATACAAACACACATAAAATATATAAAAAATTAGACGCATATGTCGAGCATGTCGTTGCATGTTAAAAGGATATTTCAAGTTTAGAAAATTCGTTTATAAACATAATAAAACGCACACGGTCGGGTCTACGTAGAACCTCTTATTTCACCAAATTCATAACACATATATTAAACTAGAGAATACGTGTTTTTAGTGTAATTTTAGCATTTTTAAGTCTAAAAATACAAAAAACAAATTCTACTCCGTCACAAATCCATCGCAAACCTATAGTATTTGTGACGGACACAAACTTGTCATTTTATTTTTGAATTGTTTTTTATATAAAAAAGTCAAACTATTTTAAAAACTATTAAATGACTATACAAACACAATTAAAATGGACAAAAAATAAAACGCATATGTCGAAAATGTCGTTGCATAATAAACGATATTTCAAGTTTATTAAACTTGTTTGTAAACATATTATAACGCACACGACCGTGTCTATAAACACACGCATATAACCTCTTAATTGACCAAACTAATAACACCTACATTAAATGAGATAATCCGTGTTTTTAGTGCAATTTTTCCATTTTATAATCTAAAAATACAACAAAACAAATTCAAAGCTTTCACAAATCCATCGCAAACTTATAGTATTTGTGACGGACCGAAACTTGTCATTTTATTTTTGAATATATATAAAAAACTGAATAACATTTTTAAAAACTATTAAATACCTATAAAACATAAATAAAATATAGAAAAAATTATACGGATATGTCGAGCATGTCGTTGCACGTTAAAAGGATATTTCAAGTTTAGAAAACTTGTTTATAAACATAATAAAACGCGCACGGTCAGGTCTACAGACTTATAGTATTCACAAATCCGTCACAAACTTATAGTATTTGTGACGGATTTGCAACGGACCCAAACTTGTTATTTTATTTTTGAATTGTTTTTCTATATAATAAACTCAAACTCTTTTAAAAACTAAAAATTACTATACAAACATAATTAAAATGAACAAAAAATAAAATGCATATGTCGAAAATGTCGTTGCATAATAAACCATATTTCAAGTTTATTAAACTAGTTTGTAAACATATTACAACGCACACGATCATGTCTATAAACACACGCGTATAATCTCTTAATTGACCAAATTGATAACATCTACATTAAATGAGAGAATGTGTGTTTTTAGAGCAATTTTTCCATTTTATAATCTAAAAATACAACAAATCAAATTCAAGACTTTCACAAATCCGTCGCAAACTTATAATATTTGTAACGGACCCAAACTTTTCATTTTATTTTTTAATTGTATTTATATAAAAACTCAAAAACATTTTTAAAAACTATTAAATAACTATACAAACCCAAATAAAATATAGAAAAATTTATACGCATACGTTGAGCATTCCTTGCTTGTTAAAAGGATATTTCAGGTTTAGAAAACTTGTTTATAAACATAAAAAAACGCGCACGGTCGTGTCCACAAACATACGTGTAGAACCTCTTATTTCACAAAATTGATAACACATATATTAAATGATAGAATACGTGTTTGTTAGTGTAAATTTACCATTTTCTTTTCTAAAAATACAAAAACCAAATTCAATCCAGTCACAAATCCGTCACAAACTTATAGTATTTGTGAGGGATTTACGACGGACCCAAACTTGTCATATTATTTTTTATATAAGAAACTAATAAACCTTTTAAAAACTATAAAATGACTATACAAACACAAAAAAATGAACAAAAAATTATACACATATGTCGAACATATCGTTGCATGATAAACGATATTTCAATTTTATAAAACTTGTTTGTAAACCTATTATAACGCACACAAGCGTTTCTATGGACACACGTATAGAAGCTCTTAATTCACCAAATTGATAACACTTACATTAAATGTGAGAATATGTGTTTGTTGGTGCAATTCTACTATATTTTAATGGAAAAATACAAAAAACAAATTCAACTCCCTCAAAAATCCGTCGCAAACTTATAGTATTTGTGACAGATTTGCGACGGACCCAAACTTTTCATATTATTTTTGACTTGTTTTTTATATAAAAAACTCAAACTATTTTAAAAACTATTAAATGACTATACAAACACATTTAAAATGAACAAAAAATAAAGCGCATATGTCGAAAATGTCGTTGCATAATAAATGATATTTCAAGTTTATTAAACTTGTTTGTAAATATATTATATCGCACACGACCGTGTCTATAAGCACAAGCGTATAACCTCTTAATTGACCAAACTAATAGCACCTACATTAAATGAGATAATCCATGTTTTTAGGGAAATTTTTCCATTTTATAATCTAAAAATACAACAAAACAAATTCAAGGCTTTCACAAATCCGTCGCAAACTTATAGTATTTGTGAGGGACCGAAACTTGTCATTTTATTTTTGAATTGTTTTTTATATTAAAAACTCAATAACATTTTTAAAAACTATTAAATAACTATACAAACACACATAAAATATATAAAAAATTAGACGCATATGTCGAGCATGTCGTTGCATGTTAAAAGGATATTTCAAGTTTAGAAAACTCGTTTATAAACATAATAAAACGCGCACGGTCGGGTTTACAGACATTGTGTAGAACCTCTTATTTCACCAAATTCATAACACATATATTAAACTAGAGAATACGTGTTTTTAGTGTAATTTTAGCATTTTTTAGTCTAAAAATACAAAAAACAAATTCTACTCCGTCACAAATCCGTCGCAAACCTATAGTATTTGTGACGGAAACTTGTCATTTTATTTTTGAATTGTTTTTTATATAAAAAAGTCAAACTATTTTAAAAACTATTAAATGACTATACAAACACAATTAAGATAGACAAAAAATAAAACGCATATGTCGAAAATGTCGTTGCATAATAAACCATATTTCAAGTTTATTAATCTAGTTTGTAAACATATTACATCGCACACGATCGTGTCTATAAACACACGCGTATAATCTCTTAATTGACCAAATTGATAACATCTACATTAAATGAGAGAATGTGTGTTTTTAGAGCAATTTTTCCATTTTATAATCTAAAAATACAACAAAACAAATTCAAAGCTTTCACAAATCCGTCGCAAACTTATAGTATTTGTGAGGGACCGATACTTGTCATTTTAATTTTGAATTGTTTTTTATATAAAAAACTCAAAAACATTTTTAAAAACTATTAAATAACTATACAAACACAAATAAAATATAGAAAAAATTATACGCATACGTCGAGCATTCCTTGCATGTTAAAAGGATATTTCAGGTTTAGAAAACTTGTTTATAAACATAAAAAAACGCGCACGGTCGTGTCCACAAACATACGTGTAGAACCTCTTATTTTCCAAAATTGATAACACCTATATTAAATGATAGAATACGTGCTTGTTAGTGTAATTTTACCATTTTTTATTCTAAAAATACAAAAACCAAATTCAACCTAGTCACAAATCCGTCACAAACTTATAGTATTTCTCATGGATTTACGATGGACCCAAACTTGTCATATTATTTTTGAATTGTTTTTTATATAAAAAAACTAATAAACCTTTTAAAAACTATAAAATGACTATACAAACACATATAAAATGAACAAAAAATTATACACATATGTCGAACATATCGTTGCATGATAAACGATATTTCAATATTATAAAACTTGTTTGTAAACCTATTATAACGAACACGAGCGTTTCTATAGACACACGTATAGAAGCTCTTAATTCACCAAATTGATAACACTTACATTAAATGTGAGAATATGTGTTTTTTGGTGCAATTCTACTATATTTTAATGGAAAAATACAAAAAACAAATTCAGCTCCCTCACAAATCCGTCGCAAACTTATAGTATTTGTGACAGATTTGCGACGGACCCAAACTTTTCATATTATTTTTGAATTGTTTTTTATATAAAAAACTCAAACTATTTTAAAAACTATTAAATGACTAAACAAACACAATTAAAATGAACATAAAATAAAACGCATATGTCGAAAATGTCGTTGCATAATAAATGATATTTCAAGTTTATTAAACTTGTTTGTAAATATATTATATCGCACACGGCCGTGTCTATAAACACACGCGTATAACCTCTTAATTGACCAAACTAATACCACCTACATTAAATGAGATAATCCATGTTTTTAGAGCAAATTTTCCATTTTATAATCTAAAAATACAACAAAACAAATTCAAGGCTTTCACAAATCCGTCGCAAACTTATAGTATTTGTGTGGGACCGAAACATGTCATTTTAATTTTGAATTGTTTTTTATATAAAAAACTAAATAACATTTTTAAAAACTATTAAATAACTATACAAACATAAATAAAATATAGAAAAAATTATACGCATATGTCGAGCATGTCGTTGCATGTTAAAAGGATATTTCAAGTTTAGAAAACTTGTTTATAAACATAATAAAACGCGCACGGTCGGGTCTATTGACATTGTGTAAAACCTCTTATTTCACCAAATTCATAACACATATATTAAATGAGAGAATACATGTTTGCTAGAGTAATTTTACCATTTTTAATTCTAAAAATACAAAAAACAAATTCAACTCCGTCACAAATCCGTCGCAAACTTATAGTATTTGTGACGGACTAAAACTTGTCATTTTATTTTTGAATTGTTTCTTATATAAAAAAGTCAAACTATTTTAGAAACTATTAAATGACTATACAAACATAATTAAAATGAACAAAAAATAAAACGCATATGTGGAAAATGTCGTTGCATAATAAACGATATTTCAAGTTTATTAAACTTGTTTGTAAACATATTATAACGCACACGACCGTGTCTATAAATACAAGCGTATAACCTCTTAATTGACCAAACTAATAACACCTACATTAAATGAGATAATCCGTGTTTTTAGTGCAAATTTTCCATTTTATAATCTAAAAATATAACAAAACAAATTCAAGGATTTCACAAATCCGTCGCAAACTTATAGTATTTGTGACGGACCGAAACTTGTCATTTTATTTTTGAATTGTTTTTAATATAAAAAACTCAATAACATTTTTAAAAACTATTAAATAACTATACAAACATAAATAAAATATAGAAAAATATATACGCATATGTCGAGCATGTCGTTGCATGTTAAAAGGATATTTCAAGTTTAGAAAACTTGTTTATAAACATAATAAAACGTGCACGGTCGGGTCTATAGACATTGTGTAGAACCTCTTATTTCACCAAATTCATAACACATATATTAAATGAGAGAATACGTGTTTGTTAGTGTGATTTTACCATTTTTTATTCTAAAAATACAAAAAACAAATTCATGCCGTCACAAATCCGTCACAAACTTATAGTATTTGTGGCGGATTTGCTACGGACCCAAACTTGTCATTTTATTTTTGAATTGTTTTTTATATAAAATACTAATAGACATTTTAAAAACTATTAAATGACTATACAAACACAAATAAAATGAACAAAAAATTATACGCATATGTCGAACATATCGTTGTTTGATAAACAATATTTCAGTTTTATTAAACTTGTTTGTAAACCTATTATAACGCACACGAGCGTTTCTATAGACACACATTTAGAACCTCTTACTTCACCAAATTGATAACACTTACATTAAATGAGAGAATATGTGTTTGTTGGTGCAATTCTACTATATTTTAATCGAAAAATACAAAAAACAAATTCAACTCCCTCACAAATCCGTCGCAAACTTATAGTATTTGTGACAGATCCAAACTTTTCATTTTTTTTCATTTGTTTATTTATATAAAAAACTAAAACTTTTTTAAAAACTATTAAATGACTACACAAACACAATTAAAATGAACAAAAAAGAAAACGCATATGTGGAAAATGTCGTTGCATAATAAACGATATTTCAATTTATTAAACTTGTTTGTGAACATATTATAACACACATGACCGTGTCTATAAACACACGCGTATAACCTCTTAGTTGACCAAATTCATAACACCTACATTAAATGTGAGAATGCGTGTTTTTAGTGCAATTTTTCCATTTTATAATCTAAAAATACAACAAAACAAATTCAAGGCTTTCACAAATCCGTCGCAAACTTATAGTATTTGCAACGGACCCAAACTTGTCATTTTATTTTTGAATTGTTTTTCTATATAATAAACTCAAACCCTTTTAAAAACTATTAAATTACTATACAAACACAATTAAAATGAACAAAAAATAAAACGCATATGTCGAAAATGTCGTTGCATAATAAATGATATTTCAAGTTTATTAAACTTGTTTGTAAATATATTATAACGCACACGACCATGTCTATGAACACACACGTATAACCTCTTAATTGACCAAACTAATAACACCTACATTAAATGAGATAATCCGTGTTTTTAGAGCAATTTTTCCATTTTATAATCTAAAAATACAACAAAACAAATTCAAGGCTTTCACAAATCCGTCGCAAACTTATAGTATTTGTGACGGACCCAAACTTTCATTTTATTTTTGAATTGTTTTTTATATAAAAAACTCAATAACATTTTTAAAAACTATTAAATAACTATAGAAACACACATAAAATATATAAAAAATTATAAGCATATATCGAGCATGTCGTTGCATGTTAAAAGGATATTTCAAGTTTAGAAAACTTGTTTATAAACATAATAAAACGCGCAGGTCTACAGACATTGTGTAGAACCTCTTATTTTACAAAATTCATAACACATATATTAAATGAGAGAATACGTGTTTTTAGTGTAATTTTAGCATTTTTTATTCTAAAAATACAAAAAACAAATTCAACTCCGTCACAAATCCGTCGCAAACTTATAGTATTTGTGACGGAATTGCGAAGGGCCCAAGTTGTTTTTTATATAAAAAACTCAAACTATTTTAAAAACTATTAAATGACTATACAAACACAATTAAAATGAACAAAAAATAAAACGCATATGTCGAAAATGTCGTTGCATAATAAATGATATATTTCAAGTGTATTAAAATTGTTTGTAAATATATTATATCACACACGACCGTGTCTATAAACACACGCGTATAACCTCTTAATTGACCAAACTAATAACACCTACATTAAATGAGATAATCCATGTTTTTTAGAGCAATTTTTCCATTTTATAATCTAAAAATACAACAAAACAAATTCAAGGCTTTCACAAATCCGTCGCAAACTTATTGTATGTGTGAGGGACAGAAACTTGTCATTTTATTTTTGAATTAGTTTTTATATAAAATACTCAATAACATTTTTAAAAACTATTAAATACCTATACAAACATAAATAAAATATAGGAAAAATTATACGCATATGTCGAGCATGTCGTTGCACGTTAAAAGGATATTTCAAGTTTAGAAAACTTGTTTATAAACATAATAAAACGCGCACGGTCGGGGCTACAGACATCGTGTAGAACCTCTTATTTCACCAAATTCACAACACATATCTTAAATGAGAGAATACGTGTTTGTTAGTGTAATTTTAGCATTTTTTATTCTAAAAATACAAAAAACAAATTCAACGTCGTCACAAATCCGTCACAAACTTATAGTATTTGTGAGGGACCGAAACTTGTCATTTTATTTTTGAATTGTTTTTTATATAAAAAACTCAATAACATTTTTAACAACTATTAAATAACTATACAAAAATAAATAAAATATAGAAAAAATTATACGCATATGTCGAGCATGTCGTTGCATGGTAAAAGGATATTTCATGTTAAGAAAACTTGTTTATAGACATAATAAAACGCGCACGGTCGGGTCTACAGACATTGTGTAGAACCTCTTATTTCACCAAATTCATAACATATATCTTAAATAAGAGAATACGTGTTTGTTAGTGTAATTTTAGCATTTTCTATTCTAAAAATACAAAAAACAAATACAACGCCATCACAAATCCATCACAAACTTATAGTATTTGTGACGGATTTGCGACGGACCCAAACTTGTCATTTTATTTTTGAATTGTTTTTTTATATAAAATGTAACAGCCGTGGTTTCCAGAAATTGAGATTTAGAAAAAACTTTTTCTACTCAATCAGATTCATCGCAACAGAAGACTTTTTAAACATCATATTGATTTAAACAGATAAACCATTTTTAACATTCATTAAACAAAACCATCGTTACGCCTCAAACACATCATTGTTTTAACTTTGTTCATTACACAACCACAAGTTGATACTGAGTATCATCATAACAAAAGAAAACTACCCATAAGCCCCCGTCTCACAAGGCCACGCACCTAAGCAACCTGCACGAGCACAAGACGTATTTCAAAGAAACAAGTGTCAGCTTTCGCCTCGTGAGTCATCTTAGTTAACAATTCAAAATCATCATTTAAAAACATTCGCAACATATTTAGGTTAAGGCATTAAATCCCAAACCGTAACTTGACCCACACACATAGCATCGTAAATCCCCACCCGGTCAAGTATCATCATAAAACAATCATATAACATCTTTTAAATCATCATAATCATCCTTTAACTTCATTTACATCATAAATCATCTCATTCATCTCTTAACTTCATTAGCATCATATACGTCATAAATCATCTTATTGGGGTCTATGTTTTGCTTTGCTATCATCACTACCCCAAATACCAAGTGCGTGCCCGGAAACCACTAGGGTTCCAAGGTCCGTCAGCGATAATACCATATGCGTGCCTAGCAACTGCTAGGTTCTAGGTCCGTCCGCATTTGGTACTAGTTCACTAAGCGTGTCGAGCAAGTATGGTACAATGTAGGGCGCGACTCCCACTTGTACACACATTTCTAAGATCCTTCCGCTATAGCTACTCCGACTAAAAGTCATTTAGGTGAAAGTACAAATGGTGCCCCAATTACCGATGGACCCTCCTTTCACCCTCGTGATGTTTGCACATGACCTATCTCTGTGGTCAATACATCACTCCAGTGTACAAGTACACCATGTGTTGCCAAAGTTATTTAGAAACCCGACAACTAATCTTCACTTTGCTAGCATATCCTTAGTAGGCACAATATTCCTACTAGGCATCATCTTTACATCTCTGAGTATAACTACCCCTTCCCATATCATCATATCAATCTTAACATCAGAACATATATCTATAAGTATATATGCATGTGTCACAAACATCGTATAAGTCAATCGTATTTCATCATTAATAAAGGAGCATGCATAGCAATCAATCGTTAATCTATCACAAACATCATATATATATATATCGTCTTAAAAACCGTTAATATTATCAAAACAGATTTTGTCTATATGCTTGGTTTTGTAAAACAACTGAACTCACCTTAGTCTGGACAACGAAACGCACGATCTCAAAACTACAAACAACGCTCACAAATCAACCAGACCGCGAACCGAAACACCGCGAACAACCTACGAAGGTTACTACATGAGAAACACGATCTCATAATCTTAAACAAGTCGGATCTTGCCCAAAACACCAAAACACGGCAACGAATAAACCCCGACTAAAGATTTACGCGTCATGAGCTCAGAAACTTCATAAAAATGCATATAAACGACATGCATGCGGTCCAAAACGCTAAATAACTAGAATAGAATCATAAGATTAGCGAAATATACCTCTCGGGTACTCCCACGTGAAACTACGGTCAAAACAACGCCCGAAATCGAATCTCCGATCTTCCCGAGCCTTAGTTACGAGCCCCAAACGAATCCCGACACTCCTATACGACCACACCCTCGGGTTTTCTCTAAAAATTGGCAGAGTAACGGCTTTGGTTGAGAGAGATTTTGTGTAAAAATGCTGAAACAACACCTATATATAGGCTGTCGAGAACGCGTCGCGTCGCAACAAGGCAACGCATCGCGCCGCGACACCGCAGTTCCGGCCAATCTTCTTTCATGCAATCCTGACACCTGGCAAACCTCCCTGACACACGCAACCGGAAACGCGTCGCGTCGCGACGCTTGGACGCGTCGTGTCGCGATCCTTCAAAAATCCGAATTTTAATTTTTATTTCTTTTCTTTTCCTTTCTTTCCCAACTTTAATATATTTTATTCAACTAATATTAATATTCCTTAATTATCATTAATATTAAGTAAACTCCATATAATATTATTTATTTCTTCATAAAATAATATTACAATATTTCTTAAAGTTTCGGTCGTTACAATTCTCCCTTCCTTAAGAAGATTCCGTCCTCGGAATCTACTAAACAAAAAGCTGGGGATATCTAATCTTCATTTCTTCTTCGGTCTCCCACGTCATATCCCCTCCATGTTTGTTCCTCCACTGAACCTTCACGAGCTTGACTCGTTTCTTTCTTAACTGCTTGACCTTGCGGTCCAAGATTGCCACCGGTTCCTCAATCAACCTCTTGCTATTGTCTACTCGTAACTCCTCTAACGGCAAAACGCTTGGTTCCTCAGCCAAACATTTACGTAGATAACATACGTGAAACACATCATGTATTCCCTCCAATGTCGGTGGTAACTCCAACTTGTAGGCTTGGTCTCCAACTTTCTCCACAATCGTCAACGGACCAATGAACCGTGGACCAAGCTTGCCTCGCTTACCAAAACGTATGATCCCTTTCCATGGCGAGACTTTTAGCATCACCTTCTCACCAATCTCAAACACTTTCGGTCGGTGCTTTCGATCCGAATACTTCTTTTGTCTTTCTCTCGCTATTCGGAGTCGATCCCGTGCTACCGCCACTTTCTCTACTGTTAACTGCACAATCTTTGAATCCGCGAATTGTTTCTCTCCGGCTTCCAACCAACAAGTCGGCGTGTGACACTTCCTTCCATATAACATCTCATACAGAGCCATGTCGATACTTGAGTGATACGTGTTGTTATACGCAAACTCCACCAATGGAAGGTGAGCATCCCAACTCCCACCGTATTCAATCACACATGCTCTCAACATGTCTTTGAGCGTCTGAATAGTTCTCTCACTTTGCCCATCTGTCTGCGGGTGATAGGCTGTGCTCAAATGCACTTTCGTTCCTAATTCCTCTTGCAACTTCTTCCAGAATCTTGAAACAAATCGACTATCACAGTCCGAAACAATGGATAATGAGACTCCATGTCTCGTAACCACCTCACGCACATACAACTTTGCTAGGTTTTCTAGCTTTTCCGTCTCTTTGGTTGCAAGGAAATGAGCACTCTTGGTTAGACGATCGACAATAACCCAAATCATATCATTGCCCTTCGCAGTCCTGGTCAGTTTCGTAACAAAATCCGTTGTGATCTTATCCCATTTCCACTCAGGTATCTCCAATTGTTGCAATTCTCCGTAGGGCTTTTGATGTTCCGCCTTAACTTGCGAACAAGTGACACATTTCGACACATAAGTAGCCACATCCGTCTTCATACCGGGCCACCAGTATCTCGGTTTTAGGTCCAAGTACATCTTTGTACTCCCAGGGTGTATCGAATACTTCGATCTATGGGACTCTCGTAGCAACACCTCACGGACTCCCCTAACCTCATCCCTGGAAAGTTTCTGAGACCGTGGCTATTCTCACCAAGACTTGTTTGTTGCTTCACCATCACTTCACCCTTTAAGTTTTCCTCTTTCAAGCCCTCGATTTGAGCCGCCCGAATCTCATCAACCCAATCCGGTACAACCACCATACTCATAGATTTCAATCGGTAAGCAAATCTAGGCTCCTTCCGACTCAAGGCATCGGCCACTACATTGGCCTTTCCCGGATGATAACTGATTTCACAGTCATAGTCGGTCAACAACTCCATCCATCGTCGCTGTCTCATATTCAATTCCTTTTGATCTCGAATATGTTGCAAACTCTTGTGATCGGTAAATATCGTACAATTAGTACCATACAAATAATGCCGCCATAACTTAAGAGCGAAGATAACTGCCGCTAGCTCTAAGTCGTGTATGGGATAATTCTTTTCCGCATCCTTTAGCTGTCTAGAGGCATACGCAATAACCTTCCCTCGCTGCATGAGAACACATCCTAAAGCAGAGTAAGACGCATCGCTGTATACCACAAAATCCTCGTTGCCCTCTGGTAAGGAGAGTATCGGCGCTTCACATAGACACTTCTTCAAAGTTTGGAAAGCACTCTCTTGCTTCTCCGTCCACACAAACGATTCCGTCTTTCGAGTCAACTTCATCATTGGCGATGCTATCTTCGAGAAATCCTTTATGAACCTCCTATAATAACCTGCCAAGCCAAGAAAACTACGAATCTCGGTTGGGGTTTTAGGAATTTCCCACTTCTTTATCGACTCGATCTTTGCTGGGTCTACCTTTATTCCGTCCATTCCCACGATGTGACCCAAAAAGTGTACTTCTTTTAGCCAAAACTCACACTTTGAGAATTTGGCGTAAAGTTTCTCTTCACGCAAAGTCTCCAATACCTCTCTCAAATGACGCCTATGGTCATCCGCACTCTTGGAGTACACCAAGATATCATCAATAAACACTATCACGGATTTGTCAAGATACGGCCTACACACTCGATTCATCAAATCCATGAAAACTGCTCGTGCATTTGCCAAACCGAACGGCATAACTAGAAATTCGTAATGACCGTAACGAGTACGAAAAGCCGTCTTTGGTACATCACCTTCCTTCACTCGCACTTGGTGATAACCCGAACGCAAATCTATCTTTGAAAAGTGACTAGCACCCTGCAATTGATCGAACAAGTCATCTATTCTTGGAAGTGGGTACTTGTTCTTCACCGTCAACTTATTCAATTCTCTATAGTCGATACACATCCTCATCGACCCATCCTTCTTCTTTACAAATAGGACCGGAGCTCCCTAAGGTGAAGAACTCGGCCTAATGAATCCCTTTTCTAGCAACTCTTTCAATTGCGTCATTATCTCTTTCATCTCAGAGGGAGCCAATCGATATGGTGCTTTAGCAACTGATGCAGCACCTGGAACCAAATCAATTTGAAATTCAACCTCTCTTGGTGGCGGTAATCCTGGAAGATCATCTGGAAAGACATCGGGATATTCGTTCACCACCTCTACCTCCGCCAACACACTCTTTTTCTTCGCCGAATCCACCACATGAGCTAAGAACGCAGCGCACCCCTTCGCTAGACACATTCGTGCCTTAAGGACCGATATCATCGCTATGTTCCCCGTACATCGTTCTCCATAGGCGATAGCATGACCACCTAATGGAAGAGGAACCCGGACCAACTTCTTTGAGCACACGATTTCAGCTCCATGCGCGGACATCCAATCAATTCCAATCACTACATCGAATCCCTCGATTCCTAACGGAATAAGCGTCAAAGGGAAAGTAGTGCCATCAATATTAATCGTACAATTGTCGTATTTATCACTCATTGTAATCGGTTCCCTGACCGCTATTTCGATCTCTAAAGCATGTTCTAAGGAACTACGAGGCACATTCATCTGATCACAGAATCTAAAGGACACTACAGACCTACTAGCACCCGAATCGAATAATACAACAGCAGGTAAAGAGTTAATCATAAAAGTTCCAAAAATCACCTCATCATCTCGGCATGCCTCTTTGGTTTTCATCTGATAAGCACGGCCGGTTGCTTTCGGGGTTGGCTTCTTTCCTGCTTCCTCGATCTTCTTCTTCGGGTTTGGGTATTGTGTACTGATATGCCCCATTTCCCTACAGTTGTAGCACACGGGCTTCTCGCTTTTGCAGTTCACTGCCTTATGCCCCATCTTTCCGCATCGACGGCCATCGTCTCTGCAGTGCATGGGCCACTGTGGCTTGAGTGGCACGTTGTACAATACCCTGTCTTCCCTTGTTTCTCCCCTTTCTTGTTGTTGCCACTCGAGAACTTCTTCTTGTTGGAGGACCCAAATGGCCCTTCCCACTTTCTCTTTTCTCCTACCACCCCATCACTCTTCTCTCTCAGTTTCAAATCATGCTCGATCCTTTCTACCTCAGCCATCGCATCACCCAAATTAGGCCTCAATCTCACCGTCCCATGGTATTCATATGGCAAACCCTCCACATACTGGTTTACCGTTGAAGCATCATCATAGCAGTACCTGTTGGCGAACTGCATCCTTTCAAAAAAAAGTAGAGTTGTACTTGGCAATTGTCATGTTGCCCTTTTTCAGATCCAAAAATTCCCTCTCAACTCGTTGTCTAGCCCCCAGATTACATAAACGGTTCTGTAACTTCTCTTTGAACATCTCCCAGGTAAGGTTCCTCCTTGTTACTGTTGATAGTGAACCTTCAATAGAATCCCACCACTCTAAGGCTTCTTTCTCCAACACACGGATCGCATAACTAACCCGTTGTTCCTCAGTAAACACACCAGAGTTGTATGTTTGTTCCATCTTACGGATACAGCGTATGCAGTCGAGGGGATCGGTCCCTCCCGCATAATTTGGTGGTTTGCACTCCCTGAACATCTTGTAGGTGCTTCCCACTCGGTAGAGTGCACCTTCATTCCTGCCACCTAGAACCTCTTGATCATCCTCGTCATCATCTCCTTCCTCAGGTGTGATTGGCTTTTTCCCTAGGATTCCCGCCTCATGCATTGCTTGCTTCATTTCGTTTAGCTCCTCCGTTTGCTTTTTCAGAGCCTCATCCCTTTCCTTCAACACTCTCTCCAACTCAGCCACGCGGATCATACTGCTGGTGTTGTGCGCAGTACGACTACTATGCACCGACGCAGTTCTTGGAGGTGACGGAACTCGCTCACTTTCCGCTTCTCCTTTACCTAGAATTCTGAATGATCCCTCCGCGTTGGCATGCTCCCCTAGATTCATCACTTGCTTCCCATTACCTCTCCTCGTTTCCACCTTTCTATATGTAAGGAAGTCGAGTAAAAGTAAACATCTATAATCATCACAAGGAAAAGAGCTACCTAACAAGCAACTCTCGCACACACATCCCCACCCAGTCATCCTATAAGAGCTAAGTTGTGAGTCTACTCAGATCTCTCACAATACAGCTCTGATACCAACGTGTAACGGCCGTGGTTTCCAGAAATTGAGATTTACAAAAAACTTTTTCTACACAATCAGATTCATCGCAATGAAAGACTTTTTAAACATCATATTGATTTAAACAGATAAACCATTTTAAACATTCATTAAACAAAACCACCGTTACGTCTCAAACACATCATTGTTTTAACTTTGTTCATTACACAACCACAAGTTGATACTGAGTATCATCATAACAAAAGAAAACTACCCATAAGCCCCCGTCTCACAAGGCCACGCACCTAAGCAACCTGCACGAGCACAAGACGTATTTCAAAGAAACAAGTGTCTGCTTTCAACTCGTGAGTCAGCTTAGTTAACAATTCAAAATCCTCATTTAAAAACATTCGCAACATATTTAGGTTAAGGCATTAAATCCCAAACCGTAACTTGACCCACACACATAGCATCGTAAATCCCCACCTGGTCAAGTATCATCATAAAACAATCATATAACATCTTTTAAATCATCATAATCATCATTTAACTTCATTTACATAATAAATCATCTCATTCATCTCTTAACTTCATTAACATCATATACGTCATAAATCATCTTATTGGGGTCTATCTTTTGCTTTGCTATCATCACTACCCCAAATACCAAGTGCGTGCCCGGCAACCACTAGGGTTCCAAGGTCCGTCCGCGATAATACCATATGCGTGCCTAGCAACTGCTAGGTTCTAGGTCTGTCCGCATTTGGTACTAGTTCACTAAGCGTGTCGAGCAAGTATGGTACAATATAGGGCACGACTCCCACTTGTACACACATTTCTAAGATCCGTCCACCATAGCTACTCCGACTAAAAGTCGTTTAGGTGAAAGTACAAATGGTGCCCCAATTACCGATGGACCCTCCTTTCACCCTCGTGATGTTTGCACATGACCCATCTATGTGGTCAATACATCACTCCAGTGTACAAGTACACCATGTGTTGCCAAAGTTATCTAGAAACCCGGCAACTAATCTTCACTTTGCTAGCATATCCTTAGCAGGCACAATATTCCTACTAGGCATCATCTTTACATCTCTGAGTATAACTACCCCTTCCCATATCATCATATCAATCTTAACATCAGAACATATATCTATAAGTATATATGCATGCGTCACAAACATCGTATAAGTCAATCGTATTTCATCATTAATAAAGGAGCATGCATAGGAATCAATCGTTAATCTATCACAAACATCATATATATATATATATATCGTCTTAAAAACCGTTAATATTATCAAAACAGATTTTGTCTATATGCTCGGTTTTGTAAAACAACTGAACTCACCTTAGTCTGGACAACGAAACGCACGATTTCAAAACTACAAACAACGCTCACGAATCAACCAGACCGCGAACCAAAACACCGCGAACAACCTATGAAGGTTACTACATGAGAAACACGATCTCATAATCTTAAACAAGTCGGATCTTGCCCAAAACACCAAAACACGGCAACGAATAAACCCCGACTAAAGATTTACGCGTCACGAGCTCAGAAAGTTCATAAAAATGTATATAAACGACATGCATGCGGTCCAAAACGCTAAATAACCAGAATAGAATCATAAGATTAGCGAAATATACCTCTCGGGTTCTCCCACGCGAAACTACGGTCAAAACAACGCCCGAAATCGAATCTCCGATCTTCCCGAGCCTTAGTTACGAGCCCCAAACGAATCCCGACACTCCTATACGACCACACCCTCGGGTTTTCTCTAAAAATTGGCAGAGTAACGGCTTTGGTTGAGAGAGAGTTTGTGTAAAAATGCTGAAACAACACCGATATATAGGCTGCCGAGAACGCGTCGCGTCGCGACACCGCAGTTCCGGCCAATCTTCTTTCATGCAGTCCTGACACCCGGCAGACCTCCCTGACACACGCAAGCTCTGACACACGAAACCGGAAACGCATCGCGTCGCGATCCCTCAAAAATCCAAATTTTAATTTTTATTTCTTTTCTTTTCCTTTCTTTCCTAACTTTAATATATTTTATTCAACTAATAATAATATTCCTTAATTATCATTAATATTAAGTAAACTCCATATAATATTATTTATTTCTTCATAAAATAATATTACAATATTTCTTAATGTTTCGGTCGTTACATAAAAAACTCAAACTATTTTAAAAACTATTAAATGACTATACAAACACAATTAAAATGAACAAAAAACAAAACGCATATGTCGAACATATCGTTGCATGATAAACGATATTTCAATTTTATAAACTTGTTTGTAAACCTATTATAACGCACACAAGCGTTTCTATAGACACACGTGTAGAACCTCTTACTTCACCAAATTGTTAACACTTACATTAAATGAGAGAATATGTGTTTGTTGGTGCAATTCTACTATATTTTAATGGAAAAATACAAAAAACAAATTTAACTCCCTCACAAATCCGTCGCAAACTTATAGTATTTGTGACAGATTTGCGACGGACCCAAACTTTTCATATTAATTTGAATTGTTTTTTATATAAAAAACTCAAACTCTTTTAAAAACTATTAAATGACTATACAAACACAATTAAAATGAACAAAAAATAAAACGCATATGTCGAAAATGTCGTTGCATAATAAATGATATTTCAAGTTTATTAAACTTGTTTGTAAATATATTATAACGCACACGACCATGTCTATGAACACACACGTATAACCTCTTAATTGACCAAACTAATAACACCTACATTAAATGAGATAATCCGTCTTTTTAGAGCAATTTTTCCATTTTATAATCTAAAAATACAACAAAACAAATTCAAGGCTTTCACAAATCCGTCGCAAACTTATAGTATTTGTGACGGACCCAAACTTTCATTTTATTTTTGAATTGTTTTTTATATAAAAAACTCAATAACATTTTTAAAAACTATTAAATAACTATAGAAACACACATAAAATATATAAAAAATTATAAGCATATATCGAGCATGTCGTTGCATGTTAAAAGGATATTTCAAGTTTAGAAAACTTGTTTATAAACATAATAAAACTCGCAGGTCTACAGACATTGTGTAGAACCTCTTATTTTACAAAATTCATAACACATATATTAAATGAGAGAATACGTGTTTTTAGTGTAATTTTAGCATTTTTTATTCTAAAAATACAAAAAACAAATTCAACTCCGTCACAAATCCGTCGCAAACTTATAGTATTTGTGACGGAATTGCGAAGGGCCCAAGTTGTTTTTTATATAAAAACTCAAACTATTTTAAAAACTATTAAATGACTATACAAACACAATTAAAATGAACAAAAAATAAAACGCATATGTCGAAAATGTCGTTGCATAATAAACGATATTTCAAGTTTATTAAACTTGTTTGTAAACATATTATAACGCACACGACCGTGTCTATAAACACACGCGTATAACCTCTTAATTGACTAAACTAATAACACCTACATTAAATGAAATAATCCGTGTTTTTAGTGCAATTTTTCCATTTTATAATCTAAAAATACAACAAAACAAATTCAAGGCTTTCACAAATCTTCGCAAACTTATAGTATTTGTGACGGACCAAAACTTGTCATTTTATTTTTGAATTGTTTTTTATATAAAAAAACTCAATAACATTTTTGAAAACTATTAAATAACTATACAAACATAAATAAAATATAGAAAAAATTATACGCATATGTCAAGCATGTCGTTTGTGACATCCGTCATCTAAAACAGGTTAGTTGAGCGTAACTTGTTATGCGACCTAAATCTATGAGCTAGTGTGACACCTAAAGTCTAGTAGATGCTAGATTTAGGTGTTAAATATGTCTAAATTCTTCAAATAAGGTGGTAGAACATTTAACCGGTTCCTAGTGTACAAGGTTATCGAGCAAATGTCTCTAGAGCGAGTATGGGTGAATGAAACCCTCAACTAAATGTATAACACTAATACTAATAATATATGGATAATACTTGATACTAGATGACAAGTTTAAATATCACTCAAAGTGGTAACCCTAATAAGTCAATATAATACATAAATAGTTAAACACACCTACAAGAAATAAATGTATGCAACACTAGGAACTTATAATAAGTAATAATACTAATACAATTTATATATATATATATATATATATATATATATATATCTTACGGCCAGAAAAAAAAATGAAATGAAATAAAAATAAATAAAATGTATATATATTTAAGTTGGCCGAAGGGATAACAATATAAATAAATAAATAAGTATATTCAAATTTTAAATTCAAATTAGTCTATCCTTAATTGATCTCTTAACAAACTCCCTAGACATCCATCTCACCATTCCATCGATTCCCCCAGCCCTCTTCTCCCTTTCTCTCGACATTTTTTCTCCAGCCCTACACCTCCATAGCCATTTCACTTCAATCCTCAAGAAAGTTTGTGGCTTTGATCTCCATTTGAGGAGTTTAGGTATGTAAATATTCCTCTATAATCTTTAATTTCTTATCCTAATCACACATAAAGTTATGATTTTGATGTGTTTGGTTGAATATCAAACCCCAAGGATTGGTCTATTTGATTTAAAACTTAAAGAACAAGAACCTATAATCTGGGCAGAATATGTACTAACTTTAATAGGCCATATCTCGGCAAAACAGAATGAAAAAAATCTATTCTTGACACTAAAAATAAGTTCTTTGAGTCTCCTTTCATCTCCAACTGGTTTCATACAAAACTATGTTCATTTGGTCCGCCAAATAATTAAAATCGTTTCGTTGCACAAATCTGTGTTTTCTGGCAGTTTAATCTACCAACTTTGAAATTCCTAAAACCTATCCTAAACATCACTAAAATTCTTCAAACTTAATCTGGGGGATATTTCATGGGTTCTAAAAGTCCTGTAAAAAGTTTAGAATTTATTAAGTTGTTTTACTATTTTAATTAATTAAAATCATTTTTGTGATTGAATCTGGAAAACCTAGGGTTTCCTTTAACAGACTTTGAATTATCATAATTAATCCTAAATCTCGAATTAGAGGCCAAAAATTAATATGAATAAACTTTGGATTGTTTTTAATCACGGTGCAAAATATTAGGATTTATTATTTTTATTTTCCATTTTAATTGAGTAAAAACTTTTTAATTGTCAAATCTGGAATTTTTGAAATTTCCATATTCAGAGTTTTAAAATATTGTAAAATATTCAAACATCCGAATTAATTAACAAAAAATTGTGTGAATGAATTTTTATATGTTTTTAAGTTACTGTAAAAATTTTAGAGTTTAATAAAGTTTTTTAGTATTTTAAATAAATAAAGACTTTATGACGCGCAAACTGGAGGCATTTTCTGACCCACACCAATTAAAGTATTTGTTATAAAATAATAAACATGTTATTAAATTCTAGAAAATTTATATGAAATAATAGAGACATTAAGGTCTCTACCATAAAAATTTAGGAAAATAATTAGGACATTTGGATTAATTTAAAAATATACGAAGAGTGCCCAAAATTTCAGTATTTAATCTACACAATTTAAAAGGAAAATAAACAAGATTTCAAAACTAAGATATACATATTGGGGTTAGGCCACGGAATAGATGCACTTATGTAACCTACGGTAAAACTTAATCGCGAAACCTAATTAAATTTAATGATTCAAGATTAGTACAAAAGAGAACTCTTACACGTGAATAAAATATAACTTAGTTTACACGTGTTTGTAGATTCCCGAGCGCATTAAGATTCAAGTGATAACCCACAACTAAGGTGAGTACTCGTGGCCCCTTTTTACTATATTTCTCGGGGGAAAATGACACTCAAACTCTCTTTAAACTTTTTATGCCGTGATGACTATTTATTATTTATATTGGACAACTTATGTGACGTATATGCAAAGACTACTTGTTGGTTGATGACTATTGATTCCTATATTCCTATGAGCCAACGGTTTATGCTCCTGGGTATGCTATAATAACAGCTTGGAAGACAATGATTTGATTCCTATTGATTTCTATTGAACCTGGTGGTTTGGATGTTGGTATAACATCTACACGCTTAACATGCTATACGTGCACATTTGTCCTGCTTAAACAATTTACACGGCAACTATGCTATTTCTATAAACCTGCGAGCTCACCAACTTTATGTTGACATTTTCGAGTGTTCATTTTCAGGTAATGCTAATAACCATGCCTAAGGAGCTTAGGTGACCCTAGATAGCCTTAGCGTGACATAGGCAGTTGACTAAGGATTCTTTCATTTAAGTATGCTATTACGAACTTGGATTTTATAAATCTAGGGCTTGTAGCCCCGTATACTTGTCCCGGGTTGTGGGAACAACTATTTCGTATGTTCTTGTTTTAAATTGTTGACTATGGTTGTCGTGAAGTGACTTGCCACGACACAAGTCTCCTCTTGTGTTGGGGAACGTCGTGACACATTAGTGTGAACTCATTTAGTAAAATTTTCTATTCATATATCAATGTGTTATGACGATCCTCTCCGTCGCACCTCGTGTTTCCGCCAAGGCGAGGTGTGACATCGTTGCATGTTAAAAGGATATTTCAAGTATAGAAAACTTGTTTATAAACATAATAAAACGCGCACGGTCGGGTCTACAGACATCGGGTAGAACCTCTTATTTTACCAAATTCATAACACATATATTAAATGAGAGAATACGTGTTTGTTAGTGTAATTTTAGCATTTTTTATTCTAAAAATACAAAAAACAAATTCAACGTCATCACAAATCCGTCACAAACTTGTAGTATTTGTGACGGATTTGCGACGGACCCAAACTTGTCATTTTATTTTTGAATTGTTTTTCTATATAAAAAACTCAAACTTTTTTAAAAACTATTAAATGGCTATACAAACACAATTAAAATGAACAAAAAATAAAACGCATATGTCGAACATATCGTTGCATGATAAAAGATATTTCAATTTTATAAAACTTGTTTGTAAACCTATTATAACGCACGAGAGCAACACACATGTAGAACCTCTTATTTCACCAAATTGATAACACTTACATTAAAATAGAGAATATGTGTTTGTTGGTGCAATTCTACTATATTTTAAAGGAAAAATACAAAAAACAAATTCAACTCCCTCACAAATCCGTTGCAAACTTATAGTATTTGTGACAGATTTGCGACGGACCAAAACTTTTCATATTATTTTTGAATTGTTTTTTATATAAAAAACTCAAACTATTTTAAAAACTATTAAATGACTATACAGACACAATTAAAATGAAAAAAAAAACGCATATGTCGAAAATGTCGTTGCATAATAAACGATATTTCAAGTTTATTGTAAACATATTACAACACACACGACCGTGTCTATAAACACACGCATATAATCTCTTAATTGACCAAATTGATAAAACCTATATTAAATGAGAGAATGTGTGTTTTTAGTGCAATTTTTCCATTTTATAATCTAAAAATACAACAAAACAAATTCAAGGCTTTCACAAATCCGTCGCAAACTTATAGTATTTGTGACGGACCCAAATTGACGGACCCAAACTTGTCATATTATTTTTGAATTGTTTCTTATGTAAAAACTAAAAAAACATTTTTAAAAAATATTAAATAACTATACAAGCACAAATAAAATATAGAAAAAATTAGAATAGGTGTTTGTTAGTGTAATTTTACCATTTTTTATTCTAAAAATACAAAAAATAAATTCAACGCCGTTACAAATCCGTCAAACACTTATAGTATTTGTGACGGACCAAAACTTGTCATTTTATTTTTGAATTGTTTTTTATATAAAAGACTCAACACCATTTTTAAAAATTATTAAATAACTATACAAACACAAAAAAATATAGCAAAATTATATGAATATGTCGAGCAGGTCGTTGCATGTTTAAAGGATATTTCAAGTTTAGAAAACTTGTTTAAAAACATAACAAAACGCGCACGGTCGGGTGTGTATAAATCGTGTAGAACCTCTTATTTCACCAAATTCATAACACATATATTAAATGAGAGAATACGTGTTTGTTAGTGTAATTTTACCATTTTTATTCTAAAAATACAAAAAATAAATTCAACGCCTTCACAAATCCGTCACAGACTTGTAGTATTTGTGACGGACCCAAACTTGTCATTTTATTTTTGAATTGTTTTTTTATATAAAGACTTAATAAACCTTTAAAAAATATTAAATAACTATACAAACACAAATAAAATGAATAAAAAATTATACGCATATGTCGAACATATCGTTGCATGATAAACGATATTTCAATTTTATAAAACTTGTTTGTAAACCTATATAACGCACACGATCGTTTCTATAGACACACATGTAGAACCTCTTACTTTACCAAATTGATAACACTTACATTAAATGAGAGAAGAAGAGTTTGTTGGTGCAATTCTACTATACACATACAAAAAACAAATTCAACTCCCTCACAAATCCGTCGTAAACTTATAGTATTTGTGACAGATTTGCGACGAACCCAAACTTTTCATTTTATTTTTGAATTGTTTTTTATATAAAAAACTCAAACTTTTTTTAAAACTATTAAATGACTATACAAACACAATTAAAATGAACAAAAAATAAAACACATATGTCAAAAATGTCGTTCATACTAAATAATATTTCAACTTTATTAAACTATTTTGAAAACCTATTATAAAGCAATTGAGCATTTCTATATACACACGTGTAGAACCACTTACTTCACCAAATTGATAACAGTAACATTAAATGAGAGAATATATGTTATCCGGTGCAATTCCACTATATTTTAATCGAAAAATACAAAAAACAAATTCAACTCCCTCACAGATCCGTTGCAAACTTATAGTATTTGTGACAGATTTCTGACGGACCCAAACTTTTCATTTTATTTTTGAATTGTTTTTTTATATAAAAAACTCAAACTTTTTTTAAAACTATTAAATGACTATACAAACACAATTAAAATTAACAAAAAATAAAACGCATATGTCGAAAATGGCATTGCATAATAAACGATATTTCAAGTTTATTAAACTTGTTTGTAAACATGTTGTAACGCACACGACCGTGTCTATATACACACGTGTAGAACCTCTTACTTCACCAAATTGATAACAGTTACATTAAATGAGAGAATATGTGTTTGTTGGTGCAATTTTTCCATTTTATAATCTAAGAATACAAAAAAACAAATTCAAGGCTTTCGCAAATCCATGGAAAACTTATAGTATTTGTGACGGACCCAAACTTGTCATTTTATTTTTGAATTGCTTTTTATATAAAAAACTCAAAACCATTTTTAAAAACTATTAAATAACTATACAAACACAAATAAAATATAGAAAAAATTTTATGCATATATCGAGCATGTCGTTGCATGAGAAATGGATATTTCAAGTTTAGAAAACTTGTTTAAAAACATAATAAAACGCGCACGGTCGGGTCTACAGACATCGTGTAGAACCTCTTATTTCACCAAATTCATAACACATATATTAAATGAGAGAATACGTGTTTGTTCGTATAATTTTACCATTTTTTATTCTAAAATACAAAAAATAAATTTAACGCCGTCACAAATTCGTCACAAACTTATACTATTTGTGACGGATCCAAACTTGTCATTTTGTTTTTGAATTGTTTTTTTATATAAAGAACTAATAAAACTTTTAAAAATATTAAATAACTATACAAACACAAATAAAATGAATAAAAAATTATATGCATATGTCGAACATATCGTTGCATGATAAACGATATTTGAATTTTATAAAACTTGTTTGTAAACCTATATAACGCACACGATCTTTTCTATAGACACACGTGTAGAACTTCTTACTTTACCAAATTGATAACACTTACATTAAATGAGAGAAGAAGAGTTTGTTGGTGCAATTCTACTATACACATACAAAAAACAAATTCAACTCCCTCACAAATCCGTCGTAAACTTATAGTATTTGTGACAGATTTGCGACGAACCCAAACTTTTCATTTTATTTTTGAATTGTTTTTTTATATAAAAAACTCAAACTTTTTTTAAAACTATTAAATGACTATACAAACACAATTAAAATGAAAAAAAAATAAAACGCATATGTCAAAAATGTCGTTCATACTAAATAATATTTCAACTTTATTAAACTATTTTGAAAACCTATTATAAAGCAATTGAGCATTTCTATATACACACGTGTAGAACCACTTACTTCACCAAATTGATAACAGTAACATTAAATGAGAGAATATATGTTATCCGGTGCAATTCTACTATATTTTAATCGAAAAATACAAAAAACAAATTCAACTCCCTCACAGATCGTTGCAAACTTATAGTATTTGTGACAAATTTCTGACCGACCCAAACTTTTCATTTTATTTTTGAATTGTTTTTTTATATAAAACACTCAAACTTTTTTTAAAACTATTAAATGACTATACAAACACAATTAAAATTAACAAAAAATAAAACGCATATGTCGAAAATGGCATTGCATAATAAACGATATTTCAAGTTTATTAAACTTGTTTGTAAACATGTTGTAACGCACACGACCGTGTCTATATCCACACGTGTAGAACCTCTTACTTCACCAAATTGATAACAGTTACATTAAATGAGAGAATATGTGTTTGTTGGTGCAATTTTTCCATTTTATAATCTAAGAATACAAAAAAACAAATTCAAGGCTTTTGCAAATCCATGGAAAACTTATAGTATTTGTGACGGACCCAAACTTGTCATTTTAGTTTTGAATTGTTTTTTATATAAAAAACTCAAAACCATTTTTAAAAACTATTAAATAACTATACAAACACAAATAAAATATAGAAAAAATTTTATGCATATATCGAGCATGTCGTTGCATGAGAAATGGATATTTCAAGTTTAGAAAACTTGTTTAAAAACATAATAAAACGCGCACGGTCGGGTCTACAGACATCGTGTAGAACCTCTTATTTCACCAAATTCATAACACATATATTAAATAAGAGAATAGGTGTTTGTGAGTGTAATTTTACCATTTTTTATTCTAAAAATACAAAAAATAAATTCAACGCCGTTACAAATCCGTCACACACTTATAGTATTTGTGACGGACCAAAACTTGTCATTTTATTTTTGAATTGTTTTTTATATAAAAGACTCAAAACCATTTTTAAAAACTATTAAATAACTATACAAACACAAAAAAAATATAGCAAATTTATATGAATATGTCGAGCATGTCGTTGCATGTTTAAAGGATATTTCAAGTTTAGAAAACTTGTTTGTAAACCTATATAACGCACACGATCGTTTCTATAGACACACATGTAGAACCTCTTACTTCACCAAATTGATAACACTTACATTAAATGAGAGAAGATGAGTTTGTTGGTGCAATTCTACTATACAGATACAAAAATCAAATTCAACTCCCTCACAAATCCGTCGTAAACTTATAGTATTTGTGACAGATTTGCGACGGACCCAAACTTTTCATATTATTTTTGAATTGTTTTTTATATAAAAAACTCAAACTATTTTAAAAACTATTAAATGACTATAAAAACACAATTAAAATGAACAAAAAATAAAACGCATATGTCGAAAATGTCGTTGCATAATAAATGATATTTCAAGTTTATTAAACTTGTTTGTAAATATATTATATCGCACACGACCGTGTCTATAAGCACACCCGTATAACCTCTTAATTGACCAAACTAATAGCACCTACATTAAATGAGATAATCCATGTTTTTAGAGCAATTTTTCCATTTTATAATCTAAAAATACAACAAAACAAATTCAAGGCTTTCACAAATCCGTCGCAAACTATAGTATTTGCGAGGGACCGAAACTTGTCATTTTATTTTTGAATTGTTTTTTATATTAAAAACACAATAACATTTTTAAAAACTATTAAATAACTATACAAACACACATAAAATATATAAAAAATTATACGCATATGTCGAGCATGTTGTTGCATGTTAAAAGGATATTTCAAGTTTAGAAAACTCGTTTATAAACATAATAAAACGCGCACGGTCGGGTCTACAGACATTGTGTACAACCTCTTATTTCACCAAATTCATAATACATATATTAAACTAGAGAATACTTGTTTTTAGTGTAATTTTAGCATTTTTTAGTCTAAAAATACAAAAAACAAATTCTACTCCGTCACAAATCCGTCGCAAACTTATAGTATTTGTGAGGGACCGAAACTTGTCATTTTATTTTTGGATTGTTTTTTATATTAAAAACTCAATAACATTTTTAAAAACTATTAAATAACTATACAAACACACATAAAATTGATAACAGTAACATTAAATGAGAGAATATGTGTTTGTTGGTGCAATTTTACTATATTTTAATCGAAAAATACAAAAAAAAAATTCAACTCCCTCACAAATCCGTTGCAAACTTATAGTATTTGTGACATCCGACGGACCTAAACTTTTCATTTTATTTTTGAATTGTTTTTTTATATAAAAAACTCAAACTTTTTTTAAAACCATTAAATGACTATACAAACACAAATTAAATGAACAAAAAATATAACGCATATGTCGAAAATGGCGTTGCATAATAAACGATATTTCAAGTTTATTTAACTTGTTTGTAAACATATTGTAATGCACACAACCGTGTCTATAAACACACGCGTATAACCTCTGAATTGACCAAATTGATAATACCTACATTAAATGAGAGAATACGTGTTTTTGGTGCAATTTTTCCATTTTATAATCTAAGAATACAAAAAAACAGATTCAAGGCTTTCACAAATCCGTCGCCAACTTATTGTATATGTGATGGACCCAAACTTGTCATTTTATTTTTGAATTGTTTTTTATATAAAAAACTCAAAACCATTTTTAAAAACTATTAAATAACTATACATACACAAATAAAATATAGAAAAAATTTTATGCATATATCGAGCATGTCGTTGCATGAGAAATGGATATTTCAAGTTTAGAAAACTTGTTTAAAAACATAATAAAACGCGCACGGTCGGGTCTACAGACATCGTGTAGAACCTCTTATTTCACCAAATTCATAACACATATATTAAATGAGAGAATACGTGTTTGTTCATATAATTTTACCATTTTTTATTCTAAAATACAAAAAATAAATTCAACGCCGTCACAAATTCGTCACAAACTTATACTATTTGTGACGGATCCAAACTTGTCATCTTGTTTTTGAATTGTTTTTTTATATAAAGAACTAATAAACCTTTTAAATATATTAAATAACTATACAAACACAAATAAAATGAATAAAAAATTATATGCATATGTCGAACATATCGTTGCATGATAAATGATATTTGAATTTTATAAAACTTGTTTGTAACCCTATATAACGCACACGATCTTTTCTATAGACATACGTGTAGAACCTCTTACTTTACCAACATGATAAAACTTACATTAAATGAGAGAATATGTGTTTGTTGGTGCAATTCTACTATATTTTAATGGAAAAATACAAAAAACCAATTCAACTCCCTCACAAATCCGTCGTAAACTTATAGTATTTATGACAGATTTGCGACGAACACAAACTTTTCATTTTCTTTTTGAATTGTTTTTTTATATAAAAAAACTCAAACTTTTTTTAAAACTATTAAATGACTATACAAACACAATTAAAAGGAACAAAAAATAAAACGCATATATGTAAAAAATGTCGTTCAGAATAAATGATATTTCAAGTTTATTAAACTATTTTGTAAACCTATTATAAAGCACTCGAGTGTTTCTATATACACACGTGTAGAACCTCTTACTTCACCAAATTGATAACAGTAACATTAAATGAGAGAATATGTGTTTGTTGGTGCAATTCTACTATATTTTAATCGAAAAATACAAAAAAAAAATTCAACTCCCTCACAAATCCGTTGCAAACTTATAGTATTTGTGACATCCGACGGACCTAAACTTTTCATTTTATTTTTGAATTGTTTTTTTATATAAAAAACTCAAACTTTTTTTAAAACCATTAAATGACTATACAAACATAAATTAAATGAACAAAAAATATAACGCATATGTCGAAAATGGCGTTGCATAATAAACGATATTTCAAGTTTATTTAACTTGTTTGTAAACATATTGTAATGCACACAACCGTGTCTATAAACACACGCGTATAACCTCTGAATTGACCAAATTGATAATACCTACATTAAATGAGAGAATACGTGTTTTTGGTGCAATTTTTCCATTTTATAATCTAAGAATACAAAAAAACAGATTCAAGGCTTTCACAAATCCGTCGCCAACTTATTGTATATGTGATGGACCCAAACTTGTCATTTTATTTTTGAATTGTTTTTTATATAAAAAACTCAAAACCATTTTTAAAAACTATTAAATAACTATACAAACACAAATAAAATATAGAAAAAATTTTATGCATATATCGAGCATGTCGTTGCATGAGAAATGGATATTTCAAGTTTAGAAAACTTGTTTAGAAACATAATAAAACGCGCACGGTCGGGTCTACAGACATGGTGTAGAACCTCTTGTTTCACCAAATTCATAACACATATATTAAATGAGAGAATACGTGTTTGTTCATATAATTTTACCATTTTTTATTCTAAAATACAAAAAATAAATTCAACGCCGTCACAAATTCGTCACAAACTTATACTATTTGTGACGGATCCAAACTTGTCATCTTGTTTTTGAATTGTTTTTTTATATAAAGAACTAATAAACCTTTTAAAAATATTAAATAACTATACAAACACAAATAAAATGAATAAAAAATTATATGCATATGTCGAACATATCGTTGCATGATAAATGATATTTGAATTTTATAAAACTTGTTTGTAAACCTATATAACGCACACGATCTTTTCTATAGACATACGTGTAGAACCTCTTACTTTACCAACATGATAAAACTTACATTAAATGAGAGAATATGTGTTTGTTGGTGCAATTCTACTATATTTTAATGGAAAAATACAAAAAACCAATTCAACTCCCTCACAAATCCGTGTAAACTTATAGTATTTATGACAGATTTGCGACGAACACAAACTTTTCATTTTCTTTTTGAATTGTTTTTTTATATAAAAAAACTCAAACTTTTTTTAAAACTATTAAATGACTATACAAACACAATTAAAAGGAACAAAAAATAAAACGCATATGTAAAAAATGTCGTTCAGAATAAATGATATTTCAAGTTTATTAAACTATTTTGTAAACCTATTATAAAGCACTCGAGTGTTTCTATATACACACGTGTAGAACCTCTTACTTCACCAAATTGATAACAGTAACATTAAATGAGAGAATATGTGTTTGTTGGTGCAATTCTACTATATTTTAATCGAAAAATACAAAAAAAAAATTCAACTCCCTCACAAATCCGTTGCAAACTTATAGTATTTGTGACATCCGACGGACCTAAACTTTTCATTTTATTTTTGAATTGTTTTTTTATATAAAAAACTCAAACTTTTTTTAAAACCATTAAATGACTATACAAACACAAATTAAATGAACAAAAAATATAACGCATATGTCGAAAATGGCGTTGCATAATAAACGATATTTCAAGTTTATTTAACTTGTTTGTAAACATATTGTAATGCACACAACCGTGTCTATAAACACACGCGTATAACCTCTGAATTGACCAAATTGATAATACCTACATTAAATGAGAGAATACGTGTTTTTGGTGCAATTTTTCCATTTTATAATCTAAGAATACAAAAAAACAGATTCAAGGCTTTCACAAATCCGTCGCCAACTTATTGTATATGTGATGGACCCAAACTTGTCATTTTATTTTTGAATTGTTTTTTATATAAAAAACTCAAAACCATTTTTAAAAACTATTAAATAACTATACAAACACAAATAAAATATAGAAAAAATTTTATGCATATATCGAGCATGTCGTTGCATGAGAAATGGATATTTCAAGTTTAGAAAACTTGTTTAGAAACATAATAAAACGCGCACAGTCGGGTCTACAGACATGGTGTAGAACCTCTTATTTCACCAAATTCATAACACATATATTAAATGAGAGAATACGTGTTTGTTCGTATAATTTTACCATTTTTTATTCTAAAATACAAAAAATAAATTGAACGCCGTCACAAATTCGTCACAAACTTATACTATTTGTGACGGATCCAAACTTGTCATTTTGTTTTTGAATTGTTTTTTTTATATAAAGAACTAATAAACCTTTTAAAAATATTAAATAACTATACAAACACAAATAAAATGAATAAAAAATTATATGCATATGTCGAACATATCGTTGCATTATAAACGATATTTGAATTTTATAAAACTTGTTTGTAAACCTATATAACGCACACGATCTTTTCTATAGACACACGTGTAGAACCTCTTACTTTAACAAATTGATAAAACTTACATTAAATGAGAGAATATGTGTTTGTTGGTGCAATTCTACTCTATTTTAATGGAAAAATACAAAAAACAAATTCAAATCCCTCACAAATCCGTCGTAAACTTAAAGTATTTGTGACACATTTGCGACGGACCCAAACTTTTTATATTATTTTTGAATTGTTTTTTATATAAAAAAATCAAACTATTTTAAAAACTATTAAATGACTATAAAAACACAATTAAAATGAACAAAAAATAAAACGCATATGTCGAAAATGTCGTTGCATAACAAATGATATTTCAAGTTTATTAAACTTGTTTGTAAATATATTATATCGCACACGACAGTGTTTATAAGCACACCCGTATAACCTCTTAATTGACCAAACTAATAGCACCTACATTAAATTAGATAATCCATGTTTTTAGAGCAATTTTTCCATTTTATAATCTAAAAATACAACAAAACAAATTCAAGGCTTTCACAAATACGTCGCAAACTTGTCATTTTATTTTTGAATTGTTTTTTATATTAAAAACTCAATAACATTGTTAAAAACTATTAAATAACTATACAAACACACATAAAATATATAAAAAATTATACGCATATGTCGAGCATGTTGTTGCATGTTAAAAGGATATTTCAAGTTTAGAAAACTCGTTTATAAACATAATAAAACGCGCACGGTCGGGTCTACAGACATTGTGTACAACCTCTTATTTCACCAAATTCATAATACATATATTAAACTAGAGAATACTTGTTTTTAGTGTAATTTTAGCATTTTTTAGTCTAAAAATACAAAAAACAAATTCTACTCCGTCACAAATCCGTCGCAAACTTATAGTATTTGTGAGGGACCGAAACTTGTCATTTTATTTTTGGATTGTTTTTTATATTAAAAACTCAATAACATTTTTAAAAACTATTAAATAACTATACAAACACACATAAAATATAGAAAAAATTTTATGCATATATCGAGCATGTCGTTGCATGAGAAATGGATATTTCAAGTTTAGAAAACTTGTTTAGAAACATAATAAAACGCGCACGGTCGGGTCTACAGACATGGTGTAGAACCTCTTATTTCACCAAATTCATAACACATATATTAAATGAGAGAATACGTGTTTGTTCGTATAATTTTACCATTTTTTATTCTAAAATACAAAAAATAAATTTAACGCCGTCACAAATTCGTCACAAACTTATACTATTTGTGACGGATCCAAACTTGTCATCTTGTTTTTGAATTGTTTTTTTATATAAAGAACTAATAAACCTTTTAAAAATATTAAATAACTATACAAACACAAATAAAATGAATAAAAAATTATATGCATATGTCGAACGTATCGTTGCATGATAAACGATATTTGAATTTTATAAAACTTGTTTGTAAACCTATATAACGCACACGATCTTTTCTATAGACACACGTGTAGAACCTCTTACTTTACCAACTTGATAAAACTTACATTAAATGAGAGAATATGTGTTTGTTGGTGCAATTCTACTATATTTTAATGGAAAAATACAAAAAACCAATTCAACTCCCTCACAAATCCGTCGTAAACTTATAGTATTTATGACAGATTTGCGACGAACACAAACTTTTCATTTTCTTTTTGAATTGTTTTTTTATATAAAAAAACTCAAACTTTTTTTAAAACTATTAAATGACTATACAAACACAATTAAAATGAACAAAAAATAAAACGCATATGTAAAAAATGTCGTTCAGAATAAATGATATTTCAAGTTTATTAAACTATTTTGTAAACCTATTATAAAGCACTCGAGTGTTTCTATATACACACGTGTAGAACCTCTTACTTCACCAAATTGATAACAGTAACATTAAATGAGAGAATATGTGTTTGTTGGTGCAATTCTACTATATTTTAATCGAAAAATACAAAAAACAAATTCAACTCCCTCACAAATCCGTTGCAAACTTATAGTATTTGTGACAGATTTCCGACGGACCTAAACTTTTCATTTTATTTTTGAATTGTTTTTTTATATAAAAAACTCAAACTTTTTTTAAAACCATTAAATGACTATACAAACACAAATTAAATGAACAAAAAATATAACGCATATGTCGAAAATGGCGTTGCATAATAAACGATATTTCAAGTTTATTTAACTTGTTTGTAAACATATTGTAATGCACACAACCGTGTCTATAAACACACGCGTATAACCTCTGAATTGACCAAATTGATAATACCTACATTAAATGAGAGAATACGTGTTTTTGGTGCAATTTTTCCATTTTATAATCTAAGAATACAACAAAACAGATTCAAGGCTTTCAGAAATCCGTCGCCAACTTAATGTATATGTGATGGACCCAAACTTGTCATTTTATTTTTGAATTGTTTTTTATATAAAAAACTCAAAACCATTTTTTAAAACTATTAAATAACTATACAAACACAAATAAAATATAGAAAAAATTTTATGCATATATCGAGCATGTCGTTGCATGAGAAATGGATATTTCAAGTTTAGAAAACTTGTTTAGAAACATAATAAAACGCGCACGGTCGGGTCTACAGACATGGTGTAGAACCTCTTATTTCACCAAATTCATAACACATTTATTAAATGAGAGAATACGTGTTTGTTCGTATAATTTTACCATTTTTTATTCTAAAATACAAAAAATAAATTTAACGCCGTCACAAATTCGTCACAAACTTATACTATTTGTGACGGATCCAAACTTGTCATTTTGTTTTTTAATTGTTTTTTTATATAAAGAACTAGTAAATCTTTTAAAAATATTAAATAACTATACAAACACAAATAAAATGAATAAAAAATTATATGCATATGTCGAACATATCGTTGCATGATAAACGATATTTGAATTTTATAAAACTTGTTTGTAAACCTATATAACGCACACGATCTTTTCTATACACACGTGTAGAACCTCTTACTTTACCAAATTGATAAAACTTACATTAAATGAGAGAATATGTGTTTGTTGGTGCAATTCTACTATATTTTAATGGAAAAATACAAAAAACAAATTCAACTCCCTCACAAATCCGTCGTAAACTTAAAGTATTTGTGACACATTTGCGACGGACCCAAACTTTTCATATTATTTTTGAATTGTTTTTTATATAAAAAACTCAAACTATTTTAAAAACTATTAAATGACTATAAAAACACAATTAAAATGAACAAAAAATAAAACGCATATGTCGAAAATGTCGTTGCATAATAAATGATATTTCAAGTTTATTAAACTTGTTTGTAAATATATTATATCGCACACGACCGTGTCTATAAGCACACCCGTATAACCTCTTAATTGACCAAACTAAAAGCACCTACATTAAATGAGATAATCCATGTTTTTAGAGCAATTTTTCAATTTTATAATCTAAAAATACAACAAAACAAATTCAAGGCTTTCACAAATCCGTCGCAAACTATAGTATTTGCGAGGGACCGAAACTTGTCATTTTATTTTTGAATTGTTTTTTATATTAAAAACTCAATAACATTTTTAAAAACTATTAAATAACTATACAAACACACATAAAATATATAAAAAATTATACGCATATGTCGAGCATGTTGTTGCATGTTAAAAGGATATTTCAAGTTTAGAAAACTCGTTTATAAACATAATAAAACGCGCACGGTCGGGTCTACAGACATTGTGTACAACCTCTTATTTCACCAAATTCATAATACATATATTAAACTAGAGAATACTTGTTTTTAGTGTAATTTTAGCATTTTTTAGTCTAAAAATACAAAAAACAAATTCTACTCCGTCACAAATCCGTCGCAAACTTATAGTATTTGTGAGGGACCGAAACTTGTCATTTTATTTTTGGATTGTTTTTTATATTAAAAACTCAATAACATTTTTAAAAACTATTAAATAACTATACAAACAAACATAAAATATAGAAAAAAATTTATGCATATATCGAGCATGTCGTTGCTTGAGAAATGGATATTTCAAGTTTAGAAAACTTGTTTAAAAACATAATAAAACGCGCACGGTCGGGTATACAGACATCGTGTAGAACCTCTTATTTCACCAAATTCATAACACATATATTAAATGAGAGAATACGTGTTTGTTCATATAATTTTACCATTTTTTATTCTAAAATACAAAAAATAAATTCAACGCCGTCACAAATTCGTCACAAACTTATACTATTTGTGACGGATTCAAACTTGTCATTTTGTTTTTAAATTGTTTTTTTATATAAAGAACTAATAAACCTTTTAAAAATATTAAATAACTATACAAACACAAATAAAATGAATAAAAAATTATATGCATATGTCGAACATATCGTTGCATGATAAACGATATTTGAATTTTATAAAACTTGTTTGTAAACCTATATAACGCACACGATCTTTTCTATAGACACACGTGTAGAACCTCTTACTTTACCAACTTGATAAAACTTACATTAAATGAGAGAATATGTGTTTGTTGGTGCAATTCTACTATATTTTAATGGAAAAATACCAAAAACCAATTCAACTCCTTCACAAATCCGTCGTAAACTTATAGTATTTATGACAGATTTGCGACGAACACAAACTTTTCATTTTCTTTTTGAATTGTTTTTTTATATAAAAAAACTCAAACTTTTTTTAAAACTATTAAATGACTATACAAACACAATTAAAATGAACAAAAAATAAAACGCATATGTAAAAAATGTCGTTCAGAATAAATGATATTTCAAGTTTATTAAACTATTTTGTAAACATATTATAAAGCACTCGAGTGTTTCTATATACACACGTGTAGAACCTCTTACTTCACCAAATTGATAACAGTAACATTAAATGAGAGAATATGTGTTTGTTGGTGCAATTCTACTATATTTTAATCGAAAAATACAAAAAACAAATTCAACTCCCTCACAAATCCGTTGCAAACTTATAGTATTTGTGACAGATTTCCGACGGACCTAAACTTTTCATTTTATTTTTGAATTGTTTTTTTATATAAAAAACTCAAACTTTTTTTAAAACCATTAAATGACTATACAAACACAAATTAAATGAACAAAAAATATAACGCATATGTCGAAAATGGCGTTGCATAATAAACGATATTTCAAGTTTATTTAACTTGTTTGTAAACATATTGTAATGCACACAACCGTGTCTATAAACACACGCGTATAACCTCTGAATTGACCAAATTGATAATACCTACATTAAATGAGAGAATACGTGTTTTTGGTGCAATTTTTCCATTTTATAATCTAAGAATACAACAAAACAGATTCAAGGCTTTCAGAAATCCGTCGCCAACTTAATGTATATGTGATGGACCCAAACTTGTCATTTTATTTTTGAATTGTTTTTTATATAAAAAACTCAAAACCATTTTTTAAAACTATTAAATAACTATACAAACACAAATAAAATATAGAAAAAATTTTATGCATATATCGAGCATGTCGTTGCATGAGAAATGGATATTTCAAGTTTAGAAAACTTGTTTAGAAACATAATAAAACGCGCACGGTCGGGTCTACAGACATGGTGTAGAACCTCTTATTTCACCAAATTCATAACACATTTATTAAATGAGAGAATACGTGTTTGTTCGTATAATTTTACCATTTTTTATTCTAAAATACAAAAAATAAATTTAACGCCGTCACAAATTCGTCACAAACTTATACTATTTGTGACGGATCCAAACTTGTCATTTTGTTTTTTAATTGTTTTTTTTATATAAAGAACTAGTAAATCTTTTAAAAATATTAAATAACTATACAAACACAAATAAAATGAATAAAAAATTATATGCATATGTCGAACATATCGTTGCATGATAAACGATATTTGAATTTTATAAAACTTGTTTGTAAACCTATATAACGCACACGATCTTTTCTATAGACACACGTGTAGAACCTCTTACTTTACCAAATTGATAAAACTTACATGAAATGAGAGAATATGTGTTTGTTGGTGCAATTCTACTATATTTTAATGGAAAAATACAAAAAACAAATTCAACTCCCTCACAAATCCGTCGTAAACTTAAAGTATTTGTGACACATTTGCGACGGACCCAAACTTTTCATATTATTTTTGAATTGTTTTTTATATAAAAAACTCAAACTATTTTAAAAACTATTAAATGACTATAAAAACACAATTAAAATGAACAAAAAATAAAACGCATATGTCGAAAATGTCGTTGCATAATAAATGATATTTCAAGTTTATTAAACTTGTTTGTAAATATATTATATCGCACACGACCGTGTCTATAAGCACACCCGTATAACCTCTTAATTGACCAAACTAATAGCACCTACATTAAATGAGATAATCCATGTTTTTAGAGCAATTTTTCCATTTTATAATCTAAAAATACAACAAAACAAATTCAAGGCTTTCACAAATCCGTCGCAAACTATAGTATTTGCGAGGGACCGAAACTTGTCATTTTATTTTTGAATTGTTTTTTATATTAAAAACTCAATAACATTTTTAAAAACTATTAAATAACTATACAAACACACATAAAATATATAAAAAATTATACGCATATGTCGAGCATGTTGTTGCATGTTAAAAGGATATTTCAAGTTTAGAAAACTCGTTTATAAACATAATAAAACGCGCACGGTCGGGTCTACAGACATTGTGTACAACCTCTTATTTCACCAAATTCATAATACATATATTAAACTAGAGAATACTTGTTTTTAGTGTAATTTTAGCATTTTTTAGTCTAAAAATACAAAAAACAAATTCTACTCCGTCACAAATCCGTCGCAAACTTATAGTATTTGTGAGGGACCGAAACTTGTCATTTTATTTTTGGATTGTTTTTTATATTAAAAACTCAATAACATTTTTAAAAACTATTAAATAACTATACAAACAAACATAAAATATAGAAAAAATTTTATGCATATATCGAGCATGTCGTTGCTTGAGAAATGGATATTTCAAGTTTAGAAAACTTGTTTAAAAACATAATAAAACGCGCACGGTCGGGTATACAGACATCGTGTAGAACCTCTTATTTCACCAAATTCATAACACATATATTAAATGAGAGAATACGTGTTTGTTCATATAATTTTACCATTTTTTATTCTAAAATACAAAAAATAAATTCAACGCCGTCACAAATTCGTCACAAACTTATACTATTTGTGACGGATTCAAACTTGTCATTTTGTTTTTGAATTGTTTTTTTATATAAAGAACTAATAAACCTTTTAAAAATATTAAATAACTATACAAACACAAATAAAATGAATAAAAAATTATATGCATATGTCGAACATATCGTTGCATGATAAACGATATTTGAATTTTATAAAACTTGTTTGTAAACCTATATAACGCACACGATCTTTTCTATAGACACACGTGTAGAACCTCTTACTTTACCAACTTGATAAAACTTACATTAAATGAGAGAATATGTGTTTGTTGGTGCAATTCTACTATATTTTAATGGAAAAATACCAAAAACCAATTCAACTCCCTCACAAATCCGTCGTAAACTTATAGTATTTATGACAGATTTGCGACGAACACAAACTTTTCATTTTCTTTTTGAATTGTTTTTTTATATAAAAAAACTCAAACTTTTTTTAAAACTATTAAATGACTATACAAACACAATTAAAATAAACAAAAAATAAAACGCATATGTAAAAAATGTCGTTCAGAATAAATGATATTTCAAGTTTATTAAACTATTTTGTAAACCTATTATAAAGCACTCGAGTGTTTCTATATACACACGTGTACAACCTCTTACTTCACCAAATTGATAACAGTAACATTAAATGAGAGAATATGTGTTTGTTGGTGCAATTCTACTATATTTTAATCGAAAAATACAAAAAACAAATTCAACTCCCTCACAAATCCGTTGCAAACTTATAGTATTTGTGACAGATTTCCGACGGACCTAAACTTTTCATTTTATTTTTGAATTGTTTTTTTATATAAAAAACTCAAACTTTTTTTAAAACCATTAAATGACTATACAAACACAAATTAAATGAACAAAAAATATAACGCATATGTCGAAAATGGCGTTGCATAATAAACGATATTTCAAGTTTATTTAACTTGTTTGTAAACATATTGTAATGCACACAACCGTGTCTATAAACACACGCGTATAACCTCTGAATTGACCAAATTGATAATACCTACATTAAATGAGAGAATACGTGTTTTTGGTGCAATTTTTCCATTTTATAATCTAAGAATACAACAAAACAGATTCAAGGCTTTCAGAAATCCGTCGCCAACTTAATGTATATGTGATGGACCCAAACTTGTCATTTTATTTTTGAATTGTTTTTTATATAAAAAACTCAAAACCATTTTTTAAAACTATTAAATAACTATACAAACACAAATAAAATATAGAAAAAATTTTATGCATATATCGAGCATGTCGTTGCATGAGAAATGGATATTTCAAGTTTAGAAAACTTGTTTAGAAACATAATAAAACGCGCACGGTCGGGTCTACAGACATGGTGTAGAACCTCTTATTTCACCAAATTCATAACACATTTATTAAATGAGAGAATACGTGTTTGTTCGTATAATTTTACCATTTTTTATTCTAAAATACAAAAAATAAATTTAACGCCGTCACAAATTCGTCACAAACTTATACTATTTGTGACGGATCCAAACTTGTCATTTTGTTTTTTAATTGTTTTTTTTATATAAAGAACTAGTAAATCTTTTAAAAATATTAAATAACTATACAAACACAAATAAAATGAATAAAAAATTATATGCATATGTCGAACATATCGTTGCATGATAAACGATATTTGAATTTTATAAAACTTGTTTGTAAACCTATATAACGCACACGATCTTTTCTATAGACACACGTGTAGAACCTCTTACTTTACCAAATTGATAAAACTTACATGAAATGAGAGAATATGTGTTTGTTGGTGCAATTCTACTATATTTTAATGGAAAAATACAAAAAACAAATTCAACTCCCTCACAAATCCGTCGTAAACTTAAAGTATTTGTGACACATTTGCGACGGACCCAAACTTTTCATATTATTTTTGAATTGTTTTTTATATAAAAAACTCAAACTATTTTAAAAACTATTAAATGACTATAAAAACACAATTAAAATGAACAAAAAATAAAACGCATATGTCGAAAATGTCGTTGCATAATAAATGATATTTCAAGTTTATTAAACTTGTTTGTAAATATATTATATCGCACACGACCGTGTCTATAAGCACACCCGTATAACCTCTTAATTGACCAAACTAATAGCACCTACATTAAATGAGATAATCCATGTTTTTAGAGCAATTTTTCCATTTTATAATCTAAAAATACAACAAAACAAATTCAAGGCTTTCACAAATCCGTCGCAAACTATAGTATTTGCGAGGGACCGAAACTTGTCATTTTATTTTTGAATTGTTTTTTATATTAAAAACTCAATAACATTTTTAAAAACTATTAAATAACTATACAAACACACATAAAATATATAAAAAATTATACGCATATGTCGAGCATGTTGTTGCATGTTAAAAGGATATTTCAAGTTTAGAAAACTCGTTTATAAACATAATAAAACGCGCACGGTCGGGTCTACAGACATTGTGTACAACCTCTTATTTCACCAAATTCATAATACATATATTAAACTAGAGAATACTTGTTTTTAGTGTAATTTTAGCATTTTTTAGTCTAAAAATACAAAAAACAAATTCTACTCCGTCACAAATCCGTCGCAAACTTATAGTATTTGTGAGGGACCGAAACTTGTCATTTTATTTTTGGATTGTTTTTTATATTAAAAACTCAATAACATTTTTAAAAACTATTAAATAACTATACAAACAAACATAAAATATAGAAAAAATTTTATGCATATATCGAGCATGTCGTTGCTTGAGAAATGGATATTTCAAGTTTAGAAAACTTGTTTAAAAACATAATAAAACGCGCACGGTCGGGTATACAGACATCGTGTAGAACCTCTTATTTCACCAAATTCATAACACATATATTAAATGAGAGAATACGTGTTTGTTCATATAATTTTACCATTTTTTATTCTAAAATACAAAAAATAAATTCAACGCCGTCACAAATTCGTCACAAACTTATACTATTTGTGACGGATTCAAACTTGTCATTTTGTTTTTGAATTGTTTTTTTATATAAAGAACTAATAAACCTTTTAAAAATATTAAATAACTATACAAACACAAATAAAATGAATAAAAAATTATATGCATATGTCGAACATATCGTTGCATGATAAACGATATTTGAATTTTATAAAACTTGTTTGTAAACCTATATAACGCACACGATCTTTTCTATAGACACACGTGTAGAACCTCTTACTTTACCAACTTGATAAAACTTACATTAAATGAGAGAATATGTGTTTGTTGGTGCAATTCTACTATATTTTAATGGAAAAATACCAAAAACCAATTCAACTCCCTCACAAATCCGTCGTAAACTTATAGTATTTATGACAGATTTGCGACGAACACAAACTTTTCATTTTCTTTTTGAATTGTTTTTTTATATAAAAAAACTCAAACTTTTTTTAAAACTATTAAATGACTATACAAACACAATTAAAATAAACAAAAAATAAAACGCATATGTAAAAAATGTCGTTCAGAATAAATGATATTTCAAGTTTATTAAACTATTTTGTAAACCTATTATAAAGCACTCGAGTGTTTCTATATACACACGTGTACAACCTCTTACTTCACCAAATTGATAACAGTAACATTAAATGAGAGAATATGTGTTTGTTGGTGCAATTCTACTATATTTTAATCGAAAAATACAAAAAACAAATTCAACTCCCTCACAAATCCGTTGCAAACTTATAGTATTTGTGACAGATTTCCGACGGACCTAAACTTTTCATTTTATTTTTGAATTGTTTTTTTATATAAAAAACTCAAACTTTTTTTAAAACCATTAAATGACTATACAAACACAAATTAAATGAACAAAAAATATAACGCATATGTCGAAAATGGCGTTGCATAATAAACGATATTTCAAGTTTATTTAACTTGTTTGTAAACATATTGTAATGCACACAACCGTGTCTATAAACACACGCGTATAACCTCTGAATTGACCAAATTGATAATACCTACATTAAATGAGAGAATACGTGTTTTTGGTGCAATTTTTCCATTTTATAATCTAAGAATACAACAAAACAGATTCAAGGCTTTCAGAAATCCGTCGCCAACTTAATGTATATGTGATGGACCCAAACTTGTCATTTTATTTTTGAATTGTTTTTTATATAAAAAACTCAAAACCATTTTTTAAAACTATTAAATAACTATACAAACACAAATAAAATATAGAAAAAATTTTATGCATATATCGAGCATGTCGTTGCATGAGAAATGGATATTTCAAGTTTAGAAAACTTGTTTAGAAACATAATAAAACGCGCACGGTCGGGTCTACAGACATGGTGTAGAACCTCTTATTTCACCAAATTCATAACACATTTATTAAATGAGAGAATACGTGTTTGTTCGTATAATTTTACCATTTTTTATTCTAAAATACAAAAAATAAATTTAACGCCGTCACAAATTCGTCACAAACTTATACTATTTGTGACGGATCCAAACTTGTCATTTTGTTTTTTAATTGTTTTTTTTATATAAAGAACTAGTAAATCTTTTAAAAATATTAAATAACTATACAAACACAAATAAAATGAATAAAAAATTATATGCATATGTCGAACATATCGTTGCATGATAAACGATATTTGAATTTTATAAAACTTGTTTGTAAACCTATATAACGCACACGATCTTTTCTATAGACACACGTGTAGAACCTCTTACTTTACCAAATTGATAAAACTTACATGAAATGAGAGAATATGTGTTTGTTGGTGCAATTCTACTATATTTTAATGGAAAAATACAAAAAACAAATTCAACTCCCTCACAAATCCGTCGTAAACTTAAAGTATTTGTGACACATTTGCGACGGACCCAAACTTTTCATATTATTTTTGAATTGTTTTTTATATAAAAAACTCAAACTATTTTAAAAACTATTAAATGACTATAAAAACACAATTAAAATGAACAAAAAATAAAACGCATATGTCGAAAATGTCGTTGCATAATAAATGATATTTCAAGTTTATTAAACTTGTTTGTAAATATATTATATCGCACACGACCGTGTCTATAAGCACACCCGTATAACCTCTTAATTGACCAAACTAATAGCACCTACATTAAATGAGATAATCCATGTTTTTAGAGCAATTTTTCCATTTTATAATCTAAAAATACAACAAAACAAATTCAAGGCTTTCACAAATCCGTCGCAAACTATAGTATTTGCGAGGGACCGAAACTTGTCATTTTATTTTTGAATTGTTTTTTATATTAAAAACTCAATAACATTTTTAAAAACTATTAAATAACTATACAAACACACATAAAATATATAAAAAATTATACGCATATGTCGAGCATGTTGTTGCATGTTAAAAGGATATTTCAAGTTTAGAAAACTCGTTTATAAACATAATAAAACGCGCACGGTCGGGTCTACAGACATTGTGTACAACCTCTTATTTCACCAAATTCATAATACATATATTAAACTAGAGAATACTTGTTTTTAGTGTAATTTTAGCATTTTTTAGTCTAAAAATACAAAAAACAAATTCTACTCCGTCACAAATCCGTCGCAAACTTATAGTATTTGTGAGGGACCGAAACTTGTCATTTTATTTTTGGATTGTTTTTTATATTAAAAACTCAATAACATTTTTAAAAACTATTAAATAACTATACAAACAAACATAAAATATAGAAAAAATTTTATGCATATATCGAGCATGTCGTTGCTTGAGAAATGGATATTTCAAGTTTAGAAAACTTGTTTAAAAACATAATAAAACGCGCACGGTCGGGTATACAGACATCGTGTAGAACCTCTTATTTCACCAAATTCATAACACATATATTAAATGAGAGAATACGTGTTTGTTCATATAATTTTACCATTTTTTATTCTAAAATACAAAAAATAAATTCAACGCCGTCACAAATTCGTCACAAACTTATACTATTTGTGACGGATTCAAACTTGTCATTTTGTTTTTGAATTGTTTTTTTATATAAAGAACTAATAAACCTTTTAAAAATATTAAATAACTATACAAACACAAATAAAATGAATAAAAAATTATATGCATATGTCGAACATATCGTTGCATGATAAACGATATTTGAATTTTATAAAACTTGTTTGTAAACCTATATAACGCACACGATCTTTTCTATAGACACACGTGTAGAACCTCTTACTTTACCAACTTGATAAAACTTACATTAAATGAGAGAATATGTGTTTGTTGGTGCAATTCTACTATATTTTAATGGAAAAATACAAAAAACCAATTCAACTCCCTCACAAATCCGTCGTAAACTTATAGTATTTATGACAGATTTGCGACGAACACAAACTTTTCATTTTCTTTTTGAATTGTTTTTTTATATAAAAAAACTCAAACTTTTTTTAAAACTATTAAATGACTATACAAACACAATTAAAATGAACAAAAAATAAAACGCATATGTAAAAAATGTCGTTCAGAATAAATGATATTTCAAGTTTATTAAACTATTTTGTAAACCTATTATAAAGCACTCGAGTGTTTCTATATACACACGTGTAGAACCTCTTACTTCACCAAATTGATAACAGTAACATTAAATGAGAGAATATGTGTTTGTTGGTGCAATTCTACTATATTTTAATCGAAAAATACAAAAAACAAATTCAACTCCCTCACAAATCCGTTGCAAACTTATAGTATTTGTGACAGATTTCCGACGGACCTAAACTTTTCATTTTATTTTTGAATTGTTTTTTTATATAAAAAACTCAAACTTTTTTTAAAACCATTAAATGACTATACAAACACAAATTAAATGAACAAAAAATATAACGCATATGTCGAAAATGGCGTTGCATAATAAACGATATTTCAAGTTTATTTAACTTGTTTGTAAACATATTGTAATGCACACAACCGTGTCTATAAACACACGCGTATAACCTCTGAATTGACCAAATTGATAATACCTACATTAAATGAGAGAATACGTGTTTTTGGTGCAATTTTTCCATTTTATAATCTAAGAATACAACAAAACAGATTCAAGGCTTTCAGAAATCCGTCGCCAACTTAATGTATATGTGATGGACCCAAACTTGTCATTTTATTTTTGAATTGTTTTTTATATAAAAAACTCAAAACCATTTTTTAAAACTATTAAATAACTATACAAACACAAATAAAATATAGAAAAAATTTTATGCATATATCGAGCATGTCGTTGCATGAGAAATGGATATTTCAAGTTTAGAAAACTTGTTTAGAAACATAATAAAACGCGCACGGTCGGGTCTACAGACATGGTGTAGAACCTCTTATTTCACCAAATTCATAACACATTTATTAAATGAGAGAATACGTGTTTGTTCGTATAATTTTACCATTTTTTATTCTAAAATACAAAAAATAAATTTAACGCCGTCACAAATTCGTCACAAACTTATACTATTTGTGACGGATCCAAACTTGTCATTTTGTTTTTTAATTGTTTTTTTTATATAAAGAACTAGTAAATCTTTTAAAAATATTAAATAACTATACAAACACAAATAAAATGAATAAAAAATTATATGCATATGTCGAACATATCGTTGCATGATAAACGATATTTGAATTTTATAAAACTTGTTTGTAAACCTATATAACGCACACGATCTTTTCTATAGACACACGTGTAGAACCTCTTACTTTACCAAATTGATAAAACTTACATTAAATGAGAGAATATGTGTTTGTTGGTGCAATTCTACTATATTTTAATGGAAAAATACAAAAAACAAATTCAACTCCCTCACAAATCCGTCGTAAACTTAAAGTATTTGTGACACATTTGCGACGGACCCAAACTTTTCATATTATTTTTGAATTGTTTTTTATATAAAAAACTCAAACTATTTTAAAAACTATTAAATGACTATAAAAACACAATTAAAATGAACAAAAAATAAAACGCATATGTCGAAAATGTCGTTGCATAATAAATGATATTTCAAGTTTATTAAACTTGTTTGTAAATATATTATATCGCACACGACCGTGTCTATAAGCACACCCGTATAACCTCTTAATTGACCAAACTAATAGCACCTACATTAAATGAGATAATCCATGTTTTTAGAGCAATTTTTCCATTTTATAATCTAAAAATACAACAAAACAAATTCAAGGCTTTCACAAATCCGTCGCAAACTATAGTATTTGCGAGGGACCGAAACTTGTCATTTTATTTTTGAATTGTTTTTTATATTAAAAACTCAATAACATTTTTAAAAACTATTAAATAACTATACAAACACACATAAAATATATAAAAAATTATACGCATATGTCGAGCATGTTGTTGCATGTTAAAAGGATATTTCAAGTTTAGAAAACTCGTTTATAAACATAATAAAACGCGCACGGTCGGGTTTACAGACATTGTGTACAACCTCTTATTTCACCAAATTCATAATACATATATTAAACTAGAGAATACTTGTTTTTAGTGTAATTTTAGCATTTTTTAGTCTAAAAATACAAAAAACAAATTCTACTCCGTCACAAATCCGTCGCAAACTTATAGTATTTGTGAGGGACCGAAACTTGTCATTTTATTTTTGGATTGTTTTTTATATTAAAAACTCAATAACATTTTTAAAATCTATTAAATAACTATACAAACACACATAAAATATAGAAAAAATTTTATGCATATATCGAGCATGTCGTTGCATGAGAAATGGATATTTCAAGTTTAGAAAACTTGTTTAAAAACATAATAAAACGCGCACGGTCGGGTATACAGACATCGTGTAGAACCTCTTATTTCACCAAATTCATAACACATATATTAAATGAGAGAATACGTGTTTATTCATATAATTTTACCATTTTTTATTCTAAAATACAAAAAATAAATTCAACGCCGTCACAAATTCGTCACAAACTTATACTATTTGTGACGGATCCAAACTTGTCATTTTGTTTTTGAATTGTTTTTTTATATAAAGAACTAATAAACCTTTTAAAAATATTAAATAACTATACAAACACAAATAAAATGAATAAAAAATTATATGCATATGTCGAACATATCGTTGCATGATAAACGATATTTGAATTTTATAAAACTTGTTTGTAAACCTATATAACGCACACGATCTTTTCTATAGACACACGTGTAGAACCTCTTACTTTACCAACTTGATAAAACTTACATTAAATGAGAGAATATGTGTTTGTTGGTGCAATTCTACTATATTTTAATGGAAAAATACAAAAAACCAATTCAACTCCCTCACAAATCCGTCGTAAACTTATAGTATTTATGACAGATTTGCGACGAACACAAACTTTTCATTTTCTTTTTGAATTGTTTTTTTATATAAAAAAACTCAAACTTTTTTTAAAACTATTAAATGACTATACAAACACAATTAAAATGAACAAAAAATAAAACGCATATGTAAAAAATGTCGTTCAGAATAAATGATATTTCAAGTTTATTAAACTATTTTGTAAACCTATTATAAAGCACTCGAGTGTTTCTATATACACACGTGTAGAACCTCTTACTTCACCAAATTGATAACAGTAACATTAAATGAGAGAATATGTGTTTGTTGGTGCAATTCTACTATATTTTAATCGAAAAATACAAAAAACAAATTCAACTCCCTCACAAATCCGTTGCAAACTTATAGTATTTGTGACAGATTTCCGACGGACCTAAACTTTTCATTTTATTTTTGAATTGTTTTTTTATATAAAAAACTCAAACTTTTTTTAAAACCATTAAATGACTATACAAACACAAATTAAATGAACAAAAAATATAACGCATATGTCGAAAATGGCGTTGCATAATAAACGATATTTCAAGTTTATTTAACTTGTTTGTAAACATATTGTAATGCACACAACCGTGTCTATAAACACACGAGTATAACCTCTGAATTGACCAAATTGATAATACCTACATTAAATGAGAGAATACGTATTTTTGGTGCAATTTTTCCATTTTATAATCTAAGAATACAAAAAAACAGATTCAAGGCTTTCACAAATCCGTCGCCAACTTAATGTATATGTGATGGACCCAAACTTGTCATTTTATTTTTGAATTGTTTTTTATATAAAAAACTCAAAACCATTTTTTAAAACTATTAAATATCTATACAAACACACATAAAATATAGAAAAAATTTTATGCATATATCGAGCATGTCGTTGCATGAGAAATGGATATTTCAAGTTTAGAAAACTTGTTTAAAAACATAATAAAACGCGCACGGTCGGGTATACAGACATCGTGTAGAACCTCTTATTTCACCAAATTCATAACACATATATTAAATGAGAGAATACGTGTTTGTTCATATAATTTTACCATTTTTTATTCTAAAATACAAAAAATAAATTCAACGCCGTCACAAATTCGTCACAAACTTATACTATTTGTGACGGATTCAAACTTGTCATTTTGTTTTTGAATTGTTTTTTTATATAAAGAACTAATAAACCTTTTAAAAATATTAAATAACTATACAAACACAAATAAAATGAATAAAAAATTATATGCATATGTCGAACATATCGTTGCATGATAAACGATATTTGAATTTTATAAAACTTGTTTGTAAACCTATATAACGCACACGATCTTTTCTATAGACACACGTGTAGAACCTCTTACTTTACCAACTTGATAAAACTTACATTAAATGAGAGAATATGTGTTTGTTGGTGCAATTCTACTATATTTTAATGGAAAAATACAAAAAACCAATTCAACTCCCTCACAAATCCGTCGTAAACTTATAGTATTTATGACAGATTTGCGACGAACACAAACTTTTCATTTTCTTTTTGAATTGTTTTTTTATATAAAAAAACTCAAACTTTTTTTAAAACTATTAAATGTCTATACAAACACAATTAAAATGAACAAAAAATAAAACGCATATGTAAAAAATGTCGTTCAGAATAAATGATATTTCAAGTTTATTAAACTATTTTGTAAACCTATTATAAAGCACTCGAGTGTTTCTATATACACACGTGTAGAACCTCTTACTTCACCAAATTGATAACAGTAACATTAAATGAGAGAATATGTGTTTGTTGGTGCAATTCTACTATATTTTAATCGAAAAATACAAAAAACAAATTCAACTCCCTCACAAATCCGTTGCAAACTTATAGTATTTGTGACAGATTTCCGACGGACCTAAACTTTTCATTTTATTTTTGAATTGTTTTTTTATATAAAAAACTCAAACTTTTTTTAAAACCATTAAATGACTATACAAACACAAATTAAATGAACAAAAAATATAACGCATATGTCGAAAATGGCGTTGCATAATAAACGATATTTCAAGTTTATTTAACTTGTTTGTAAACATATTGTAATGCACACAACCGTGTCTATAAACACACGCGTATAACCTCTGAATTGACCAAATTGATAATACCTACATTAAATGAGAGAATACGTGTTTTTGGTGCAATTTTTCCATTTTATAATCTAAGAATACAAAAAAACAGATTCAAGGCTTTCACAAATCCGTCGCCAACTTATTGTATATGTGATGGACCCAAACTTGTCATTTTATTTTTGAATTGTTTTTTATATAAAAAACTCAAAACCATTTTTAAAAACTATTAAATAACTATACAAACACAAATAAAATATAGAAAAAATTTTATGCATATATCGAGCATGTCGTTGCATGAGAAATGGATATTTCAAGTTTAGAAAACTTGTTTAGAAACATAATAAAACGCGCACGGTCGGGTCTACAGACATGGTGTAGAACCTCTTATTTCACCAAATTCATAACACATATATTAAATGGGAGAATACGTGTTTGTTCGTATAATTTTACCATTTTTTATTCTAAAATACAAAAAATAAATTTAACGCCGTCACAAATTCGTCACAAACTTATACTATTTGTGACGGATCAAAACTTGTCATTTTGTTTTTTAATTGTTTTTTTTATATAAAGAACTAGTAAATCTTTTAAAAATATTAAATAACTATACAAACACAAATAAAATGAATAAAAAATTATATGCATATGTCGAACATATCGTTGCATGATAAACGATATTTGAATTTTATAAAACTTGTTTGTAAACCTATATAACGCACACGATCTTTTCTATAGACACACGTGTAGAACCTCTTACTTTACCAAATTGATAAAACTTACATTAAATGAGAGAATATGTGTTTGTTGGTGCAATTCTACTATATTTTAATGGAAAAATACAAAAAACAAATTCAACTCCCTCACAAATCCGTCGTAAACTTAAAGTATTTGTGACACATTTGCGACGGACCCAAACTTTTCATATTATTTTTGAATTGTTTTTTATATAAAAAACTCAAACTATTTTAAAAACTATTAAATGACTATAAAAACACAATTAAAATGAACAAAAAATAAAACGCATATGTCGAAAATGTCGTTGCATAATAAATGATATTTCAAGTTTATTAAACTTGTTTGTAAATATATTATATCGCACACGACCGTGTCTATAAGCACACCCGTATAACCTCTTAATTGACCAAACTAATAGCACCTACATTAAATGAGATAATCCATGTTTTTAGAGCAATTTTTCCATTTTATAATCTAAAAATACAACAAAACAAATTCAAGGCTTTCACAAATCCGTCGCAAACTATAGTATTTGCGAGGGACCGAAACTTGTCATTTTATTTTTGAATTGTTTTTTATATTAAAAACTCAATAACATTTTTAAAAACTATTAAATAACTATACAAACACACATAAAATATATAAAAAATTATACGCATATGTCGAGCATGTTGTTGCATGTTAAAAGGATATTTCAAGTTTAGAAAACTCGTTTATAAACATAATAAAACGCGCACGGTCGGGTCTACAGACATTGTGTACAACCTCTTATTTCACCAAATTCATAATACATATATTAAACTAGAGAATACTTGTTTTTAGTGTAATTTTAGCATTTTTTAGTCTAAAAATACAAAAAACAAATTCTACTCCGTCACAAATCCGTCGCAAACTTATAGTATTTGTGAGGGACCGAAACTTGTCATTTTATTTTTGGATTGTTTTTTATATTAAAAACTCAATAACATTTTTAAAATCTATTAAATAACTATACAAACACACATAAAATATAGAAAAAATTTTATGCATATATCGAGCATGTCGTTGCATGAGAAATGGATATTTCAAGTTTAAAAAACTTGTTTAAAAACATAATAAAACGCGCACGGTCGGGTATACAGACATCGTGTAGAACCTCTTATTTCACCAAATTCATAACACATATATTAAATGTGAGAATACGTGTTTGTTCATATAATTTTACCATTTTTTATTCTAAAATACAAAAAATAAATTCAACGCCGTCACAAATTCGTCACAAACTTATACTATTTGTGACGGATCCAAACTTGTCATTTTGTTTTTGAATTGTTTTTTTATATAAAGAACTAATAAACCTTTTAAAAATATTAAATAACTATACAAACACAAATAAAATGAATAAAAAATTATATGCATATGTCGAACATATCGTTGCATGATAAACGATATTTGAATTTTATAAAACTTGTTTGTAAACCTATATAACGCACACGATCTTTTCTATAGACACACGTGTAGAACCTCTTACTTTACCAACTTGATAAAACTTACATTAAATGAGAGAATATGTGTTTGTTGGTGCAATTCTACTATATTTTAATGGAAAAATACAAAAAACCAATTCAACTCCCTCACAAATCCGTCGTAAACTTATAGTATTTATGACAGATTTGCGACGAACACAAACTTTTCATTTTCTTTTTGAATTGTTTTTTTATATAAAAAAACTCAAACTTTTTTTAAAACTATTAAATGACTATACAAACACAATTAAAATGAACAAAAAATAAAACGCATATGTAAAAAATGTCGATCAGAATAAATGATATTTCAAGTTTATTAAACTATTTTGTAAACCTATTATAAAGCACTCGAGTGTTTCTATATACACACGTGTAGAACCTCTTACTTCACCAAATTGATAACAGTAACATTAAATGAGAGAATATGTGTTTGTTGGTGCAATTCTACTATATTTTAATCGAAAAATACAAAAAACAAATTCAACTCCCTCACAAATCCGTTGTAAACTTATAGTATTTGTGACAGATTTCCGACGGACCTAAACTTTTCATTTTATTTTTGAATTGTTTTTTTATATAAAAAACTCAAACTTTTTTTAAAACCATTAAATGACTATACAAACACAAATTAAATGAACAAAAAATATAACGCATATGTCGAAAATGGCGTTGCATAATAAACGATATTTCAAGTTTATTTAACTTGTTTGTAAACATATTGTAATGCACACAACCGTGTCTATAAACACACGCGTATAACCTCTGAATTGACCAAATTGATAATACCTACATTAAATGAGAGAATACGTGTTTTTGGTGCAATTTTTCCATTTTATAATCTAAGAATACAAAAAAACAGATTCAAGGCTTTCACAAATCCGTCGCCAACTTATTGTATATGTGATGGACCCAAACTTGTCATTTTATTTTTATATTGTTTTTTATATAAAAAACTCAAAACCATTTTTAAAAACTATTAAATAGCTATACAAACACAAATAAAATATAGAAAAAATTTTATGCATATATCGAGCATGTCATTGCATGAGAAATGGATATTTCAAGTTTAGAAAACTTGTTTAGAAACATAATAAAACGCGCACGGTCGGGTCTATAGACATGGTATAGAACCTCTTATTTCACCAAATTCATAACACATATATTAAATGGGAGAATACGTGTTTGTTCGTATAATTTTACCATTTTTTATTCTAAAATACAAAAAATAAATTTAACGCCGTCACAAATTCGTCACAAACTTATACTATTTGTGACGGATCCAAACTTGTCATTTTGTTTTTGAATTGTTTTTTTTATATAAAGAACTACTAAACCTTTTAAAAATATTAAATAACTATACAAACACAAATAAAATGAATAAAAAATTATATGCATATGTCGAACATATCGTTGCATGATAAACGATATTTGAATTTTATAAAACTTGTTTGTAAACCTATATAACGCACACGATCTTTTCTATAGACACACGTGTAGAACCTCTTACTTTACCAAATTGATAAAACTTACATTAAATGAGAGAATATGTGTTTGTTGGTGCAATTCTACTATATTTTAATGGAAAAATACAAAACACAAATTCAACTCCCTACAAATCCGTCGTAAACTTAAAGTATTTGTGACACATTTGCGACGGACCCAAACTTTTCATATTATTTTTGAATTGTTTTTTATATAAAAAACTCAAACTATTTTAAAAACTATTAAATGACTATAAAAACACAATTAAAATGAACAAAAAATAAAACGCATATGTCGAAAATGTCGTTGCATAATAAATGATATTTCAAGTTTATTAAACTTGTTTGTAAATATATTATATCGCACACGACCGTGTATAGAAGCACACCCGTATAACCTCTTAATTGACCAAACTAATAGCACCTACATTAAATGAGATAATCCATGTTTTTAGAGCAATTTTTCCATTTTATAATCTAAAAATACAACAAAACAAATTCAAGGCTTTCACAAATCCGTCGCAAACTATAGTATTTGCGAGGGACCGAAACTTGTCATTTTATTTTTGAATTGTTTTTTATATTAAAAACTCAATAACATTTTTAAAAACTATTAAATAACTATACAAACACACATAAAATATATAAAAAATTATACGCATATGTCGAGCATGTTGTTGCATGTTAAAAGGATATTTCAAGTTTAGAAAACTCGTTTATAAACATAATAAAACGCGCACGGTCGGGTTTACAGACATTGTGTACAACCTCTTATTTCACCAAATTCATAATACATATATTAAACTAGAGAATACTTGTTTTTAGTGTAATTTTAGCATTTTTTAGTCTAAAAATACAAAAAACAAATTCTACTCCGTCACAAATCCGTCGCAAACTTATAGTATTTGTGAGGGACCGAAACTTGTCATTTTATTTTTGGATTGTTTTTTATATTAAAAACTCAATAACATTTTTAAAATCTATTAAATAACTATACAAACACACATAAAATATAGAAAAAATTTTATGCATATATCGAGCATGTCGTTGCATGAGAAATGGATATTTCAAGTTTAGAAAACTTGTTTAAAAACATAATAAAACGCGCACGGTCGGGTATACAGACATCGTGTAGAACCTCTTATTTCACCAAATTCATAACACATATATTAAATGAGAGAATACGTGTTTGTTCATATAATTTTACCATTTTTTATTCTAAAATACAAAAAATAAATTCAACGCCGTCACAAATTCGTCACAAACTTATACTATTTGTGACGGATCCAAACTTGTCATTTTGTTTTTGAATTGTTTTTTTATATAAAGAACTAATAAACCTTTTAAAAATATTAAATAACTATACAAACACAAATAAAATGAATAAAAAATTATATGCATATGTCGAACATATCGTTGCATGATAAACGATATTTGAATTTTATAAAACTTGTTTGTAAACCTATATAACGCACACGATCTTTTCTATAGACACACGTGTAGAACCTCTTACTTTACCAACTTGATAAAACTTACATTAAATGAGAGAATATGTGTTTGTTGGTGCAATTCTACTATATTTTAATGGAAAAATACAAAAAACCAATTCAACTCCCTCACAAATCCGTCGTAAACTTATAGTATTTATGACAGATTTGCGACGAACACAAACTTTTCATTTTCTTTTTGAATTGTTTTTTTATATAAAAAAACTCAAACTTTTTTTAAAACTATTAAATGTCTATACAAACACAATTAAAATGAACAAAAAATAAAACGCATATGTAAAAAATGTCGTTCAGAATAAATGATATTTCAAGTTTATTAAACTATTTTGTAAACCTATTATAAAGCACTCGAGTGTTTCTATATACACACGTGTAGAACCTCTTACTTCACCAAATTGATAACAGTAACATTAAATGAGAGAATATGTGTTTGTTGGTGCAATTCTACTATATTTTAATCGAAAAATACAAAAAACAAATTCAACTCCCTCACAAATCCGTTGCAAACTTATAGTATTTGTGACAGATTTCCGACGGACCTAAACTTTTCATTTTATTTTTGAATTGTTTTTTTATATAAAAAACTCAAACTTTTTTTAAAACCATTAAATGACTATACAAACACAAATTAAATGAACAAAAAATATAACGCATATGTCGAAAATGGCGTTGCATAATAAACGATATTTCAAGTTTATTTAACTTGTTTGTAAACATATTGTAATGCACACAACCGTGTCTATAAACACACGCGTATAACCTCTGAATTGACCAAATTGATAATACCTACATTAAATGAGAGAATACGTGTTTTTGGTGCAATTTTTCCATTTTATAATCTAAGAATACAAAAAAACAGATTCAAGGCTTTCACAAATCCGTCGCCAACTTATTGTATATGTGATGGACCCAAACTTGTCATTTTATTTTTGAATTGTTTTTTATATAAAAAACTCAAAACCATTTTTAAAAACTATTAAATAACTATACAAACACAAATAAAATATAGAAAAAATTTTATGCATATATCGAGCATGTCGTTGCATGAGAAATGGATATTTCAAGTTTAGAAAACTTGTTTAGAAACATAATAAAACGCGCACGGTCGGGTCTACAGACATGGTGTAGAACCTCTTATTTCACCAAATTCATAACACATATATTAAATGGGAGAATACGTGTTTGTTCGTATAATTTTACCATTTTTTATTCTAAAATACAAAAAATAAATTTAACGCCGTCACAAATTCGTCACAAACTTATACTATTTGTGACGGATCCAAACTTGTCATTTTGTTTTTTAATTGTTTTTTTATATAAAGAACTAGTAAATCTTTTAAAAATATTAAATAACTATACAAACACAAATAAAATGAATAAAAAATTATATGCATATGTCGAACATATCGTTGCATGATAAACGATATTTGAATTTTATAAAACTTGTTTGTAAACCTATATAACGCACACGATCTTTTCTATAGACACACGTGTAGAACCTCTTACTTTACCAAATTGATAAAACTTACATTAAATGAGAGAATATGTGTTTGTTGGTGCAATTCTACTATATTTTAATGGAAAAATACATAAAACAAATTCAACTCCCTCACAAATCCGTCGTAAACTTAAAGTATTTGTGACACATTTGCGACGGACCCAAACTTTTCATATTATTTTTGAATTGTTTTTTATATAAAAAACTCAAACTATTTTAAAAACTATTAAATGACTATAAAAACACAATTAAAATGAACAAAAAATAAAACGCATATGTCGAAAATGTCGTTGCATAATAAATGATATTTCAAGTTTATTAAACTTGTTTGTAAATATATTATATCGCACACGACCGTGTATAGAAGCACACCCGTATAACCTCTTAATTGACCAAACTAATAGCACCTACATTAAATGAGATAATCCATGTTTTTAGAGCAATTTTTCCATTTTATAATCTAAAAATACAACAAAACAAATTCAAGGCTTTCACAAATCCGTCGCAAACTATAGTATTTGCGAGGGACCGAAACTTGTCATTTTATTTTTGAATTGTTTTTTATATTAAAAACTCAATAACATTTTTAAAAACTATTAAATAACTATACAAACACACATAAAATATATAAAAAATTATACGCATATGTCGAGCATGTTGTTGCATGTTAAAAGGATATTTCAAGTTTAGAAAACTCGTTTATAAACATAATAAAACGCGCACGGTCGGGTTTACAGACATTGTGTACAACCTCTTATTTCACCAAATTCATAATACATATATTAAACTAGAGAATACTTGTTTTTAGTGTAATTTTAGCATTTTTTAGTCTAAAAATACAAAAAACAAATTCTACTCCGTCACAAATCCGTCGCAAACTTATAGTATTTGTGAGGGACCGAAACTTGTCATTTTATTTTTGGATTGTTTTTTATATTAAAAACTCAATAACATTTTTAAAATCTATTAAATAACTATACAAACACACATAAAATATAGAAAAAATTTTATGCATATATCGAGCATGTCGTTGCATGAGAAATGGATATTTCAAGTTTAAAAAACTTGTTTAAAAACATAATAAAACGCGCACGGTCGGGTATACAGACATCGTGTAGAACCTCTTATTTCACCAAATTCATAACACATATATTAAATGTGAGAATACGTGTTTGTTCATATAATTTTACCATTTTTTATTCTAAAATACAAAAAATAAATTCAACGCCGTCACAAATTCGTCACAAACTTATACTATTTGTGACGGATCCAAACTTGTCATTTTGTTTTTGAATTGTTTTTTTATATAAAGAACTAATAAACCTTTTAAAAATATTAAATAACTATACAAACACAAATAAAATGAATAAAAAATTATATGCATATGTCGAACATATCGTTGCATGATAAACGATATTTGAATTTTATAAAACTTGTTTGTAAACCTATATAACGCACACGATCTTTTCTATAGACACACGTGTAGAACCTCTTACTTTACCAACTTGATAAAACTTACATTAAATGAGAGAATATGTGTTTGTTGGTGCAATTCTACTATATTTTAATGGAAAAATACAAAAAACCAATTCAACTCCCTCACAAATCCGTCGTAAACTTATAGTATTTATGACAGATTTGCGACGAACACAAACTTTTCATTTTCTTTTTGAATTGTTTTTTTATATAAAAAAACTCAAACTTTTTTTAAAACTATTAAATGACTATACAAACACAATTAAAATGAACAAAAAATAAAACGCATATGTAAAAAATGTCGATCAGAATAAATGATATTTCAAGTTTATTAAACTATTTTGTAAACCTATTATAAAGCACTCGAGTGTTTCTATATACACACGTGTAGAACCTCTTACTTCACCAAATTGATAACAGTAACATTAAATGAGAGAATATGTGTTTGTTGGTGCAATTCTACTATATTTTAATCGAAAAATACAAAAAACAAATTCAACTCCCTCACAAATCCGTTGTAAACTTATAGTATTTGTGACAGATTTCCGACGGACCTAAACTTTTCATTTTATTTTTGAATTGTTTTTTTATATAAAAAACTCAAACTTTTTTTAAAACCATTAAATGACTATACAAACACAAATTAAATGAACAAAAAATATAACGCATATGTCGAAAATGGCGTTGCATAATAAACGATATTTCAAGTTTATTTAACTTGTTTGTAAACATATTGTAATGCACACAACCGTGTCTATAAACACACGCGTATAACCTCTGAATTGACCAAATTGATAATACCTACATTAAATGAGAGAATACGTGTTTTTGGTGCAATTTTTCCATTTTATAATCTAAGAATACAAAAAAACAGATTCAAGGCTTTCACAAATCCGTCGCCAACTTATTGTATATGTGATGGACCCAAACTTGTCATTTTATTTTTATATTGTTTTTTATATAAAAAACTCAAAACCATTTTTAAAAACTATTAAATAGCTATACAAACACAAATAAAATATAGAAAAAATTTTATGCATATATCGAGCATGTCATTGCATGAGAAATGGATATTTCAAGTTTAGAAAACTTGTTTAGAAACATAATAAAACGCGCACGGTCGGGTCTATAGACATGGTATAGAACCTCTTATTTCACCAAATTCATAACACATATATTAAATGGGAGAATACGTGTTTGTTCGTATAATTTTACCATTTTTTATTCTAAAATACAAAAAATAAATTTAACGCCGTCACAAATTCGTCACAAACTTATACTATTTGTGACGGATCCAAACTTGTCATTTTGTTTTTGAATTGTTTTTTTTATATAAAGAACTACTAAACCTTTTAAAAATATTAAATAACTATACAAACACAAATAAAATGAATAAAAAATTATATGCATATGTCGAACATATCGTTGCATGATAAACGATATTTGAATTTTATAAAACTTGTTTGTAAACCTATATAACGCACACGATCTTTTCTATAGACACACGTGTAGAACCTCTTACTTTACCAAATTGATAAAACTTACATTAAATGAGAGAATATGTGTTTGTTGGTGCAATTCTACTATATTTTAATGGAAAAATACAAAACACAAATTCAACTCCCTACAAATCCGTCGTAAACTTAAAGTATTTGTGACACATTTGCGACGGACCCAAACTTTTCATATTATTTTTGAATTGTTTTTTATATAAAAAACTCAAACTATTTTAAAAACTATTAAATGACTATAAAAACACAATTAAAATGAACAAAAAATAAAACGCATATGTCGAAAATGTCGTTGCATAATAAATGATATTTCAAGTTTATTAAACTTGTTTGTAAATATATTATATCGCACACGACCGTGTATAGAAGCACACCCGTATAACCTCTTAATTGACCAAACTAATAGCACCTACATTAAATGAGATAATCCATGTTTTTAGAGCAATTTTTCCATTTTATAATCTAAAAATACAACAAAACAAATTCAAGGCTTTCACAAATCCGTCGCAAACTATAGTATTTGCGAGGGACCGAAACTTGTCATTTTATTTTTGAATTGTTTTTTATATTAAAAACTCAATAACATTTTTAAAAACTATTAAATAACTATACAAACACACATAAAATATATAAAAAATTATACGCATATGTCGAGCATGTTGTTGCATGTTAAAAGGATATTTCAAGTTTAGAAAACTCGTTTATAAACATAATAAAACGCGCACGGTCGGGTTTACAGACATTGTGTACAACCTCTTATTTCACCAAATTCATAATACATATATTAAACTAGAGAATACTTGTTTTTAGTGTAATTTTAGCATTTTTTAGTCTAAAAATACAAAAAACAAATTCTACTCCGTCACAAATCCGTCGCAAACTTATAGTATTTGTGAGGGACCGAAACTTGTCATTTTATTTTTGGATTGTTTTTTATATTAAAAACTCAATAACATTTTTAAAATCTATTAAATAACTATACAAACACACATAAAATATAGAAAAAATTTTATGCATATATCGAGCATGTCGTTGCATGAGAAATGGATATTTCAAGTTTAGAAAACTTGTTTAAAAACATAATAAAACGCGCACGGTCGGGTATACAGACATCGTGTAGAACCTCTTATTTCACCAAATTCATAACACATATATTAAATGAGAGAATACGTGTTTGTTCATATAATTTTACCATTTTTTATTCTAAAATACAAAAAATAAATTCAACGCCGTCACAAATTCGTCACAAACTTATACTATTTGTGACGGATCCAAACTTGTCATTTTGTTTTTGAATTGTTTTTTTATATAAAGAACTAATAAACCTTTTAAAAATATTAAATAACTATACAAACACAAATAAAATGAATAAAAAATTATATGCATATGTCGAACATATCGTTGCATGATAAACGATATTTGAATTTTATAAAACTTGTTTGTAAACCTATATAACGCACACGATCTTTTCTATAGACACACGTGTAGAACCTCTTACTTTACCAACTTGATAAAACTTACATTAAATGAGAGAATATGTGTTTGTTGGTGCAATTCTACTATATTTTAATGGAAAAATACAAAAAACCAATTCAACTCCCTCACAAATCCGTCGTAAACTTATAGTATTTATGACAGATTTGCGACGAACACAAACTTTTCATTTTCTTTTTGAATTGTTTTTTTATATAAAAAAACTCAAACTTTTTTTAAAACTATTAAATGACTATACAAACACAATTAAAATGAACAAAAAATAAAACGCATATGTAAAAAATGTCGTTCAGAATAAATGATATTTCAAGTTTATTAAACTATTTTGTAAACCTATTATAAAGCACTCGAGTGTTTCTATATACACACGTGTAGAACCTCTTACTTCACCAAATTGATAACAGTAACATTAAATGAGAGAATATGTGTTTGTTGGTGCAATTCTACTATATTTTAATCGAAAAATACAAAAAACAAATTCAACTCCCTCACAAATCCGTTGCAAACTTATAGTATTTGTGACAGATTTCCGACGGACCTAAACTTTTCATTTTATTTTTGAATTGTTTTTTTATATAAAAAACTCAAACTTTTTTTAAAACCATTAAATGACTATACAAACACAAATTAAATGAACAAAAAATATAACGCATATGTCGAAAATGGCGTTGCATAATAAACGATATTTCAAGTTTATTTAACTTGTTTGTAAACATATTGTAATGCACACAACCGTGTCTATAAACACACGCGTATAACCTCTGAATTGACCAAATTGATAATACCTACATTAAATGAGAGAATACGTGTTTTTGGTGCAATTTTTCCATTTAATAATCTAAGAATACAAAAAAACAGATTCAAGGCTTTCACAAATCCGTCGCCAACTTATTGTATATGTGATGGACCCAAACTTGTCATTTTATTTTTGAATTGTTTTTTATATAAAAAACTCAAAACCATTGTTAAAAACTATTAAATAACTATACAAACACAAATAAAATATAGAAAAAATTATATGCATATGTCGAGCATGTCGTTGCATGTTAAAAGGATATTTCAAGTTTAGAAAACTTGTATAAAAACATAATAAAACGCGCACGGTCGGGTCACAAACATCGTGTAGAACCTCTTATTTCACCAAATTCATAACACATATATTAAATGAGAGAATACGTGTTTGTTAGTGTAATTTTACCATTTTTTATTCTAAAATACAAAAAATAAATTCAACGCCGTCACAAATCCATCACAGACTTATAGTATTTGTGACTGATGTCGCGTTATTTAAATATATATTCGTTGCGATAAATGAAACTTAAATGTTAAATATCTCCTTAAATGATGGCTAATGGTACTTAAAGTGTGTAATTATCATTCACAGGTCATAAAATACTCAATGGCGAGAGTTTGAGCGGAAAAGACGGAAAAAGACTCGAGAAACAAAGAAAAATCATAAAGTCTCGAAATACGAGAACGTGACGCGTCATAGGAACAAACGCGACGCGTTCCGCTGAAGTTAAGCGATCTTGTCAGGCAAGTCTTGTAAGACGCGACGCGTCCAAGGAACTAACGCGACGCGTTTCCGGCTGGATTAGAACTCTATAAATAGACTTGTTTTATTCGAAAAAAGTGATGCTAACCCTTCCAGCCGGCCCTAGACGAGCAAAGACGAAGACTTTGGAGCTCTGGAGCAGAATTCTCACAATTGGATTGAAGATTGAAGCTTTTGAAGTGAAGATTAAAGATGTATCTTCCTAGATTGTAAGTTTAGTTGCTTATTCATCATGTTTAGCTTTGTTCTTATGAATTTCTATGGTTGTAATCCTCTGATTATGGGCTAAACACCCTGTATTCTCTACTTGGACATGATAACCTTTGATAATTAGTATGATTTCAATGTTTGGATTGCTTTTAATGATATATTTTTTATGAATGTTTTTTCAAAGATCCAAGTGTGATCAAGTTCTGATTTTTATGCCTAGAATCTGAGTTTTCATAGGTTGTATGACCATTCTTCCTATGTTTGCTTGAATTGTGAATTTCTATGACCATTAGGATTCATAACTAGTGATTGACCATATCCTAGGGTTAGGCTTAAAGATTGGAACTTTATTGTGCTTGCTATTGTCTTAGATGACCATTCTTTGATAATAAGTGATTTTGTGAATTAACAAATCAAAAGACTAAGTCTATCATAACTCAAACCGTTTAGCTAGTTAAAGATTAGTTAATTGCATGACCATTGGGTTAACTGTGTGAAACTATAGGGTTAGTGAGTCTGACCAGGAGATCTAACCACTTTAGAAATCGGTATATTGTTTTAAGTTGTCCATTGCACTTCATTGAAATCTGCTAATTTGATTAGGGAATCTGTTGTCCGAGTAGAGATACTTCACTTCTTATTGATTAAATCCAAGTTTAATTTGCATTCTTGCTTCCTTAGTTTTGAACTCTGTGTTTTGTTAGTTTTTAGGTTTGATTGGAATCGTTGCTTTCTACTGCTAAATTGCCAATTCTCCCTGTTTACTGCTTTTTAGTTTTAAGATTATTTAGATAATTAGTTTAATTATATCTAAAATCATACTCGTTCCCCGAGAGTTCGACACCCGTACTTATTTTCTATACTGCTACACGATTAGGTACACTTGCCTATTGTGTCGTATTTAAAACATATACGGTTTTTAGAAATTTAAAACTGGTACGTAAATCGCACATCAAGTTTTTGGCGCCGTTGCCGGGGAACGGTTTTATTTTAATATAGTTAAATTAGTTATCTAATTAGTTTTTATTATTGCTTATTATTCTCAAAAATCCAAAAAAAATCAGAAAATATAAAAAGCCAAAAAAAATTCATAAATATTAAAAGCTAAAAAATAGTTATAATTATTTTGTGGGCCTGAAAACGCGACGCGTCATTTAGGTAAACACGACGCGTTCGCTTCTCTCGCGTGATTAGGGTTTTTCTGCTTTTCGTCAAATGCGACACGTTCCTGCGTTTCCAGAATCTTTCTTTCTTTTCTTTTGCCCTTCTTCGCGTGGAGTTACGTGCAGCCGACTTTCCGTGTTAGGATAGTGCATACCCAGAAAGCCTTCTGCTGATATCGTCTTGCCTTTCGACAAACCCGAACGAATTTTCCAACAACGCTTACGAATCAAACGCGAGAAGAAACCAATTCTGAAGATGGCAGAGAACTTCGCCAATATGTCATTGGAGGAGTATGCGAGCCGCGTTTGCAAGGGAACCGGAGCAGGGATCCATCGACCCGAGATCCCTGAAGAACGATCTTTCGAAATCAAAGGGCAATTCTTACATCTTTTGCGCGAGAGTCCATTCACCGGAAAGGACAACAAAGACGCAAATCAGCATGTCGAGGCCGTTCTCGAGATTGCTGACTACTTCCACATCCCTGGGGTAAGCAGAGATGCCGTCATGCTGCGAGTGTTTCCGATAACACTCCACGGTGCAGCCAAACGTTGGTTGAGATCCGAGCCACCCATCCGTACATGGGATGAGCTTAAAATTCGCTTCATCAAACAATTCAGTCCTCCATCCAAAATTGCAAAAATGAAAATGCAACTTCAGAATTTCATGCAATTGGAGGACGAGACTCTATATGACGCCTGGGATCGCTACAAAGAAATGTTGAAGAACTGCCCGCAACATGATTTAAATCCCCACCAGGTCGTCCAAACTTTCTATAACGGTATTAATGTCTGCACGAGACAAATGGTCGATTCACAAGGACCGATACCGAAAAAAACTCCTGCGGAGGGATATGCCCTGATTGAGAAGATGGCTCAGCACTCTCATCAGTGGCACTCTACTAGAGATTCATTTTTCCGTAGAAAGCCGGCAGCCGCAGCCGACTCATCTCATAGCATAGCAGCCCTCAGTGCCAAACTGGATGCACTGGGGCGCGACATGAAAAAAGTCAATCAAAATATTCATGCTATCCATGTCGGTTGTGACAACTGCAGCGGTCCCCATCTCGATAAAGATTGCCCCTACGACGAAAGTGGGAATCTTAAAGAATCTGCGTGTTATTCTTCCGGCGATAAATACGATTATCCCGAGGACGAGGTGTTCTTCCGCAACAAGAAGCCCAACTGGAAACCGTATCCCGAGTATCAAAAAAAGATGGAAGGGTGGTACAAGCAAAGTGCTCCAGGATTCTATCAGCGAGACCGACCCAAGGAGCCGGAGAAAAAACCCAATTTCGAGGACATGCTTACACGATTCGCAGCCGCGTCCGATCAGAGGCACAAAGAAACCGAAGAGTTGTTTAAGAAAATAGGGGTATCGACCGAAGCAGCACTTCGGAACCAGCAAGCATCAATTCATAATATCGAAACCCAAGTCGGTCAAATCTCAAAAGTCCTTCAGGAACGTTTTCCGGGTACTCTTCCGAGTAACACGGAAAACAATCCTCGAAGAGATGTCAAAGCCGTGACCACCAGGTCCGGTAAGACACATGAGGATTTCTTTCCCAAAACCGACGATGCTCCACCTACTGCTCCTATCGATAAGGAGCAAGACAAAGGTAAGGCAAAGGGAACCGAGCCTAAGCCAGTGGAAAAACCATCATCCGTGCCACCCGTGAAACCTTATCGGCCACCTATTCCATTTCCTAAGAGGATTAAGAAAGAAAAACAAGACGAACAATATCGTCAATTCCTTAATCATCTCAAATCATTGCACATAAATATTCCATTCGTTGAAGCAATGGCACAAATGCCGAAGTACGCGAAGTTTCTGAAAGAGCTGCCGACTAATCGAAAGAAAATGGAAGCACTCTCGAGTGTCACAATGAATGAAGAATGTTCAGCTGTAATGCTGAATAAACTTCCGAAGAAAATGACTGATCCGGGTAGCCTGACTTTACCTTGCCAATTTGGTACTCTCCCGATCAGTCATGCATTAGCCGATTCCGGTGCTAGCGTGAATTTAATGCCATATTCATTGTATGCAAAACTGGAACTTCCTGAGCCGAACAAATCAGTTACTTATCCACGAGGGATAGTAGAGGATTTGTTGGTTAAAATCGATAAGTTTATCTTTCCCGCCGACTTCATCGTGATCGATATGGAGGAGGATGATCAGGTTCCGATAATCCTCGGAAGACTGTTCTTGAGCACCGCTCGTGCGTTATTCGATATACACGAATCTCAACTCACACTCAGGGTCGGTACTGATGCCGTTACCTTTGGAATTGACAAATCCATGAAACATTCAAAATCGTGTGATGATTCGGTATTTTTCGTTGACGTTTTCAACGAACTACTTGAAGAGGAAGCAAGAAATGTGGAAGATAAGGACATGGAGGGTCAAATGCCCATGGGAGAGGAGTTGCTTGATGCTGACAGAGACCTGGAAGAGCTTGAAAAGCTTCTGGAAGAAGAGATTTCAGAAAATAAATATAGGGCTGAACTGCAGAAAACGCGACGCGTTGGTTCAGATAACGCGACGCGTGCATCTTTAGGGTCGCGATCTGAGTTGCCAAAAGGCGGGAACGCGACTCGTCCGGGTGTACAACCCGACGCGTTCCCAGCTTCCAGCAAACCTCTTGAACTTAAAGAGCTTCCAAAACATCTCGAGTACGCGTATTTAGGATCCGATTCGCAATTTCCCGTTATCATTTCATCCGCGTTATCCTTATCTGAAAAGGAGAGATTGATTGCCGTCCTCAAAGAGCGTAAACAGGCGATTGCATGGTCTATTTCCGACATTAAAGGAATTAGTCCGTCATTCTGCTCGCATAAAATCCTGATGGAGGACGAGGCAAAACCTGTGATCCAACCGCAGCGACGATTGAATCCGAAGATGCTGGAGGTCGTTAAGAAAGAAGTCGTGAAACTGCTCGATGCAGGTCTTATCTACCCAATCTCTGATAGCCCGTGGGTCAGCCCGATTCACGTGGTTCCAAAAAAAGGTGGGATGACCGTGGTCGTGAACGAGAAGAACGAGCTGATTCCTACTCGTACGGTCACCGGTTGGCGAGTGTGCATCGACTATCGTTGGTTGAATGATGCCACGCGCAAGGACCACTTCCCGCTTCCGTTCATAGATCAAATGCTCGAGCGTTTATCCGGAAATGCCTTCTATTGTTTCCTCGACGGTTTTTCTGGTTATTTCCTGATTCCGATAAACCCCGAGGATCAAGAGAAGACAACCTTCACATGGCCGTATGGAACCTTCGCATACCGACGCATGCCATTCAGCCTCTGCAACGCACCAGCCACGTTCCAGCGGTGCATGACTGCGATCTTTCACGATATGGTGGAGGATTTCATGGAGGTCTTTATGGATGACTTCTCGGTTTTCGGCGATTCTTTCGACTCTTGTCTATCTAATCTAGATCGAATGCTTGTGCGTTGTGAGGAGACGAATTTGGTGCTTAACCAGGAGAAATACCATTTCATGGTAAATGAAGGAATCGTTCTCGGGCACAAAGTGTCCAAAGTCGGCATTGAGGTGGATAGAGCAAAAATAGATGTCATATCTAAACTTCCACCACCGACAAATGCGAAAGGGGTTAGGAGTTTTCTCGTCCACGCGGGATTTTATCGGAGATTCATTAAGGATTTTTCTAAAATCACGCGGCCGTTAACTCAGCTTCTATTGAAAGATGCTAAATTCGATTTCTCCAAAGAGTGTTTAGTATCATTTAATACCCTAAAGGAGAAACTCACCACCGCACCAATCATGGTCGCGCCTGATTGGAACTTGCATTTCGAACTTATGTGCGATGCAAGTGATTATGCGGTTGGTGCAGTATTAGGTCAGAGAGTCAATAACCGTTTTCAGCCAATTTACTATGCGAGCAAAACTCTAAATCCGGCGCAGGAAAACAACACCACAACGGAAAAGGAGCTGCTGGCCATCGTTTTCGCTTTTGATAAATTTCGTTCGTACCTTATCCTATCAAAAACCGTTGTGTTCACCGACCACTCTGCTCTGAAATTTCTATTTGGAAAACAGGATTCCAAGCCGAGACTTCTTCGGTGGATTCTGTTGCTCCAAGAGTTCGATATAGAAATTAAAGATAAGAAAGGAGCGGAGAATGTCGCTGCTGATCACTTGTCACGTTTGGAGAATCCCGAATTAGAAGAGCTGCACGAAGCTAACATTGGGGATGATTTTCCAGATGAATATCTATTGCAGGTAAGTCAGACTACGCCATGGTATGCTGACTTTGTGAACTATCTAGCCGCGGGTATCTTCCTGAAAAGAATGTCACATCACCAAAAGAAGAAATTCATCGCTGATGTGAAGTATTACTATTGGGATGATCCTTATCTTTTTCGACATTGTGCGGACAACATTATCCGAAGATGTGTGTCGGGAGAAGAGGCGAGGAAAATACTGAGGGATTGCCACAATGGGCCAACCGGGGGACACCACGGTTCGGCCTACACCGCGAAGAAGGTATTTGAAGCCGGATTCTTTTGGCCTACCATTTTCAAGGATGCACAAAGCCTTGTGAGGGAATGTGACGCGTGCCAACGTGCGGGAAATATCTCTGCACGGAATGAGATGCCACAGCACAGCATTCAAGTATGCGAAATATTTGATGTGTGGGGTATTGATTTCGTTGGCCCTTTTCCTTCTTCCCGTGGAAACAAATACATTCTGGTAGCCGTCGATTACGTATCAAAATGGGTTGAGGCGCAAGCTTTACCCACTAATGATGCACGTGTCATCGTGAAATTCTTACGCAAATTATTCTCTCGGTTTGGCGTTCTTAAAGCTCTCATAAGTGATAGGGGCACCCACTTCGCGAATTCTCAAATGGAAAAGGTGTTACAGAAATATGGAGTAAACCATAGATTTGCAACCGCCTACCATCCTCAAACGAGTGGGCAAACCGAGGTGACCAATCATGCTATTAAACGAGTCTTAGAATGGGCGGTCAACGGGAATAGGAAGGAATCGTCGGATAAGTTGGATGATGCGCTTTGGGCCCTTAGGACTGCCTTTAAGACACCCATAGGTAGTACACCTTTCATGTTAGTATATGGAAAAGCGTGTTGTAACACCGTATTTTTAACCCAAAAATTTTCACTTTAATTACACAACGGAAGCGTTTTTAATCAACTAAGTAATTACAATAATTACAACCACTGTTTATAAAATATCAGTATTACAAAATACGGCTCCTCATAATAACCACTCTCAACCGAGCCGTTGACTTACCAAACCTGTAAAAAGAGTGAAAGGTGGGGGATTATCACAAAGCTAAGTGAATGAAGTATCACAAAACAGATATATCAGCCAGAACCGCATGATATCAACAACCACAAATAAGCACCCTGGGAAGACCGGCGGTTCTGCAGGAACCTACAACCAATGCCGGCCAAAGCAAAGGTTTACCGATAGTCCATTTGCTATTCTCACACAGTATCGTCCTCTGGTAGCAACAAATGCATCCCAAGGTCCTGATACTGCTTAGCCAATAGCAAATGAACCCAGCTCATAAGCCCAGTCGTAAACTGACTTCCCTTCCAACATGTTCTCAGATATTCCACTCAGTGATCTAATGTTACTGAGCCTTGTCTGTCCCTGAGAACATAACAACCAACCATTAGTAATCAATTCATAAATATATGTATCTATCATATATTTATATCCTTTAATCAAACATAAACATGTAAGATTCACATATGAATACACATATAACACCTAGCATCAAACAATGCAAAAAAACAAACCAAAACTATCGGATTTCATGAGAAATCCGACACTACGATCGGATTTGCACCAAATCCGCAACTACTATCGGAATCCGACACTTTGTATCGGATTTGAAGGAATCCGTAGCTCCAGTCAGATTTCAACACTTGATGCATTTATCTTGACACCCACAATCGGATTTCATGTTTAGGATTCCACCTTTGGATTCAAACCATAGGATTTCAACACTAGGATTTCACATATCCGGATTTCCCATTCGGATTTCAATAACTATCGGATTCAACACCTAGTTTTCATCATCAACACCAAAATCCACAACATTCAACACTTCCATGAATCCGACAGATTCATATCTTGTATAATTATCATTTCCAGATTATACAATTCACATACAAGTTTATATAAGCACATATAAACATGTTTAACCATGCAAACATGCATCAAAACACCCTTAAACCCCAAGAACACCAAATCCGATACATTCATATAGCATGTTCATATCAATCCCACTCAAACCGTAGCATGTTAGTTACTAATCAAAGCATATTAACATGAATCATGGAATTATCAACAACCTTTAAAGCTTGGATCACAAATTCAAGAATTCACAGAATTCCGATTGCTTCTTCTTTCTCCTTTCTTTCTTTGCTCTTGGTTTCACACCAATACACACACACATGCAAATCTTCAAAGTGAAGTAAGCATACTCAAACCCACGTATATATGTTAATAACATGAGGTGTCATATTTTAAAACACTAAACACATGCACACACACCTCACCGTAAACCTACATACATATACATATATTTAACAATTAATCATTTAATTAAAATTAAATAATCATAACCAAATAATAATCCAATTATAACATACCCCGAGCCTACGTTCTACTAGGCCCAATCTCAGGATGTTACAAATCTTCCCCCCTTAAACTAGATTCCGTCCTCGGAATCTATTTGTCTTCAAACAACTGCGGGTAACGAGCTTTCATATCGGCCTCGGTTTCCCACGTTAAGTCTGAACCCAAACTATGTTTCCACTTAACCAAAACCATCGGAATCTATTTCTTTCGCTGTTTCGTCACTTTCCGATCCAATAGTTCTACGGGTTCTTCCACCAACCTCTTGCTAGAATCCACTTTAAGATCATGTAGAGGTAGAATCTGACTCTCATCCTCAACTCTACATTTCCGCAAGTAACATACGTTGAAGGTATTGTGAATACCTGACAATTCTGCCCGAAGGTCGAGAGTAACCGTCTGATCATTTACCACCCGTTGGACACGAAACGGCCCAATATAACGCGGAGCTAACTTTCCCCGCTTCCCAAAACGGATAACCCCCTTCCACGGAGAAACTTTCAGATAAACCAACTCCCCCTCAACGAATGCCACTGACCTACGACGTGGATCAGCATACATCCTCTGTTGATACCTCGCAGCTTTTAACTTTTCTCGCGCAATAGTAACTTTATCTGCGGTGATCTGCACAATATCAGGCCCTGCATACTGTTTCTCACCCGCCTCTAACCAACACGTAGGAGTTCGGCAGCGATGACCATATAACATCTCATAAGGCGGCATACCAATACTCGAATGATAAGAATTGTTATATGAGAATTCAACCAACGGTAGATGGGAATCCCAAGAACCTCCATATTCTAACACACATGCCCGCAGCATATCCTCAAGAGTTTGAATAGTTCGCTCAGATTGCCCGTCTGTCTGTGGGTGGTAAGCTGTACTCAGATTCACACGTGTACCCAACTCCCGCTGTAAACTGTTCCAGAAGTTCAACATAAACCTGGAATCTCTATCTGATACGATCGAAAGCGGTATACCATGTCAGGAAACAACTTCATCTATATACAACTAAGCCAACTTGCTAAATGACGCCGTCTCACTGGTAGCCAAGAAGTGAGCACTCTTGGTCAATCTATCAACGATCACCCAAATCATATCATGATTCCTCTGCGTATGCGGAAGTTTCGTTACGAAATCCATCGTTATGTGCTCCCACTTCCACTCTGGAATCTGCAACTGTTTAAGTGATCCATAGGGTTTCTGGTGCTTTGCCTTAACCTGTGCACAAATATGACAAGACTCCACAAACTGTGCAATGTCTGTCTTCATCGTAGGCCACCAATACATCACCTTTAGATCGTTATACATTTTTGTGCTACCTGGATGAACAGATAGTCTAGACTTGTGATCTTCAGTCATAATCACATTCCGAAGACCTCCAAGCAAAGGCACCCAAACACGAGATTGATAAACCTTCAATCCTCTAGAATCATCAGTCAGATCATTCTTTTTCTTCAACATAATTTCAGACTTTAGATTTTCATCCATCAAGGCTTCCAACTGAGCTGCCTTTAATCTATCAATCAAGTCGGAAACTATTTCAATTCGCATAAACTTGACATGTTCACTAACTCCCTTGCGACTTAAAGCATCGGCTACCACGTTGGCTTTCCCGGGATGATAGTGAATCTCGCAATCATAATCTTTAACAAGTTCCATCCATCGCCTCTGTCGCATATTGAATTCCTTCTGCGAAAATACATACTATAAGTTTTTGTGATCCGTACAAATGACACATTTTGTACCATAAAGATAGTGTCTCCACAATTTTAACGCAAAAACCACAGCTGCCAGTTCTAAATCATGGGTTGGGTAATTCTTCTCATTCGGTTTCGACTGACGAGAAGCATACGCAATCACTTTATCCCGTTGCATCAACACACAACCCAACCTTGCCAATGACGCGTCACAGTAAACTATGAAGTCATCCGACCCATCCGGTAAAGCAAGAATAGGAGCCTGGCACAAGAGTCGTTTCAACGTCTGAAAAGCTCTCTCCTGTTCATCACTCCATTTAAATGAAACCTCCTTGCGAGTCAGTTTAGTCATGGTATTCACAATCTTAGAAAAGTCTTTAATGAATCTTCTATAATACCCAGCCAATCCCAAGAAGCTTTTAATCTCATAAGGCGATTTCGGAGCCTCCCAGTTCATTACCACTTCTATCTTTGCCAGATCAACCTTGACTCCATCACTGCAAATGACATGCCCCAGAAAGTGAACTTCCCGCATCCAGAATTCACACTTCGAGTACTTGGCATACAATTGCTCCCGTTTTAAAGTTTTAATAACCCATCTCAAATGAACCTCGTGATCAGCTTCAGATTTCGAATAAACCAGAATGTCGTCGATAAATACTATCACAAATTTATCCAGGAACGGTCGACAAACCCGGTTCATCAAATCCATAAATATTGCAGGTGCGTTAGTCAAACCGAACGGCATGACTAAAAATTCAAAATGGCCATACCTGGTACGAAAAGCAGTCTTAGCAATATCCCCGTCAGAAACTCGTACTCAATCTTCGAGAAATACGAAGCACCCTGCAACTGATCAAACAAATCATCAATCCTGGGAAGAGGGTATTTATTTTTCACTGTCCTTTTATTCAGTTCCCTGTAATCAATACACATTCGCAGAGTACCATCTTTCTTTTTCACAAACAAGACTGGTGCACCCCACAGTGAAGAACTCGGACGAATAAATTCCCAATCCAACAAATCCTGAATCTGTGTCATCATCTCCCTTATTTCAGAAGGAGCCAATCGATAAGGAGATCTAGCCACTGGATTAGAACCTGGTATTAAATCAATCTTATACTCTACCTCTCAAACGGGAGGTAACCCAGGTAACTCATCCGGAAACACTTCAGGAAATTCTGATACAACTCGTACATCAGTAACTGCCTGTTTCTCTTTTCTAGCATCAATCGCATATGCCAGAAAAGATTCGCATCCCTTACTCAAGGATTTCTTGGCTTTCAACATCGAAATGATAGGAAACACAGACTTGTTCCTTTCCCCTCGAGCCACCACACGCGACCCATTAGATAACGGAAACGAAATCAGCTTCCTATGACATTTAATACTCGCCTGTACTTACTCAGCCAATCCATTCCCAAAACCACATCAAACCCCGCTAATGGCATCAATAGGAATGATACAGGAAAGCACTTACCATCTATGTCAATCTCAGCACCCGTCACAGAAGTCGTAACAGGCACTATCTTACCATCTGCTACTTCTATATCAATCGGCACAGAGATACTAGTAGTAGGCAAATTTAACTTAGCACAAAATGCTACAGAAATAAAGGAGCGATTCGCTCCAGAATCAAACAATACACGAGCAGGTAAGGAGTTTATAAAGAACGTACTGGTGATCATGTCATCTATGGCAGTAGCATCATCTACTGTCATCCGGAACACCCTGACCTATGGAGTTGGAGGATTCTTCCTTTTCTGCCCACCCGCTGCAGACGAGCCCCTAACCGCCCCTGCCCCCGCCCCTGACCCAGTCCCTGCCGTTGGTCTTCTCCCTGTAGGGAAATCACCCGCCCTATGACCCTCCTGATGACAGTTCTAGCATACGTTCCGAGGGTATCGACAATCCTTCGATTTGTGTCCGTGAGTACCACATCTCACGCAATGCATAGTCTGAGCAGTACACTGCCCAGTGTGAGTAGCCCTGTACCTCGTGCACCACTGTGATTTAACCCCAGAATCCCCTGAAGATGCCTTCCTGTTCTGGTAGCTCTGGGACTGGTTACCCTGCCATTTCTTCGTTTGCTGGCTACCCCGAGCCTGGTCATACTTCGGCTTCTTCAAAGCTGCCTCCTCCATGCTCTGTTTGTCTTTGGCCTGGATGTCCCCCTCAGCAGATTTTGCTAAGCTGAAGGCCTGGGACAGAGATCCAGCCAATCTCGTGGTGCTCCTGTACTCTGGCAATAACGCCCCAATAAAGTGCTGAACCTGGGAAGATTCATCAGTCACCCACTAAGATACAAACCTCGGTTTAGAATTGAACTGCTCAATTAGTTCGTCCACCGTCATCTTCCTTGTCATTTTCAGTTCCATGAACTCCTGTCTTATTTTATTCGATTCAAAGGCGTTGCAGTATTGTTCACACAATTTATCCCGAAATTGGTTCCAAGTAATTGAATCCATTTGTGCTCTCGATAAATGTGTGGTAATGGAATCCCACCAACCATTGCTTTGCCTTTGAGCATACGGGTGGCAAAACAAACTCTCATTTCTTCCTCACAATTACAAGCATCCAAAATCCTCCCTGTATCCCTCAGCCAATTCAAAGTAACGTTGGGATCCGTGCTGCCGTGGTATTCATCAGGTTTACAATCCAAGAAATGCTTGTAAGTACACGGCTGCCTGTAACCCATACCTGGTGGAAATCCCATAAATGGATAAGAATAGGACCCCTGTGGCATTGACCCCTGTGGAATAGATCCTTGAGGATAGGGTCCTTATGGAAACAACGGATAATAGAACGGTTGAGTCATCGGTTGAGTAAACGGTGGTATTGGCATTGACATGGGAGGAACCTCTGCCAAGGTAGTGATTGCTGGAAAGATCGGGGGTATCACAACCGTAGTTGATGTTATTGGAATAACCGGTGGTTGTGCTGCAGGAGCCTGTCTCTGCTGCTCCAATTCTGATCTCAAATCTTGCAGTTGCCCTTCCAATTGGAATATGTACTCATCCTTGTCATCAACTGCTGTACCAGATGTACCAGATGTACCAGATGTACCTCAGCAGTAGTTGGGACAGTAGGGCTACCGGTTGAGTAATCACGTCCAGCCATTATTATCTGTAACAATCACATCACCTCACGATTTATTAGATAAATCCGTTAGTACACAACATACTAACTCCACCCTTTCCAATTCACCCCAATCCCACACCCAAGGAGTAATCGACCTACCACGAGCCAAGATTTGGGAATGTAACACTTCCACTGTGCCTACACTGCCAAACCAAGGCTCTGATACCAAACTTGTAACACCGTATTTTTAACCCAAAAATTTTCACTTTAATTATACCACGGAAGCTTTTTTAATCAACTAAGTAATTACAATTATTACAACCACTGTTTACAAAATATCAGTATTACAAAATACGGCTCGTCACAAATACATTATCAGAGTCCTAGGTGATTACTCCCCAAGCTAACCACTCTCAGCCAAGCCGCTGACTTACCAAACCTGTAAAAAGAGTAAAAGGTGGGGGATTAGCACAAAGCTAAGTGAATGGAGTATCACAAAATAGATATATCATCCAGAACCGCATGATATCAACAACCACAAATAAGCACCCTGGGAAGACCAGCGGTTCTGCAGGAACCTACAACCAATGCCGGCCAAAGCAAAGGTTTACCGATAGTCTATTTGCTATTCTCACACAGTATCATCCTCTGGTAGCAACAAATGCATCCCAAGGTCCTGATACTACTTAGCCAATAGCAAATGAACCCAGCCCATAAGCCCAGTCGTAAACTGACTTCCCTTCCAACATGTATACATATCACAGAATTCAACAATTAACATTCACAGTTAATTAACCAATAGATATACAATCTATCCAACAATAGTTGCAACCAAACCAGTACAACTAATATCACCCGTGAGCGAACATCCACTCACCTCTGGTTCTCAGATATTCCACTCAGTGATCTAATGTTACTGAGCCTTGTCTGTCCTTGAGAATATAACAACCAACCATTAGTAATCAATTCATAAATATATGTATCTATCATATATTTATATCCTTTAATCAAACATAAACATGTAAGATTCACATATGAATACACATATAACACCTAGCATCAAACAATGCAAAACAACAAACCAAAACTATCGGATTTCATGAGAAATCCGACACTACCATCGGATTTGCACCAAATCCGCAACTACTATCGGAATCTGACACTTTGTATCGGATTTGAAGGAATCCGCAGCTCCAGTCGGATTTCCTCACTTGATGCATTTATCTTGACACCCACAATCGGATTTCATGTTTAGGATTCCACCTTTGGATTCAAACCATAGGATTTCAACACTAGGATTTCACATATCCGGATTTCCCATTCGGATTTCAATAACTATCGGATTCAACACCCGGTTTTCATCATCAACACCAAAATCCGCAACATTCAACACTTCCATGAATCCGACAGATTCATATCTTGTATAATTATCATTTCCAGATTATACAATTCACATACAAGTTCATATAAACACATATAAACATGTTTAAGCATGCAAACATGCATCAAAACACCCTTAAACCCCAAGAACAACAAATCCGATACATTCATATAGCATGTTCATATCAATCCCACTCAAACCGTAGCATGTTAGTGACTAATCAAAGCATATTAACATGAATCATGGAATTATCAACAACCTTTAAAGCTTGGATCACAAATTCAAGAATTCACAGAATTCTGATTGCTTCTTGTTTCTCCTTTCTTTCTTTGCTCTCGGTTTCACACAAATACACACACACATGCAAATCTTCAAAGTGAAGTAAGCATACTCAAAACCACGTATATATGTTAATAGCATGAGGTGTCATATTTTAAAACACTAAACACATGCACACACACATCACCGTAAACCTACTTACATATACATATATTTAACAATTAATCATTTAATTAAAATTAAATAATCATAACCAAATAATAATCCAATTGTAACATACCCCGAGCCTACGTTCTACTAGGCCCAATCTCAGGATGTTACACGTGTCATCTACCGGTGGAAATAGAACACAAAGCATGATGGGCGTTGAAGACTTGCAATCTAGATATGGATGGTGCGCGGGATAACCGGATGATGCAACTTAACGAGCTCCATGAATTACGTAACGAGGCGTATGAGAGTTCGTTAATTTACAAAGATCGCACCAAGAAGTGGCATGATGCACGACTGCGTGGGAACAAGAGCTTCGAACCAAGAGATAAGGTGATATTGCTCAACTCTAGGTTACGACTATTTCCCGAAAAGTTGAAAACAAGATGGTACGGTCCATTTGTGGTGGTGAACGCGTTTCCACATGGTGCAATTGAACTGAAATCGGAGGACGGCTCGACCTTTAAAGTGAACGGACACCGTGTGAAACACTACCTGGAGGGGATGCCCGAGGAAACCGAGGGAGAGGCTTTACGCCTCGACGTGATAACACCCTAAGTGTGGGGTGGAGTCTAGCTTATGACTCATATCAAAAGAAGCGCTTGCGGGAGGCAACCCGTGGTCCGGTTTGTTTTATTTTCGTTTGTTTTGTTTGTCTTTTCGTTGTTTTGTTTGTTTGTGTGTAGGTACACTCTTTGGAATCTCATTATTATGCCTCTAGAGCAAGCGTGGTGCATTAACATGGCCTGGAAGTTAACAAGGTACGCAAAAATTTTAATTTTGAAAATTGAGAAAATGCGACGCGTCGGGTTCAAAAACGCGACGCGTTTATTGTTTCTAGAGCGCTTCAAAGGATGGTAAAACGGAAAAACGCGACGCGTTTTGGTCTTGAAGCCGACGCATTCTCGCATACAGACTTATATTCAAATTTCCCTTTACCAAAACACACATACACCTCTCTCGAACCCGACCCGTCTTCGGCGAATCTCCAACAGCGTTCGAACTCGCCGCGTTCTCTGTAATCCCTTCGAAAGGAGCATCGATTTCAGCTACATTCTACACCTACTCCATCCTCTTGTGCTCTGCTTTCGCTATAAGGTACAATTCGAGCCCTAATTTTGCGTGTTGCATCGATTCGGAGCTAATCACTCCAAGTTACGGCCGATTATGTGGGGTTTCACGCTAGGGGTTGATGCTTTGTTCTAATCGATTGTTATTTGAGTATTTAATGGTGAACTAGTGTGCTATCATCCTGTTTTACTCGACTTTTTGAAAATTAGGGTTTATCAGCTCGCTGTTTTGCAAGATACATGTTAAGGGTCTATATGTTGGGTTTATTGATTGAATGCTTAGTGTTTCTGGTCTTTTAAGTTCTTGAATGATGCAAGGCCATGTTTTCCTATATCTGTCGAGATTTTGAGTTGGTTTTTTTTGTTAAACCCTAGACCGAGTGGGCTAAGGGTAATGTGCATCTGATTTTAGTATTTATGTTCCTTTTGGTACTCATTTGATGTTTTGCATACTTAAAATCAGTTTGTGTGTGCTCTTTTGTGGTTAAACATGAGTACACCATAAACTCTATTCTGGTCGTCTTCTTCACCGAAAACGCAACGCGTCCGGGCCAGGACCCGATGCGTTTGTCATGTTCTTGATAAATGTCCATGTTTCTATGTTTGAGGCAATCTAGGTCCTTGTTGCATGTTCTTACCTCTATTTTTTCTTCCACATTTATGTTATATTGCTTCGGATGCTTATATCTGTGCAACACCTGCTTATGCGTGTTTGTTTGTTTACTTCTGGTTCTGTTATACTATGTTTTGGGGCATGGTTGCTTATCTATGCGTTACCTTCGATTGTGTGCTCATCTGGTAGTTAGACTGTGTGTCGCTATAACTTTCTAATGGGGTTCCTTTTGCATTTCTGATTCGTTTCTGTCCATTTGCTATCATCTGACTATTGATATTAAACCATTATGTCTACAGTATGGCAGAGCGTGGTCGTGGTCGAGGCCGAGGCCGCAGAGTAGCGCAGCCCGAGCCTGCAGCTCCAGTTCTCCCCGCACCAGCCATTCAGCACGAGTGGCTGGTTTTTCGAGAGACCATTCCGGCCCAATACCGGAATGAGTACATCTCAGACTCACTCAGCTGCTCCGCAAGGAGATCGAGGTAGCCCATTGTCTGGATTGGGAGATCGCCACATCAGCCGGCATCACAGCTCTTCTCACTCCTCTGCTAATTCAGGAGTATCGAGGCTCCGATCAGTCGGTTCTGTTCACCTGCCGGGCGTAGGAGCGCATGTTCAGCATCAGGGAGCCTATCTACCGGGAGTTGATGCTGGAGTTCTATTCCACCCTCAACTTCAACCACATCTCCTCTGTTTACACCGACCGCAGAGTCATATCCTTCCATTTGGGGGGCCGGAGCAGGGAGTGCTCCCTCCTCGAGTTCAGTTGGAGGCTGGGCCTCTATATGAGAGAGGAGACTGCCAGTCAGCACTTCCAGGCCTTCTTCCTTGCGTGCCTGTGCAGCCCGCCAGCTGACTTCAGCCAGGCCGAGTTTTGGCAGACGATTGCCAACGGCCCATATATTGCTGCTTGCGCTGCTGAGAGTAGCATCCGCGCCCCGATTTACCGCCTGATATCCACATCGGTGCCTGTGCAGCCCGCCAGCTGACTTCAGAAGGTCACCATCACGGATTTGTTCTTCATGTACTGCTTACTCACCCCTAGCACGCTCTGCAACGTGCCATACTCCATTGCCTTCTACTTGGCTCGCAAGGGCACTGGGCCCAAGCAGGCGAGCCCCCTCTGCGGTGGTCAGTTCATCACCCGCCTGGCCAGATCATATGGGATTCTTACTGCCGCTTCTGAGGCCAGGCTACTGCGGATGGAGCCGCGTCTGATGGGGGAGTACTATCCGGAGGTGATGCTGGTGCTCGAGCGGACAGCGTTCGGCGGGATGCTGCGGATTGAGGACGGTGACGAGGAGGAGGTGCTGGAGGCCAGTGATGGCCAGGAGCTAGAGCAGCCACCACGGAGGAGACGTTCTCCGGGTGTTGCTGCTGAGGAGGAGGAGGAGCAGACTACGACCGCCGCACCAGAGACTCTCGCCTTAGGTGCATATATGGACGATATGCGGCGGTTCCTGTACGGGTTGCAGCGTCAGATCCAGTGGCTGGGAGAGGCCTTGACTGTGGTGGCCCAGCGACAGGGCCAGATGCTGCCGATGCCGTTTCCTGCTGCGCCCACCCTTTTTCCTAACTAGCAGACGCATTTCCCTACCGGCAGGCCTGCAGATGAGGCTGAACCCTCAAGTTATGGGGGTCGCGAGTCTTCGGAAGATGAGTCTGAGGAGTGATGCTTGTGCATTTAGTGTAGTTTATGTATTTCTTTATTTGTAGTTGTTGTATTTTGATACATTGTCACTAACTCGCTTCATGATTGTATATATTTATTTCTATTTGGTTGTGTTGTGTTGATGGTTTGGTTGAGTGATGTAGTTCCGATTCCGCTTTAACTGTATGGAGTGCGTGCTTATGCTCGCAATCGGTTCAACGCCATATTTTATCACTCTACTCGCCGTGTGAGAGACATACCTCAGAGGAGTTCGTTTCTGATCTTTTTCTACCCTTTATTTTTATTTGGCTTTGTTCTTATATCCAATGAGGACATTGCATGATTTAAGTGTGGGGTGGCAGGTTAGAAAAAGATTCTCCAGTGCATTTGATCTTTAATTGAAATCTTGAAAATTATGATGAAGTTAGGCTTGAAATTTAAAATTTTGATATCATTCGAGAAAAAAATCAAGTGCGAGTTAAAAATGTCAAGATAAATGATTGGTAAACAAATTTTGAGGTTGTGTTTAGCTTTTATATCATAGTATCTGTGGCTTCTCGTCATTTTCAAAGAAAATTTGATTTATAAATAGCCGAAAGTTAATTTGTGAATTATTGTTATAATCAGCAAGGTTGAGCCTTTTTTAATCTAAGCTTGACAAAAATAGGCTGAGTGGAAATTTTCAATTTTATATTCATATGCTATGCAAAAATAAAATAAAAAATGGCAACAATGAAAAAAGAAAGAAATGAAATATCTGTTGGAACAATAAGTCAAATATGTGGCCTTTGGGACTCGAATTAGTAGGCTCTGAGGGGTGTTCTACACCTAACCACCTAAAGCCAACTGGTTTGGGATCGGTTGAGTCGAATGTTCGCTACATAGGTTCCATAGAAAGTCACGGACTTATATGAAAAGATGAAAGAAAAATGCATATGTTTATTAAATCCTGGAAATCTGCAATAAGCTTTGAGGTTGGGAGATTGCTTAAAGGTAATTCGACTATGTGTTGATTTTATAAGTAATTCATGAATTGAAATTTGGTTATTTGTGAGGAAAATGATTATTTGAGAGGAAAATGATTATTTGAGTGGTGAGAAGTTAAAAAGGATCAATACACAAATATATATATAATTCTAGATACAATCGGTATAGTTCTGTTTTTAATCATTTGTACTGACATTGGTAAGTAGCGCTTGATTTCTTTTTAGATTGGTGTTGAAAGATTGATTTTCTATGCCTGATTGAGTTGCAATTTGCTTGAGGACAAGCAAAGCTCAAGTGTGGGGTATTTTGATGTCGCGTTATTTAAATATATATTCGTTGCGATAAATGAAACTTAAATGTTAAATATCTCCTTAAATGATGGCTAATGGTACTTAAAGTGTGTAATTATCATTCACAGGTCATAAAATACTCAATGGCGAGAGTTTGAGCGGAAAAAACGGAAAAAGACTCGAGAAAGAAAGAAAAATCATAAAATATATAGGAACAAACGCGACGCGTTCCGTTGAAGTCAAGCGATCTTGTCGGGCAAGTCTTGTAAGACGCGACGCGTCCAAGGAACTAACGCGACGCGTTTCCGGCTGGATTAGAACTCTATAAATAGACTTGTTTTATTCGAAAAAAGTGATGCTAACCCTTCCAGCCGGCCCTAGACGAAGAAAGACGAAGACTTTGGAGCTCTAGAGCAGAATTCTCGCAATTGGATTGAAGATTGAAGCTTTTGAAGTGAAGATTAAAGGTTTATCTTCCTGGATTCTAAGTTTAGTTGCTTATTCATCATGTTTAACTCTATTCTTATGAATTTCTATGGTTGCAATCCTCTGATTATGGGCTAAGCACCCTGTATTCTCTACTTGGACATGATAACCTTTGATAATTAGTATGATTTCAATGTTTGGATTGCTTTTAATGATATATTTTTTATGAATGCTTTTTCAAAGATCCAAGTGTGATCAAGTTCTGATTTTTATGCCTAGAATCTGAGTTTTCATAGGTTGTATGACCATTCTTCCTATGTTTGCTTGAATTGTGAATTTCTATGACCATTAGGATTCATAACTAGTGATTGACCATATCCTAGGGTTAGGCTTAAAGATTGGAACTTTATTGTGCTTGCTATTGTCTTAGATGACCATTCTTTGATAATAAGTGATTTTGTGAATTAACAAATCAAAAGACTAAGTCTATCATAACTCGAACCGTTTGGCTAGTTAAAGATTAGTTAATTGCATGACCATTGGGTTAACTGTCTGAAACTATAGGGTTAGTGAGTCTGACCAGAAGATCTAACCACTTTAGAAATCGGTATATTGTTTTAAGCTGTCCATTGCACTTCATTGAAATATACTAATTTGATTAGGGAATCTGTTGTCCGAGTAGAGATACTTCACTTCTTATTGATTAAATCCAAGTTTAATTTACATTCTTGCTTCCTTAGTTTTGAACTCTGAGTTTTCTTAGTTTTTAGGTTTGATTGGAATCGTTGCTTTCTACTGCTAAATTGCCAATTCCCCCTGTTTACTGCTTTTTAGTTTTAAGATTATTTAGATAATTAGTTTAATTATATCTAAAATCATACTCGTTCCCCGAGAGTTCGACACCCGTACTTATTTTCTATACTGCTACATGATTAGGTACACTTGCCTATTGTGTCGTATTTAAAACATATACGTTTTTTACAAATTTAAAACTGGTACGTAAATCACACATCAGTGACGGACCCAAACTTGTCATTTTATTTTTGAATTGTTTTTTTATATAAAGAACTAATAAACCTTTTAAAAATATTAAATAACTATACAAACACAAATAAAATGAATAAAAAATTATACGCATATGTCGAACATATCGTTATATGATAAACGATATTTCAATTTTATAAAACTTGTTTCTGAACATATTGTAACGCACACGACCGTGTCTATAAACACACACGTATAACCTCTTAATTGACCAAATTGATAACACCTACACTAAATGAGAGAATGCGTGTTTTTAGTGCAATTTTTCCATTTTATAATCTAAGAATACAAAAAAACAAATTCAAGGCTTTCACAAATCCGTCGCCAACTTATTGTATATGTGATGGACTCAAACTTGTCATTTTATTTTTGAATTGTTTTTTATATAAAAAACTCAAAACCATTTTTAAAAACTATTAAATAACTACACAAACACAAATAAAATATAGAAAAAATTATATGCATATGTCGAGCATGTCGTTGCATGTTAAAAGGATATTTCAAGTTTAGAAAACTTGTTTAAAAACATAATAAAATGCGTACGGTCGGGTCTACAGACATCGTGTAGAACCTCTTAATTGACCAAAATGATAACACATACATTAAATGAGAGAATACGTGTTTGTTAGTATAATTTTACCATTTTTCATTTTAAAAATACAAAAAAATAAATTCAACGCTGTCACAAATCCGTAACAGACTTATAGTATTTGTAAAGGACCCAAACTTGTCATTTTATTTTTGAATTGTTGTTTTAAATAAAGAACAAATAAACCTTTTAAAAATATTAAATAACTATACAAACACAAATAAAATGAATAAAAAATTATACGCATATGTCGAACCTATCGTTGTATGATAAACGATATTTCAATTTTATAAAACTTGTTTGTAAACCTATATAACGCACACGATCATTTCAATAGACATATCGTCAAAATCTATTTTAATGGAAAAATACAAAAAACTAATTCAACTCCCTCTCAAATCCGTCGTAAACTTATAGTATTTGTGACAGATTTGCGACGGATACAAACTTTTGTTTTATTTTTGAATTGTTTTTTTATATAAAAAAGTCAAACTTTTTTTGAAACTATTAAATGACTATATAAACGATATTTCAAGTTGATTAAACTATTTTGTAAACATATTATAACGCACACGACCGTGTCTACAAACACAAGCGTATAACCTCTTAATTGACCAAAATGATAACACGTACATTAAATGAGAGAATGCGTGTTTTTAGTGCAATTTTTCACTTTTATAATCTATGATTACAAAAAACAAATTCAAAGCTATCACAAATCCGTCGCAGAGTTATAGTATTTGTGACGGACCCAAACTTGTCATTTTATTTTTGAATTGTTTTTTTTGTATAAAAAACTAATAAACCTTTTAAAAACTATAAAATGACTATACAAACACAAATAAAATAAAAAAAATTATACGCATATGTCGAACATATCGTTGCATGCTAAATGATATTTAAAATTTATAAAACTTGTTTCTAAATCTATTATAACGCAGACGAGCGTTTCTATAGAAACACGTATAGAACCTCTTAATTCACCAAATTGATAACACTTACATTAAATGAGAGAATATGTGTTTGTTGCTGCAATTCTACTATACTTTAATCGAAAAATACAAAAAACAAATTCAACTCGCTCACAAATCCGTCGCAAACTTATAGTATTTGTGACAGATTTGCGACCGAACCAAACTTTCCATTTTATTTTTGAATTTTTTTTATATAAAAAACTCAAACTTTTTTTGAAACTATTAAATGACTATACAAAAACAATTAAAATGAACAAAAAATAAAACGCATATGTCAAAAATGTCGTTCATAATAAACGATATTTCAAGTTTATTAAACTATTTTGTAAACCTGTTATAAAGCACTCGAGCGTTTCTATATACACACGTGTAGAACCTCTTACTTCACCAAATTGATAACAGTAACATTAAATGAGAGAATATGTGTTTGTTGGTGCAATTCTACTATATTTTAATCGAAAGATACAAAAAACAAATTCAACTCCCTCACAAATCCGTTGCAAATTTATAGTATTTGTGAAAGATTTCCGACGGACCCAAACTTTTCATTTTATTTTTGAATTTTTTTTATATAAAAAACTCAAACTTTTTTTGAAACTATTAAATGACTATACAAACACAATTAAAATGAACAAAAAATAAAACGCATATGTCGAAAATGGAGTTGCATAATAAACGATATTTCAAGTTTATTAAACTTGTTTGTAAACATATTGTAACGCACACGACTGTGTCTATAAACACACGCGTATAACCTCTTAATTGACCAAATTGATAACACCTACATTAAATGAGAGAATGCGTGTTTCTTGGTGCAATTCTACTATATTTTAATCGAAAAATACAAAAAACAAATTCAATTCCCTCACAAATCCGTTGCAAACATATAGTATTTCTGACAGATTTCCGACGGACCCAAACTTTTCCTTTTATTTTTGATTTTTTTTATATAAAAAACCCAAACTTTTTCAAAACAATTAAATGACTATACAAACACAATTAAAATGAACAAAAATAAAACGCATATGTCAAAAATGGCGTTGCATAATAAACGATATTTCAAGTTTATTAAACTAGTTTGTAAACATATTGTAACGCACACGACCGTGTCTATAAACACACGCGTATAACCTCTTAATTGACCAAATTGATAACACCTACATTAAAAGAGAGAATGCGTGTTTTTAGTGAAATTTTTCCATTTTATAATCTAAGAATACAAAAAAACAAATTCAAAGCTTTCACAAATCCGTCACCAACTTATTGTATATGTGATGGACCCAAACTTGTCATTTTATTTTTGAATTGTTTTTTATATAAAAAACTCAAAACCATTTTTAAAAACTATTAAATAACTATACAAAAACAAATAAAATATAGAAAAAATTATAAGCATATGTCGAGCATGTCGTTGCATGTTAAAAGGATATTCCAAGTTTAGAAAACTTGTTTAAAAACATAATAAAACGCGCATGGTGGGGTCTACAGACATCGTGTAGAACCTCTTATTTCACCAAATTCATAACACATATATTAAATGAGAGAATACATGTTTGTTAATGTAATTTTACCATTTTTTATTCTAAAAATACAAAAAATAAATTGAACGCCGTCACAAATCCATCACAGACTTATAGTATTTGTGACGGACCCAATCTTGTCATTTTATTTTTGAATTATTTTTTTATATAAAGAACTAATAAACCTTTTAAAAATATTAAATAACTATACAAACACAAATAAAATGAATAAAAAATTATACGCATATGTCGAACATATCGTTGCATGATAAACGATATTTCAATTTTATAAAACTTGTTTGTAAACCTATATAACGCACACGATCATTTCTATAGACACACGTGTAGAACATCTAACTTTACCAAATTGATAAAACTTACATTAAATGAGAGAATATGTGTTTGTTGGTGCAATTCTACTATATTTTAATGGAAAAAATACAAAAAACAAATTCAACACCCTCAGAATCCGTGGTAAACTTATAGTATTTGTGACAGATTTGCGGCGAACCCAAACTTTTCGTTTTCTTTTTGAATTGTTGTTTTATATAAAAAAACTCAAAATTTTTTTAAAACTATTAAATGACTATACAAACACAATTAAAATGAACAAAAAATAAAACACATATCTCAAAAATGTCGTTCATAATAAACGATATTTCAAGTTTATTAAAGTATTTTGTAAACCTATTATAAAGCACTCGAGCGTTGTTCATAATAAAATATTTTCAAGTTTATTAAACTATTTTGTAAACCTATTATAAAGCACTCGAGCGTTTCTATATACACACGTGTAGAATCTCTTACTTCACCAAATTGATAACAGTAACATTAAATGAGAGAATATGTGTTTATTGGTGCAATTCTATTATATTTTAATCGAAAAATACAAAAAACAAAGTCAACTCTCTCACAAATCCGTTGCAAACTATAGTATTTGTGACAGATTTCCGACGGACCCAAACTTTTCATTTTATTTTTGAATTGTTTTTTTATATAAAAAACTCAAACATTTTTTAAAACTATTAAATGACTATACAAACACAATTAAAATGAACAAAAAATAAAACGCATATGTCGAAAATGGTGTTGCATAATAAACGATATTTCAAGTTTATTAAACTTGTTTGTAAACATATTATAACGCACACGACCTTATCTATAAACACACGCGTATAACCTCTTAATTCACCAAATTGATAACACCTACATTAAATAAGAGAATGTGTCTTTTTAGTGCAATTTTTATATTTTATAATCTAAGAATACAAAAAAACAAATTCAAGGCTTTCACAAATCCGTTGCAAACTTATAGTATTTGTGACGGATCCAAACTTGTCATTTTATTTTTGAATTGTTTTTTATATAAAAAATTCAAACACATTTTTAAAAACTATTAAATAACTATACAAACATATAAAATATAGAAAAGTTATATACATATGTCGAGCATGTCGTTGCATGTTAAAAGGATATTTCAAGTTTAGAAAACTGGTTTAAAAACATAATAAAACGTGCACGGTCGGGTCTACAGACATCGTGTAGAACCTCTTATTTCACCAAATTCATAACACATATATTAAATTAGAGAATACGTGTTTGTTAGTATAATTTTACCATTTTTCATTCTAAAAATACAAAAAAATAAATTCAACGCCATCACAAATCCGTTACAGACTTATAGTATTTGTAAAGGACCCAAACTTGTCATTTTATTTTTGAATTGTTTTTTTATATAAAGAAATAATAAACCTTTTAAAAAATATTAAATTACTATACAAACACAAATAAAATGAATAAAAAATAAAACGCATATGTCGAAAATGTCGTTCATAATAAACGATATTTCAAGTTTATTAAACTATTTTGTAAACCTATTATAACGCACACAAGCATTTCTATATACACACGTGTAGAACCTCTTACTTCACCAAATTGATAACAGTTACATTAAATGAGAGAATATGTGTTTGTTGGTGCAATTCTACTTTATTTTAATGGAAAAATACAAAAAACTAATTCAACTCCCTCTCAAATCCGTCGTAAACTTATAGTATTTGTGACAGATTTGCGACGGATACAAACTTTTGTTTTATTTTTGAATTGTGTTTTTACATAAAAAACTCAAACTTTTTTTAAAACTATTAAATGACTATATAAACGATATTTCAAGTTGATTAAACTATTTTGTAAACATATTATAACGCACACGACCGTGTCTATAAACACAAGCGTATAACCTCTTAATTGACCAAAATGATAACACGTACATTAAATGAGAGAATACGTGTTTGTTAGTATAATTTTACCATTTTTCATTCTAAAAATACAAAAAAATAAATTCAACGTCGTCACAAATCCGTAACAGACTTATAGTATTTGTAAAGGACCCAAACTTGTCATTTTATATTTGAATTGTTTTTTTATATAAAGAAATAATAAACCTTTTAAAAAAAATTAAATTACTATACAAACACAAATAAAATGAATAAAAATTTATACGCATATGTCGAACATATCGTTGCATGATAAACGATATTACAATTTTATAAAATTTGTTTGTAAACCTATATAACGCACACGATCGTTTCTATAGACACGTGTAGAACCTCTTACTTCACCAAATTGATAACACTTACATTAAATGAGAGAATATGTGTTTGTTGGTGCAATTCTACTATATTTTAATCGAAAAATACAAAAAACATATTCAACCCCCTCACAAATCCGTCGCAAACTTATAGTATTTGTGACAGATTTGCAATGAACCCAAACTTTTCATTTTCTTTTTGAATTGTTTTTTTATATAAAAAACTCAAACTTTTTTTAAAACTATTAAATGACTATACAAACACAATTAAAATGAACAAAAAATAAAACGCATATGTCAAAAATGTCGTTCATAATAAACGATATTTCAAGTTTATTAAACTATTTTGTAAACCTATTATAAAGCACTCGAGCTTTTCTATATACACACGTGTAGAACCTCTTACTTCACCAAATTGATAACAGTAACATTAAATGAGAGAATATGTGTTTGCTGGTGCAATTCTATTATATTTTAATCGAAAAATACAAAAAAGAAAGTCAACTCCCTCACAAATCCGTTGCAAACTATAGTATTTGTGACAGATTTCCGACGGACCCAAACTTTTCATTTTATTTTTGAATTGTTTATTTATATAAAAAACTCAAACATTTTTTAAAACTATTAAATGACTATACAAACACAATTAAAATGAACAAAAAATAAAACGCATATGTTGAAAATGGTGTTGCATAATAAACGATATTTCAAGTTTATTAAACTTGTTTGTAAACATATTATAACACACACGACCTTATCTATAAACACACGCGTATAACCTCTTAATTCACCAAATTGATAACACCTACATTAAATAAGAGAATGTGTGTTTTTAGTGCAATTTTTATATTTTATAATCTAAGAATACAAAAAAACAAATTCAAGGCTTTCACAAATCCGTTGCAAACTTATAGTATTTGTGACGGATCCAAACTTGTCATTTTATTTTTGAATTGTTTTTTATATAAAAAATTCGAACACATTTTTAAAAACTATTAAATAACTATACAAACATATAAAATATAGAAAAGTTATATACATATGTCGAGCATGTCGTTGCATGTTAAAAGGATATTTCAAGTTTAGAAAACTTGTTTAAAAACATAATAAAACGTGCACGGTCGGGTCTACAGACATCGTGTAGCACCTCTTATTTCATCAAATTCATAACACATATATTAAATTAGAGAATACGTGTTTGTTAGTATAATTTTACCATTTTTCATTCTAAAAATACAAAAAAATAAATTCAACGCCGTCACAAATCCGTAACAGACTTATAGTATTTGTAAAGGACCCCAAACTTGTCATTTTATTTTTGAATTGTTTTTTTATATAAAGAAATAATAAACCTTTTAAAAAATATTAAATTACTATACAAACACAAATAAAATGAATAAAAATTAAAACGCATATGTCGAAAATGTCGTTCATAATAAATGATATTTCAAGTTTATTAAACTATTTTGTAAACCTATTATAACGCACACAAACATTTCTATATACACACGTGTAGAACCTCTTACTTCACCAAATTGATAACAGTTATATTAAATGAGAGAATATGTGTTTGTTGGTGCAATTCTACATTATTTTAATGGAAAAATACAAAAAACTAATTCAACTCCCTCTCAAAGCCGTCGTAAACTTATAGTATTTGTGACAGATTTGCGACGCATACAAACTTTTGTTTTATTTTTGAATTGTGTTTTTACATAAAAAACTCAAACTTTTTTTAAAACTATTAAATGACTATATAAACGATATTTCAAGTTGATTAAACTATTTTGTAAACATATTATAACGCACACGACCGTGTCTATAAACACAAGCGTATAACCTCTTAATTGACCAAAATGATAACACGTACATTAAATGAGAGAATACGTGTTTGTTAGTATAATTTTACCATTTTTCATTCTAAAAATACAAAAAAATAAATTCTACGCCGTCACAAATCCGTAACAGACTTATAGTATTTGTAAAGGACCCAAACTTGTAAAATTATTTTTGAATTGTTTTTTTATATAAAGAAATAATAAACCTTTTAAAAAATATTAAATTACTCTACAAACACAAATAAAATGAATAAAAAATTATACGCATATGTCGAACATATAGTTGCATGATAAACGATATTTCAATTTTATAAATTTTTTTTGTAAACCTATATAACGCACACGATCGTTTCTATAGACACGTGTAGAACCTCTTACTTCACCAAATTGATAACACTTACATTAAATGAGAGAATATGTGTTTGTTGGTGCAATTCTACAATATTTTAATCGAAAAATACAAAAAACATATTCAACCCCCTCACAAATCCGTCGCAAACTTATAGTATTTGTGACAACGAACCCAAACTTTTCATTTTCTTTTTGAATTGTTTTTTTATATAAAAAACTCAAACTTTTTTTAAAACTATTAAATGACTATACAAACACAATTAAAATGAACAAAAAATAAAACGCATATGTCGAAAATGTCGTTCATAATAAATGATATTTCAAGTTTATTAAACTATTTTGTAAACCTATTATAACGCACACGAGCGTTTCTATATACACAGGTGTAGAACCTCTTATTTCACCAAATTGATAACAGTAACATTAAATGAGAGAATATGTGTTTGTTGGTGCAATTCTACTATATTTTAATTGAAAAATACAAAAAACAAATTCAACTCCCTCAAAAATCCGTTGCAAAGTTATAGTATTTGTGACAGATTTGCGACATATCCAAACTTTTCATTTTATTTTTGAATTGTTTTTTTATATAAAAAACTCAAACTTTTTTAAAAACTTTTAAATGACTATACAAACACAATTAAAATGAACATAAAATAAAATGTATATGTCGAAAATGTCGTTCATAATAAATGATATTTCAAGTTTATTAAACTATTTTGTAAACCTATTATAACGCACACGAGCGTTTCTATATACACAGGTGTAGAACCTTTTACTTCACCAAATTGATAACAGTAACATTAAATGAGAGAATATGTGTTTGTTGGTGCAATTCTACTATATTTTAATGGAAAAATACAAAAAACTAATTCAACTCCCTCTCAAATCTGTCGTAAACTTATAGTATTTGTGACATATTTGCGACTAATACAAACTTTTCATTTTATTTTTGAATTGTTTTTTTATATAAAAAACTCAAACTTTTTTTAAAACTATTAAATGACTATATAAACTATATTTCAAGTTGATTAAACTATTTTGTAAACATATTATAACGCACACGACCGTGTCTATAAACACAAGCGTATAACCTCCTAATTGATCAAAATGATAACACGTACATTAAATGAGAGAATGCGTGTTTTTAGTGCAATTTTTCCGTTTTATAATCTAAGAATACATAAAACAAATTCAAAGCTTTCACAAATCCGTTGTAAAGTTATAGTATTTGTGACGGACCCAAACTTCTCATTTTATTTTTGATTTTTGTATAAAAAACTAATAAACATTTGAAAAACTATAAAATGAGTATACAAAGAAAAATAAAATGAAAAACAATTATACGCATATGTGGATCATATCGTTGCATGATAAACGATATTTCAATTTTATAAAACTTGTTTGTAAATCTATTATAACGCACATGAGCGTTTCTATAGACACACGTGTAGAACCTCTTAATTCACCAAATTGATAACACTTACATTAAATGAGAGAATATGTGTTTGTTGCTGCAATTCTACTATACTTTAATCGAAAACTATAAAAAACAAATTCAACTCCCTCACAAATCCGTCGCAAACTTATAGTATTTGTGACAGATTTGCGACGGAACCAAACTTTCCATTTTATTTTTGAATTGTTTTTTATACAAAAAAACTCAAACTTTTTTTAAAACTATTAAATGACTATACAAACACAATTAAAATGAACATAAAATAAAACGCATATGTGGAAAATGTCGTTCATAATAAATAATATTTCAAGTTTATTAAACTATTTTGTAAACCTATTATAACGCACACGAGCGTTTCTATATACACAGGTGTAGAACCTCTTATTTCACCAAATTAATAACAGTAACGTTAAATGAGAGAATATGTGTTTGTTGGTGCAATTATACTATATTTTAATTGAAAAATACAAAAAACAAATTCAACTCCCTCACAAATCCGTTGCAAAGTTATAGTATTTGTGACAGATTTGCGACAGACCCAAACTTTTCATTTTATTTTTGAATTGTTTTTTTATATAAAAAACTCAAACTTTTTTAAAAACTTTTAAATGACTATACAAACACAATTAAAATGAACATAAAATAAAATGTATATGTCGAAAATGTCGTTCATAATAAATGATATTTCAAGTTTATTAAACTATTTTGTAAACCTATTATAACGCACACGAGTGTTTCTATATACACACGTGTAACTATTATCAATTTTGTGAAGTAAGAGGTTCTACACGTGTGTATATAGAAATGCTGGTGTGCGTTATAATAGGTTTACAAAATAGTTTAATAAACTTGAAATATCGTTTATTATGAACGACATTTTTGATATATGTGTTTTATTTTTTTCTTTTTAATTGTGTTTGTATATTCATTTAATAGTTTTAAAAAAAAGTTTGAGTTTTTTATATAATAAAACAATTCAAAAATAAAATGAAAAGTTTGGGTCTGTCGCAAATCTGTCACAAATACTATAACTTTGCAACGGATTTGTGAGGTAGTTGAATTTGTTTTTTGTATTTTTCGATTAAAATATAGTAGAATTGCACCAGCAAACACATATTCTCTCATTTAATGTTACTGTTATCAATTTTGTAGAACCTCTTATTTCACCAAATTAATAACAGTAACGTTAAATGAGAGAATATGTGTTTGTTGGTGCAATTCTACTATATTTTAATGGAAAAATACAAAAAACTAATTCAACTCCCTCTCAAATCTATCATAAACTTATAGTATTGGTGACAGATTTGCGACGGATACAAACTTTTCATTTTATTTTTGAATTGTTTTTTTATATAAAAAACTCAAACATTTTTTAAAACTATTAAATGACTATACAAACACAATTAAAATGAACAAAAAATAAAACGCATATGTCAGAAAATGGTGTTGCATAATAAACGATATTTCAAGTTTATTAAACTTGTTTATAAACATATTATAACGCACACGACCTTGTCTATAAACACACGCGTATAACCTCTTAATTCACCAAATTGATAACACCTAAATTAAATAAGAGAATGTGTGTTTTTAGTGCAATTCTTCCATTTTATAATCTAAGAATACAAAAAAACAAATTCAAGGCTTTCACAAATCCGTTGCAAACTTATTGTATTTGTGACGGATCCAAACTTGTCATTTTATTTTTGAATTGTTTTTTATATAAAAAACTCAAACACATTTTTAAAAACTATTAAATAACTATACAAACATATTAAATATAGTAAAGTTACAAACATATGTCGAGCATGTTGTTGCATGTTAAAAGGATATTTCAAGTTTAGAAAACTTGTTTAAATACATAATAAAACGTGCACGGTCGGGTCTACAGACATCGTGTAGAACCTCTTATTTCACCAAATTCATAACACATATATTAAATTAGAGAATACGTGTTTGTTAGTATAATTTTACCATTTTTCATTCTAAAAATACAAAAAAATAAATTCAACGCCGTCACAAATCCGTAACAGACTTATAGTATTTGTAAAGGACCCAAACTTGTCATTTTATTTTTGAATTGTTTTTTTATATAAAGAAATAATAAACCTTTTAAAAAAAATTAAATTACTATACAAACACAAATAAAATGAATAAAAAATAAAATGCATATGTCGAAAATGTCGTTCATAATAAACGATATTTCAAGTTTATTAAACTATTTTGTAAACTTATTATAACGCACACAAGCATTTCTATATACACACGTGTAGAACCTCTTACTTCACCAAATTGATAACAGTTACATTAAATGAGAGAATATGTGTTTGTTGGTGCAATTCTACTTTATTTTAATGGAAAAATACAAAAAACTAATTCAACTCACTCTCAAATCCGTGGTAAACTTATAGTATTTGTGACAGATTTGCGACGGATACAAACTTTTGTTTTATTTTTGAATTGTTTTTTTATATAAAAAACTCAAACTATTTTTAAAACTATTAAATGACTATATAAACGATATTTCAAGTGATTAAACTAATTTGTAAACATATTATAACGCACACGACCGTGTCTATAAACACAAGCGTATAACCTCTTAATTGACAAAAATGATAACACGTACATTAAATGAGAGAATGCGTGTTTTTAGTGCAATTTTTTCAGTTTTATAATCTAAGATTACAAAAAACAAATTCAAAGCTTTCACAAATCCGTCGCAGAGTTATAGTATTTGTGACGGACCCAAACTTCTCATTTTATTTTTGAATTGTTTTTTTGTATAAAAAACTAATAAACCTTTTAAAAACTATAAAATGACTATACAAACACAAATAAAATGAAAAAAAATTATACGCATATGTCGAACATATCGTTGCATGCTAAACGATATTTAAATTTTATAAAACTTGTTTCTAAATCTCTTATAACGCACACGAGCGTTTCTATAGACACACGTGTAGAACCTCTTAATTCACCAAATTGATAACACTTACATTAAATGAGAGAATATGTGTTTGTTGCTGCATTTCTACTATACTTTAATCGAAAAATACAAAAAACAAATTCAACTCGCTCACAAATCTGTCGCAAACTTATAGTATTTGTGACAGATTTGAGACGGAACCAAACTTTCCATTTTATTTTTGAATTGTTTTTATATAAAAAACTCAAACTTTTTTTGAAACTATAAAATGACTATACAAACACAATTAAAATGAACATAAAATAAAACGCATATGTCGAAAATGTCGTTCATAATAAATGATATTTCAAGTTTATTAAACTATTTTGTAAACCTATTATAACGCACACGAACGTGTCTATATACACACGTGTAGAACCTCTTACTTCACCAAATTGATAACAGTAACATTAAATGAGAGAATATGTGTTTGTTGGTGCAATTCTACTATATTTTAATCGAAAAATACAAAAAAAAAATTCAACTCCCTCACAAATCCGTTGCAAAGTTATAGTATTTGTGACAGATTTGCGACAGATCCAAACTTTTCTTTTTATTTTTGAATTGTTTTTTTATATAAAAAACTCAAACTTTTTTAAAAACTGTTAAATGACTATAAAAACTATTTTAATGGAAAAATACAAAAAACTAATTCAACTCCCTCTCAAATCCGTCGTAAACTTATAGTATTTGTGACAGATTTGCGACGGATACAAACTTTTGTTTTATTTTTGAATTGTTTTTTTATATAAAAAACTCAAACTTTTTTTAAAACTATTAAATGACTATATCAACGATATTTCAAGTTGATTAAACTATTTTGTAAACATATTATAACGCACACGACCGTGTGTATAAACACAAGCGTATAACCTCTTAATTGACCAAAATGATAACACGTACATTAAATGAGAGAATGCGTGTTTTTAGTGCAATTTTTCAGTTTTATAATCTAAGATTACAAAAAACAAATTCAAAGCTATCGCAAATCCGTCGCAGAGTTATAGTATTTGTGATGGACCCAAACTTGTCATTTTATTTTTGAATTGTTTTTTTGTATAAAAAACTAATAAACTTATTAAAAACTATAAAATGACTATACAAACACAAATAAAATGAAAAAAAATTATACGCATATGTCGAACATATCGTTGCATGCTAAACGATATTTAAAATTTATAAAACTTGTTTCTAAATCTATTATAACGCACACGAGCGTTTCTATAGAAACACGTGTAGAACCTCTTAATTCACCAAATTGATAACACTTACATTAAATGAGAGAATATTTGTTTGTTGCTGCAATTCTACTATACTTTAATCGAAAAATACAAAAAACAAATTCAACTCGCTCACAAATCCATCGTAAACTTATAGTATTTGTGACAGATTTGCGACGGAACCAAACTTTTCATTTTATTTTTAAATTTTTTTTATATAAAAAACTCAAACTTTTTTTGAAACAATTAAATGACTATAAAAAAACAATTAAAATGAACAAAAAATAAAACGATATTTCAAGTTTATATAAAAAAGTCAAACTTTTTTTAAAACTATTAAATGACTATATAAACAATATTTCAAGTTGATTAAACTATTTTGTATACATATTATAACGCACACCACCGTGTCTATAAACACAAGCGTATAACCTCTTAATTGACCAAAATGATAACACGTACATTAAATTAGAGAATGCGTGTTTTTAGTGCAATTTTTCAGTTTTATAATCTAAGATTACATAAAACAAATTCAAAGCTTTCACAAATCCGTCGCTATGAATATGTCGAACATATCGTTGCATGCTAAACAATATTTAAATTTTATAAAACTTGTTTCTAAATCTATTATAACGCACACGAGCGTTTCTTTAGACACACGTGTAGAACCTCTTAATTCACCAAATTGATAACACTTACATTAAATGAGAGAATATGTGTTTGTTGCTGCAATTCTACTATACTTTAATCGAAAAATACGAAAAACAAATTCAACTCGCTCACAAATCTGTCGCAAACTTATAGTATTTGTGACAGATTTGCGACGGAACCAAACTTTCCATTTTATTTTTGATTTGTTTTTAATATAAAAAACTCAAACTTTTTTAAGACTATTAAATGACTATACAAACACAATTAAAATGTACATAAAATAAAACGCATATCTCGAAAATGTCGTTCATAATAAACGATATTTCAAGTTTATTAAACTATTTTGTAAACCTATTATAACGCACACGAGCGTTTCTATATACACAGGTGTAGAACCTCTTACTTCACCAAATTGATAACAGTAACATTAAATGAGAGAATATGTGTTTGTTGGTGCAATTCTACTATATTTTAATGGAAAAATACAAAAAACAAATTCAACTCCCTCACAAATCCGTTGCAAAGTTATAGTATTTGTGACAGATTTGCGACAGATCCAAACTTTTCATTTTATTTTTGAATTGTTTTTTTATATAAAAAACTCAAACTTTTTTAAAAGCTATTATATGACTATAAAAACTATTTTAATGGAAAAATACAAAAAACTAATTCAACTCCCTCTGAAATCCGTCGTAAACTTATAGTATTTGTGAAAGATTTGCGACGGATACAAACTTTTGTTTTATTTTTGAATTGTTTTTTATATAAAAAAACTCAAACTTTTTTTAAAACTATTAAATGACTATATAAACGATATTTGAAGTTGATTAAACTATTTTGTAAACATATTATAACGTACACGACCGTGTCTATAAACACAAGCGTATAACCTCTTAATTGACCAAAATGATAAACACTTACATTAAATGAGAGAATGCGTGTTTTTAGTGCAATTTTTCAGTTTTATAATCTAAGATTACAAAAAACAAATTCAAAGCTTTCACAAATCCGTCGCAGAGTTATAGTATTTGTGACGGACCAAACTTGTCATTTTATTTTTGAATTGTTTTTTTGTATAAAAAACTAATAAACCTTTTAAAAAGTATAAAATGACTATACAAACACAAATAAAATGAAAAAAAATTATACGCATATGTCGAACATATCGTTGCATGCTAAACGATATTTAAATTTTATAAAACTTGTTTCTAAATCTATTATAACGCACACAAGCGTTTCTATAGACACACTTGTAGAACCTCTTAATTCACCAAATTGATAACGCTTAAATTAAATGAGAGAATATGTGTTTGTTGCTGCAATTCTACTATATATTAATTGAAAAATACAAAAAACAAATTGAACTCCCTCACAAATCTTTTGCAAAGTTATAGTATTTGTGACAGATCCAAACTTTTCATTTTATTTTTCAATTGTTTTTTTATATAAAAAACTCAAACTTTTTTAAAAACTTTTAAATGTCTATACAAACACAATTAAAATGAACATAAAATAAAACGTATATGTGGAAAATGTCGTTCATAATAAATGATATTTCAAGTTTATTAAACTATTTTGTAAACCTATTATAACGCACACGAGCGTTTCTATATACACACGTGTAGAACCTCTTACTTCACTAAATTGATAACATTAACATTAAATGAGAGAATATGTGTTTGTTGGTGCAATTCTACTATATTTTAATCGAAAATTCCAAAAAACAAATTCAACCCCCTCACCAATCCGTTGCAAAGTTATACTATTTGTGACAGATTTGCGACAGACCCAAACTTTTCAATTTATTTTTGAATTGTTTTTTTATATAAAAAAGTAAAACTTTTTTTAAAAAATATTAAATGACTATACAAACAAAATTAAAAAGAACAAAAAATAAAACGCAAATGTCGAAAATATCGTTCATAATAAACGATATTTCAAGTTTATTAAACTATTTTGTAAACCTATTATAACGCACACAAGCATTTCGATATACACACGTGTAGAACCTCTTACTTCACCAAATTGATAACAGTTACATTAAATGAGAGAATATGTGTTTGTTGGTGCAATTCTACTTTATTTTAATGGAAAAATACAAAAAACAAATTCAACTCCCTCACAAATCCGTTGCAAAGTTATAGTATTTGTGACAGATTTGCGACAGATCCAAACTTTTCATTTTATTTTTGAATTGTTTTTTTATATAAAAAACTCAAACTTTTTTAAAAGCTATTATATGACTATAAAAACTATTTTAATGGAAAAATACAAAAAACTAATTCAACTCCCTCTGAAATCCGTGGTAAACTTATAGTATTTGTGAAAGATTTGCGACGGATACAAACTTTTGTTTTATTTTTGAATTGTTTATTATATAAAAAAACTCAAACTTTTTTTAAAACTATTAAATGACTATATAAACGATATTTCAAGTTGATTAAACTATTTTGTAAACATATTATAACGCACACGACCGTGTCTATAAACACAAGCGTATAACCTCTTAATTGACCAAAATGATAACACGTACATTAAATGAGAGAATGCGTGTTTTTAGTGCAATTTTTTAGTTTTATAATCTAAGATTACAAAAAACAAATTCAAAGCTATCACAAATCCGTCGCAGAGTTATAGTATTTGTTACGGACCCAAACTTGTCATTTTATTTTTGAATTGTTTTTTTGTATAAAAAACTAATAAACCTTTTAAAAACTATAAAATGACTATACAAACACAAATAAAATGAAAAAAAATTATACGCATATGTCGAACATATCGTTGCATGCTAAACGATATTTAAAATTTATGAAATTTGTTTCTAAATCTATTATAACGCACACGAGCGTTTCTATAGAAACACGTGTAGAACCTCTTAATTCACCATATTGATAACACTTATATTAAATGAGAGAATATGTGTTTGTTGGTGCAATTCTACTATACTTTAATCGAAAAATAAAAAAAACAAATTCAACTCGCTCACAAATCCGTCGCAAACTTATAGTATTTGTGACAGATTTGCGACAGAACCAAACTTAACATTTTATTTTTGACTTTTTTTTATATAAAAAATTCAAACTTTTTTTGAAACTATTAAATGACTATACAAAAATAATTAAAATGAACAAAAAATAAAACGCATATGTTAAAAATGTCGTTCATAATAAACGATATTTCAAGTTTATTAAACTATTTTGTAAACCTGTTATAAAGCACTCGAGCGTTTCTATATACACATGTGTAGAACCTCTTACTTCACCAAATTGATAACAGTAACATTAAATGAGAGAATATGTGTTTGTTGGTGCAATTCAACTATATTTTAATCGAAAGATTAAAAAAACAAATTCAACTCCCTCACAAATCCGTTGCAAATTTATAGTATTTGTGACAGATTTCCGACGGACCCAAACTTTTCATTTTAATTTTGATTTTTTTATATAAAAAACTCAAACTTTTTTTGAAACTATTAAATGACTATAATAACTATTTTAATGGAAAAATACAAAAAACTAATTCAACACCATCTCAAATCCGTCGTAAACTTATAGTATTTGTGACAGATTTGCGACAGATACAAACTTTTGTTTTATTTTTGAATTGTGTTTTTATATAAAAAACTCAAACTTTTTTTAAAACTATTAAATGACTATAAAAACGATATTTCAAGTTGATTAAACTATTTTGTAAACATATTATAACGCACACGACCGTGTCTATAAACTCAAGCGTATAACCTCTTAATTGACCACAATGATAACACGTACATTAAATGAGAGAATGCGTGTTTTTAGTGCAATTTTTCAGTTTTATAATCTAAGATTACAAAAAACAAATTCAAAGTTTTCACAAATCCGTCGCAGAGTTATAGTATTTGTGACGGACCAAACTTGTCATTTTATTTTTGAATTGTTTTTTTGTATAAAAAACTAATAAACCTTTTAAAAACTATAAAATGACTATACAAACACAAATAAAATGAAAAAAAATTATATGCATATGTGGAACATATCGTTGCATGCTAAACGATATTTAAATTTTATAAAACTTGTTTCTAAATCTATTATAACACACACAAGCGTTTCTATAGACACACGCGTAGAACCTCATAATTCACCAAATTGATAACACTTACGAGAATATGTGTTTGTTGCTGCAATTCTACTATACTTTAATCGAAAAATACAAAAAACAAATTCAACTCGCTCACAAATGTGTCGCAAACTCAGATTTGCGACGGAACCAAACTTTCCATTTTATTTTTGGTTTGTTTTTTATATAAAAAACTCAAACTTTTTTAAGATTATTAAATGACTATACAAACACAATTAAAATGAACTTAAATAAAACGCATATGTCAAAAATGTCGTTCATAATAAATGATATTTCAAGTTTATTAAACTATTTTGTAAACCTATTATAACGCACACGAGCGTTTCTATATACACACGTGTAGAACCTCTTACTTCACCAAATTGATAACAGTAACATTAAATGAGAGAATATGTGTTTGTTGGTGCAATTCTACTATATTTTAATCGAAAAATACAAAAAACAAATTCAACTCCCTCACAAATCCGTTGCAAAGTTATAGTATTTGTGACAGATTTGCGACAGATCCAAATTTTTCATTTTATTTTTGAATTGTTTTTTATATAAAAAACTCAAACTTTTTTAAAAACTATTAAATGACTATAAAAACTATTTTAATGGAAAAATACAAAAAACTAATTCAACTCCCTCTCAAATCCGTCGTAAACTTATAGTATTTGTGACAGATTTGCGACGGATACAAACTTTTGTTTTATTTTTGAATTGTTTTTCATATAAAAAACTCAAACTTTTTTTAAAACTATTAAATGACTATATAAACGATATTTCAAGTTGATTAAACTATTTTGTAAACATATTATAACGCACACGACCGTGTCTATAAACACAAGCGTATAACCTCTTAATTGACCAAAATGATAACACTTACATTAAATGAGAGAATGCATGTTTTTAGTGCAATTTTTCAGTTTTATAATCTAAGATTACAAAAAACAAATTCAAAGCTTTCACAAATCCGTCGCAGAGTTATAGTATTTGTGACGGACCAAACTTGTCATTTTATTTTTGAATTGTTTTTTTGTATAAAAAACTAATAAACCTTTTAAAAAATATAAAATGACTATACAAACACAAATAAAATGAAAAAAAATTATACGCATATGTCGAACATATCGTTGCATGCTAAACGATATTTAAAATTTATAAAACTTGTTTCTAAATCTATTATAACGCACACGAGCGTTTCTATAGAAACACGTGTAGAACCTCTTAATTCACCAAATTGATAACACTTACATTAAATGAGAGAATATGTGTTTGTTGCTGCAATTCTACTATATATTAATTGAAAAATACAAAAAACAAATTGAACTCCCTCACAAATCTTTTGCAAAGTTATAGTATTTGTGACAGATCCAAACTTTTCATTTTATTTTTGAATTGTTTTTTTATATAAAAAACCAAACTTTTTTAAAAACTTTTAAATCTCTATACAAACACAATTAAAATGAACATAAAATAAAACGTATATGTGGAAAATGTCGTTCATAATAAATGATATTTCAAGTTTATTAAACTATTTTGTAAATCTATTATAACGCACACGAGCGTTTCTATATACACACGTGTAGAACCTCTTACTTCACTAAATTGATAACATTAACATTAAATGAGAGAATATGTGTTTGTTGGTGCAATTCTACTACACTTTAATCGAAAAATACAAAAAACAAATTCAACTCGCTTACAAATCTGTCGCAAACTTATAGTATTTGTGACAGATTTGCGACGGAACCAAACTTTCCATTTTATTTTTGATTTGTTTTTTATATAAAAAACTCAAACTTTTTTAAGACTATTAAATGACTATACAAACAAAATTAAAATGAACATAAAATAAAACGCATATGTCGAAAATGTCATTCATAATAAATGATATTTCAAGTTTATTAAACTATTTTGTAAACCTATTATAACGCACACGAGCGTTTCTATATACACAGGTGTAGAACCTCTTACTTCACCAAATTAATAACAGTAACATTAAATGAGAAAATATGTGTTTGTTGGTGCAATTCTACTATATTTTAATGGAAAAATACAAAAAACTAATTCAACTCCCTCTCAAATCCGTCGTAAATTTATAGTAATTGTGACAAATTTGCGACGGATACAAACTTTTGTTTTATTTTTGATTTGTTTTTTTATATAAAAAACACAAACTATTTTTAAAACTATTAAATGGCTATATAAACTATATTTCAAGTTGATTAAACTATTTTGTAAACATATTATAATGCACACGATCGTGTCTATAAACACAAGCGTATAACCTCTTAATTGACCAAAATGATAACACGTACATTAAATGAGAGAATACGTGTTTTTTAGTATAATTTTACAATTTTTCATTCTAAAAATACAAAAAAATAAATTCAACGCCGTCACAAATCGGTAACAGACTTATAGTATTTGTAAAGGACCCAAACTTGTCATTTTATTTTTGAATTGTTTTTTTATATAAAGAAATAATAAACCTTTTAAAAAATATTAAATTACTATACAAACACAAATAAAATGAATAAAAAATTATACGCATATGTCGAACATATCGTTCATGATAAACGATATTTCAATTTTATAAAATTTGTTTGTAAACCTATATAACGCACACGATCGTTTCTATAGACACGTGTAGAACCTCTTACTTCACCAAATTGATAACACTTACATTAAATGAGATAATATGTGTTTGTTGGTGCAATTCTACTATATTTTAATCGGAAAATACAAAAAACATATTCAACCCCCTCACAAATCCGTCGCAAACTTATAGTATTTGTGACAGATTTGCAATGAACCTAAACTTTTCATTTTATTTTTGAATTGTTTTTTTATATAAAAAACTCAAACTTTTTTTAAAACTATTAAATGAATATACAAACACAATTAAAAAGAAAAAAAATAAAACGCAAATGTCGAAAATGTCGTTCATAATAAACGATATTTCAAGTTTAATAAACTATTTTGTAAACCTATTATAATGCACACAAGCATTTCTATATACACACGTGTAGAACCTCTTACTTCACCAAATTGATAACAAATACATTAAATGAGAGAATATGTGTTTGTTGGTGCAATTCTACTATATTTTAATGGAAAAATACAAAAAACTATTTCAACTCCCTCTCAAATCCGTCGTAAACTTATAGTATTTGTGACAGATTTGCGACGGATACAAACTTTTGTTTTATTTTTGAATTGTTTTTTTATATAAAAAACTCAAACTTTTTTAAAACTATTAAATGACTATTTAAACGATATTTCAAGTTGATTAAACTATTTTGTAAACATATTATAACGCACACGACCGTGTCTATAAACACAAGCGTATAACCTCTTAATTGACAAAAATGATAACACATACATTAAATGAGAGAATACGTGTTTGTTAGTATAATTTTACCATTTTTCATTCTAAAAATACAAAAAAATAAATTCAACGCCGTCACAAATCCGTAACAGACTAATAGTATTTGAAAAGGACCCAAACTTGTCATTTTATTTTTGAATTGGTTTTTATATAAAGAAGTAATAAACCTTTTAAAAAATATTAAGTTACTATACAAACACAAATAAAATGAATAAAAAATAAAACGCATATGTCAAAAATGTCGTTCATAATAAACGATATTTCAAGTTTATTAAACTATTTTGTAAACCGATTATAACGCACACAAGCATTTCTATATACACACGTGTAGAACCTCTTACTTCACCAAATTGATAACAGTTACATTAAATGAGAGAATATGTGTTTGTTGGTGCAATTCTACTATATTTTAATGGAAAAATACAAAAAACTAATTCAACTCCCTCTCAAATCTGTCGTAAACTTATAGTATTTGTGACAGATTTGCGACGGATACAAACTTTTCATTTTATTTTTGAATTGTTTTTTATATAAAAAACTCAAACTTTTTTTAAAACTATTAAATGACTATATAAACTATATTTCAAGTTGATTAAACTATTTTGTAAACATATTATAACGCACACGACCGTGTCTATAAACACAAGCGTATAACCTCTTAATTGACAAAAATGATAACACGTACATTAAATGAGAGAATGCGTGTTTTTAGTGCAATTTTTCGGTTTTATAATCTAAGAATACGAAAAACAAATTCAAAGCTTTCACAAATCCGTCGCAAAGTTATTGTATTTGTGACGGACCCAAACTTGTCATTTTATTTTTGAATAGTTTTTTGTATAAAAAACCAATAAACCTTTAAAAAACTATAAAATGACTATACAAAGACAAATAAAATGAAAAAAAATTATACGCATATGTGGATCATATCGTTGCATGATAAACGATATTTCAATTTTATAAAACTTGTTTGTAAATCTAGTATAAAGCACATGAGCGTTTCTATAGACACACGTGTAGAACCTCTTTCTTCACCAAATTGATAACACTTACATTAAATGAGAGAATATGTGTTTGTTGCTGCAATTCTACTATACTTTAATCAAAAAATACAAAAAACAAATTCAACTCCCTCACAAATCCGTCGCAAACTTATAGTATTTGTGACAGATTTGCGATGGAACCAAACTTTCCATTTTATTTTTGAATTGCTTTTTATATAAAAAATCTCAAACTTTTTTTAAAACTATTAAATGGCTATACAAACACAATTAAAATGAACATAAAATAAAACGCATATGAGGAAAATGTCGTTCATAATAAATGATATTTCAAGTTTATTAAACTATTTTGTAAACCTATTATAACGCACACGAGCGTTTCTATATACACACGTGTAGAACCTCTTACTTCACAAAATTGATAACACTAACATTAAATGATAGAATATGTGTTTGTTGGTGCAATTCTACTATATTTTAATCGAAAACTACAAAAAACAAATTCAACTACGCCACAAATCCGTGGCAAAGTTATAATATTTGTGACAGATTTAAGACAGATCCAAACTTTTCATTTTATTTTTGAATTGTTTTTTTATATAAAAAACTCAAACTTTTTTTTAAAACTATTAAATGAATATACAAACACAATTAAAAAGAAAAAAAATAAAACGCATATGTCGAAAATGTCGTTCATAATAAACGATATTTCAAGTTTATTAAACTATTTTGTAAACCTATTATAATGCACACAAGCATTTCTATATACACACGTGTAGAACCTCTTACTTCACCTAATTGATAACAAATACATTAAATGAGAGAATACGTGTTTGTTGGTGCAATTTTACCATTTTTCATTCTAAAAATACAAAAAAATTAATTCAACGCCGTCACAAATCCGTAACAGACTTATAGTATTTGTAAAGGACCCAAACTTGTCATTTTATTTTTGAATTGTTTTTTTATATAAAGAAATAATAAACCTTTTAAAAAATATTTAATTACTATACAGACACAAATAAAATGAATAAAAAATAAAACGCATATGTCGAAAATGTCGTTCATAATAAATGATATTTCAAGTTTATTAAACTATTTTGTAAACCTATTATAACGCACACAAGCATTTCTATATACACACGTGTAGAACCTCTTACTTCACCAAATTGATAACAGTAACACTAAATGAGAGAATATGTGTTTGTTGGTGCAATTCTACTATATTTTAATGGAAAAATACAAAAAACAAATTCAACTCCCTCACAAATCCGTTGCAAAGTTATAGTATTTATGACAGATTTGCGACAGATCCAAACTTTTCATTTTATTTTTGAATTGTTTTTTTATATAAAAAACTCAAACTTTTTTAAAAACTGTTAAATGACTATAAAAACTATTTTAATGGAAAAATACAAAAAACTAATTCAACTCCCTCTCAAATCCGTCGTAAACTTATAGTATTTGTGACAGATTTGAGACGGATACAAACTTTTGTTTTATTTTTGAATTGTTTTTTTATATAAAAAACTCAAACTTTTTTTAAAACTATTAAATGACTATATAAACTATATTTCAAGTTGATTAAACTATTTTGTAAACATATTATAACGCACACGACCGTGTCTATAAACACAAGCGTATAACCTCTTAATTGACAAAAATGATAACACGTACATTAAATGAGAGATTGCGTGTTTTTAGTGCAATTTTTCCATTTTATAATATAAGAATACGAAAAACAAATTCAAAGCTTTCACAAATCCGTCGCAAAGTTATAGTATTTGTGACGGACCCAAACTTGTCATTTTATTTTTGAATAGTTTTTTGTACAAAAAACCAATAAACCTTTGAAAAACTATAAAATGACTATACAAAGACAAATAAAATGAAAAAAAATTATACGCATATGTGGATCATATCGTTACATGATAAACGATATTTCAATTTTATATCGTTGAACCTCTTTCTTCACCAAATTGATAACACTTACATTAAATGAGAGAATATGTGTTTGTTGCTGCAATTCTACTATACTTTAATCAAAAAATACAAAAATCAAATTCAACTCCCTCACAAATTCGTCGCAAACTTATAGTATTTGTGACAGATTTACGACGGAACCAAACTTTCCATTTTATTTTTGAATTGTTTTTTATATAAAAAAACTCAAACTTTTTTTAAAACTATTAAATGGCTATACAAACACAATTAAAATGAACATAAAATAAAACGCATATGTGGAAAATTTCGTTCATGATATTTCAAGTTTATTAAACTATTTTGTAAACCTATTATAACGCACACGAGCGTTTCTATATACACACGTGTAGAACCTCTTACTTCACCAAATTGATAACAGTAACATTAAATGAGAGAATATATGTTTGTTGGTGCAATTCTACTATATTTGAATTGAAAAATACAAAAAACAAATTCAACTCCCTCACAAATCCGTTGCAAATTTATAGTATTTGTGATAGATTTGCGACTGATCCAAACTTTTCATTTTATTTTTGAATTGTTTTTTTATATAAAAAACTCAAACTATTTTAAAAACTTTTAAATGACTATACAAACACAATTAAAATTAACATAAAATAAAACGTATATGTCGAAAATGTCGTTCATAATAAATGATATTTCAAGTTTATTAAACTATTTTGTAAACCTATTATAACGCACACGAGCGTTTCTATATACACACGTGTAGAACTTCTTACTTCACAAATTTGATAACACTAACATTAAATGAGAGAATATGTGTTTGTTGGTGCAATTCTACTATATTTTAATCGAAAAATACAAAAAACAAATTCAACTACCTCACAAATCCGTTGCAAAGTTATAGTATTTGTGATACAGACCCAAACTTTTCATTTTATTTTTGAATTGTTTTTTTATATAAAAAACTCAAACTTTTTTTTTAAAACTATTAAATGAATATACAAACACAATTAAAAAGAAAAAAAATAAAACGTATATGTCGAAAATGTCGTTCATAATAAACGATATTTCAAGTTTATTAAACTATTTTGTAAACCTATTATAACGTGTCACACCCCGCCTTGGCGGAAACACGAGGTGCGACGGAGAGGATCGTGATAACACATTGATATATGAATAGAAAATTTTACTAAATGAGTTCACACCAACGTGTCACGACGTTCCCCGACACAAGTGGGGACTTGTGTCGTGGCAAGTCACTTCACGACAACCATAGTCAACAATTTAAAACAAGAACATACGAAATAGTTGTTCCCACAACCCGGGACAAGTATACGGGGCTACAAGCCCTAGATTTATAAAATCCAAGTTCATGATAGCATAGTTAAATGAAAGAATCCTTAATCAATTGCCCATGTCACGCTAAGGCTATCTAGGGTCACCTAAGCTCCTTAGGCATGGTTATTAGCATTACCTGAAAATGAACACTCGAAAATGTCAACATAAAGTTGGTGAGCTCGCAGGTTTAAAGTAAAAGCATAGTTGCCGTGTAATTTGTTTAAGTAGGACAAATGTGCACGTATAGCATGTTAAGCGTGTAGATGTTGTACCAACATCCGAACCACCAGGTTCAATAGGAATCAATAGGAATCAAATCATTGTCTTCCAAGCAGTTATTATAGCATACCCAGCTGGAGCATAAACCCGTTGGCTCATAGGAATATAGGAATCAATAGTCATCAACCAACAACAAGTAGTCTTTGCATATATGTCACATAAGTTGTCCAAAATAAATAAGAAAGAGTCATCACGGCATAAAAAGTTTAAAAGAGAGTTTGAGTGTCATTCTCCCCCGAGAAATATAGTAAAAAGGGGCCACGAGTACTCACCTTAGTTGTGGGTTGTCACTTGAATCTTAACGTGCTCGGAAATCTACAAACAATCGTATAATCTAAATTATATTCTATTCACGCGTAGAAGTTCTCTTTTGTACTAACCTTAAATTTAATTAGGTTTCGCGATTAAGTTTTACTGTAGGTTACATGAGGGCATCCATTCCTTGGGCCTAACCCCAATATACATATTTGAGGTTTCAAACCTTGGTTATTTTCCTTTTCAAATGTGTATGTTAAATTCTGAAATTTTGGGTAAGCTTTATGTATTTTTAAAATAATTTAAACGTCCTAATTATTTTCCTAAACTTTTAGGGCAGAGGTCTTAATGTCTCTATTATTTTATATAAATTTTTCTAGGGTTTAATAATATGTTAATTATTTTTAAGAAATACTTTAATTAGTGTTGGTCAGAAAATGCCTTCAGTTTGCACGTCACAAAGTTTTTATTTCTTTAAAATACTAAATAACCTTAATAAAATCTAAAAATTTTACAGTAACTTAAAAACACATAAAAATTCTTTAATATAAATTTTTGTCCACCAATTCGGATATTTGAATGTTTTACAATATTTTAAACTCTGGTTATAGAAATTCCCTAAACTTCCAGATTTGACAACAAAAATGTTTTTAACTAATTAAAATAGAAAACCAACTAAAAAAATTCTGAAATTTTTACAGAACTTCTAAATCTCATGAAATATGCTCCAGATTTATTTTGAAGAATTCTCGTGATATTTAGAATAGGTTTTTGAAATATCAAAGTTAGTAGGTTAAAATTGTCAGAAATCACAGATTTGCGCACCTAAACGATTTTGATTATTTGAGTGACCAAATCAACTTAGTTTTGTATGAAACCAGTTGGAGATGAAAGGAGACTCAAAGAACTTATTTTTAGTGTCAAGAATCGATTTTTTCATTCTGTTTTGGCCGAGATATGGCCTATTAAAGTTAGTACATATTCTGCCCAGATTATAGGTTATTGTTCTTTAAGTTTTAAATCAAATAGACCAATCCTGTACAACCAACCCCAAAGTTAACCAGAATTAAGAAATGACTGGGTTTGATATTCAACAAAACACATCAAAATCATAACTTTATGTGTGATTAGGATGTGTTTAATCCATCAACCATGTTTTACATGCAAAGAAACAAGAAGAAGAAATTAAAGATTATAGAGGAACATGTACATACCTAAACTTCTCAAATGAAGATCAAAGTCACAAGCTTTCCTTGAGGATTGAAGAACAACAATTATGAAGATGTGTATGCTTGAAAGAAATCAAGAGGAGAGAGAGAATGGGCTGCAGATTTCGATGGGGTGGATGTTGGGGTGTTTAGGATGTCTAGATAAGTTTAGGTAAGAAGAAATTTAAGTATATATGAATTCAAAGTTCTATTATAACGCACACGAGCGTTTCTATAGACACACGTGTAGATACTCTTACTTTAGCAAATTGATAACACTTACATTAAATGAGAGAATATGTGTTTGTTGGTGCAATTCTACTATACTTTAATCGAAAAATACAAAAAACAAATTCAACTCCCTCACAAATCCCTCGCAAACTTATAGTATTTGTGACAGATTTGCGACGAACCCAAACTTTCCATTTTATTTTTGAATTGTTTTTTTATTTAAAAAACTCAAACTTTTTTAAAACTATTAAATGACTATACAAACACAATTAAAATGAACAAAAAATAAAACGCATATGTCGAAAATGTCGTTGCATAATAAACAATATTTCAAGTTTATTAAACTATTTTGTAAACATATTATAACGCACACGACCGTGTCTATAAATACACGCGTATAACCTCTTAATGGACCAAATTGATAACGCCTACATTAAATGAGAGAATGCGTGTTTTTAGTGCAATTTTTTTATTTTATAATCTAAGAATAAAAAAAAACAAATTCAAGGCTTTGACAAATTCGTCGCAAACTTATAGTATTTGTGACGGACACAAACTTGTCATTTTATTTTTGAATTGTTTTTTATATAAAAAACTCAAAACCATTTTTGATGACTATTAAATAACTATACAAAAACAAATAAAATATAGAAAAAAGTATATGCATATGTTGGGCATGTCGTTGCATGTTAAAAGGATATTTCAAGTTTAGAAAACTTGTATATAAACATAATAAAACGTGCACCGTCGGGTCTATAGACATCGTGTAGAACCTCTTATTTTACCAAATTCATAACACAAATATTAAATGAGAGAATACGTGTTTGTTTGTGTAATTTTACCATTTTTTATTCTAAAAATACAAAAAATAAATTCAACACCGTCACAAATTCGTCACACACATATAGTATTTGTGACGGACCCAAACTTGTCATTTTATTTTTGAATTGTTTTTTTATATAAAGAACAAATAAACCTTTTAAAAAATATTAAATGACTATACAAACACAAATAAAATGAATAAAAAATTATACGCTTATGTCGAACATATCGTTGCATGATAAACGATATTTCAATTTTATAAAACTTGTTTGTAAACCTATATAACGCACACGATCGTTTCAATAGACACACGTGTAGAACCTCTTACTTTACCAAATTGATAACACTTACATTAAATGAGAGAATATGTGTTTGTTGGTGCAATTCTTCTATATTTTAATCGAAAAATACAAAAAACGAATTCAACTCCCTCACAAATCCGTCGCAAACTTATAGTATTTGTGACAGATTTGCAACGAACCCAAACTTTTCATTTTCTTTTGAATTGTTTTTTTATATAAAAAACTCAAACTTTTTTTAAAACTATTAAATGACTATACAAACACAATTAAAATGAACAAAAAATAAAACGCATATGTCGAAAATGTCGTTCATAAAAAACAATATTTCAAGTTTATTAAACTATTTTGTAAACCTATTACAAAGCACTCGAGCGTTTCTATATACACACGTGTAGAACCTCTTACTTCACCAAATTGATAACAGTAACATTAAATGAGAGAATATATGTTTGTTGGTGTAATTCTAATATATTTTAATCAAAAAATACAAAAGGCAAATTCAACTCCCTCACAAATCCGTCGCAAACTTGTAGTATTTGTGACAGATTTGCAACGGACCCAAACTTTTCATTTTATTTTTGAATTGTTTTTTATATAAAAAACTCAAACTTTTTTTAAAACTATTAAATGACTATACAAACACAATTAAAATGAACAAAAAATAAAACGCATATGTCGAAAATGGTGTTGCATAATAAACGATATTTCATGTTTATTAAACTTGTTTGTAAACATATTAAAACGCACATGACCGTGTCTATAAACACACGCGTATAACCTCTTAATTGACCAAATTGATAACACCTACACTAAATGAGAGAATGCGTGTTTTTAGTGCAATTTTTCCATTTTATAATCTAAGAATACAAAAAAAACAAATTCAAGGCTTTCAAAAATCCATCGCAAACTTATAGTATTTGTGACGGACCAAACTTGTTATTTTATTTTTGAATTGTTTTTTATATAAAAATCTCAAAACCATATTTAAAAACAATTAAATAACTATACAAACACAAATAAAATATTGTAAAAATTATATGCATATGTCGAGCATGTCGTTGCATGATAAAAGGATATTTCAAGTTTAGAAAACTTGTTTATAAACATAATAAAACGCGCACGGTCGGGTCTACAGATGTCGTGTAGAACCTTTTATTTCACCAAATTCATAACACATATATTAAATGAGAGAATACATGTTTGTTAGTGTAATTTTACCATTTTTTATTCTAAAAATACAAAAAATAAATTCAACACCGTCACAAATCCGTCACAGACTTATAGTATTTGTGACAGACCCAAACTTGTAATTTTATTTTTGAATTGTTTTTTTATATAAAGAATTAATAAACCTTTTAAAAAATATTAAATGACTATACAAACAGAAATAAAATGAATAAAAAATTATACGCATATGTCGAACATATCGCAACATGATAAACGATATTTCAATTTTATAAAACTTGTTTCTAAATCTATTATAACGCACACGAGTAGAACCTTTTACTTCACCAAATTGATAACACTTACATTAAATGAGAGAATATGTGTTTGTTGGTGCAATTCTACTATACTTTAATAGAAAAATACAAAAAACAAATTCAACTCCCAAACAAATCCGTCACAAGCTTATAGTATTTGTGACAGATTTGTGACGGAACCAAACTTTCCATTTTATTTTTGAATTGTTTTTTATTTAAAAAACTCAAAGTTTTTTTAAAACTATTAAATGACTATACAAACACAATTAAAATGAACAAAAATAAAACGCATATGTCGAAATGTCATTCATAATAAACGATATTTCAAGTTTATTAAACTATTTTGTAAACCTATTATAACGCACACGAGCGTTTCTATACACGCACGTGTAGAACCTCTTACTTCACTAAATTGATAACAGTAACATTAAATGAGAGAATATGTGTTTGCTGGTGCAATTCTACTATATTTTAATCGAAAAATACAAAAAACAAATTCTACTACCTCACAAATCCATTGCAAACTTATAGTATTTGTGACAGATTTGCGACAAACCTAAACTTTTCATTTTATTTTTGAATTGTTTTTTATATAAAAAACTGAAACTTTTTTTAAAACTATTAAAAGACAATATAAACGATATTTCTAGTTTATTAATCTATTTTGTAAACATATTATAACGCACACGACCGTGTCTATAAACACACGCGTATAACCTCTTAATTGACCAAATTGATAACACGTACATTAAATGAGAGAATGCGTGTTTTAGTGCAATTTTTCCATTATATAATCTAAAAATACAAAAATAAATTCAAGGCTTTTTCAAATCCGCCGCAAAGTTATAGTATTTGTGACGGACCCAAACTTGTCATTTTATTTTTGAATTGTTTTTTTATATACAAAACTAATAAACCTTTTAAAAACTAAAAAGTGACTATACAAACACAAATAAAATTAAAAAAAAATTATACGCATATGTCGAACATATCGTTGCATGATAAACGATATTTCAATTTTATAAAACTTGTTTCTAAATCTATTATAACGCACACACGGTCGTTTCTATAGACACACGTGTAGAACCTTTTACTTCACCAAATTGATAACACTTACATTAAATGAGAGAATATGTGTTTGTTGGTTCAATTCTACTATGCTTTAATAGAAAAATACAAAAAACAAATTCAACTCCCAAACAAATCCGTCGCAAGCTTATAGTATTTGTGATAGATGTGCGACGGAACCAAACTTTCCATTTTATTTTTAAATTGTTTTTTATTTAAAAAACTCAAACTTTTTTTAAAACTATTAAATGACTATACAAACACAATTAAAATGAACAAAAAATAAAACGCATATGTCGAAAATGTCATTCATAATAAACGATATTTCAAGTTTATTAAACTATTTTGTAAACCTATTATAACGCACACGAGCGTTTCAATATACACACGTGTTGTGACATCCGTCACCTAAAACAGGTTAGTTGAGTCTAACTTGTACATCGTTGCCAGCTATACAATTTATGTGCTTGTGTGATACCTAAGGTCTAGTAGATGCTAGAATTAGGTGTTATATATGTCTAAATTCTTCAAATAAGATAGTAGAGCTAGCAAGTGGGGGAAACCTAAGTCTTTATGACGATAGAGCATTTAACCGATTCCTAGTACACAATTTTAGCGAACAAAACGTATCTAGCGCAAGTATGGATGAACTAAGCCCTTAACTAAATAAATAATACCAATATTAATAGTATATAAATAATAGTTTATACTAATAACTAGATAGCAAGTTTAAAAATCACTCGAAAGTTGTAACCTTAATAAGTCAATATAACACATGAATGGTTAACCACACTTACAAGAAATAAAAACATACAACACTAAGAACTTATAATAAATAAATAATAATAATAAAATGTATACACACATATATATATATATATATATATCGGCTAAAGGTTATCGGCTAAAGGTTTAAAAAAAAAAGAAGAAGATAAAACCAAAGGAGAGAGTTTTGGGGGGAGGATAGCAACTAAAACTCAAATTTGAATTCATATATACTTATCTAAACACATCTAAACATCCTAAACACCCTACATTCATCCCATCGAAAATCTGCAGCCATTCCCTCTCTCCTCTTGATTTCTTTCAGGCATACACAACTTCATAATTGTTGTTCTTCAATCCTCAAGGAAAGCTTGTGCCTTTGATCTTCATTTGAGAAGTTTAGGTATGTACAGGTTCCTCTATAATCTCTAATTTCTTCTCCTTGTTTCTTTGCATGTAAAACGTGGTTGATGGATTAAACACATCCTAATCACACATAAAGTTATGATTTTGATGTGTTTTGTTGAATATCAAACCCCAAGGATTGGTCTATTTGATTTAAAACTTAAAAGAACAAGAACCTATAATCTGGGCAGAATATGTACTAACTTTAATAGGCCATATCTCGGCCAAAACAGAATGAAAAAAATAGATTCTTGACACTAAAGATAAGTTCTTTGAGTCTTCTTTCATCTCCAACTAGTTTCATACAAAACTAAGTTGATTTGTTCACCCAAATAATCAAAATCGTTTAGATGCGCAGATCTGTGATTTCTAACAGTTTTAACCTACTAAGTTTGATATTTCAAAAACTTATTCTAAACATCATGAAAATTCTTCAAAAAAATCTGGAGCATATTCCATCAGATTTCGAAGTCCTGTAAAAATTTCAGAATTTATAAAGTTGGTTTTCTATTTTAATTAGTTAAAAACATTGTTGTTGTTGAATCTGGAAATCCTAGGGGGTTTCGATAACAGAGTTTCAAACATCACAACTTATCCAAGACTACGAATTAAAGCCTAAAACATAATATGGATAAACTTTAGAGTGCTTATAATCACTGTAGAAAATATTAGGATTTATTTTATTTATTTTCTATTTTAATTGGACAAGAACTTTTTGTTTGTCAAATCTGGGAATTTAGGGAATTTCTTTAACCAGAGTTTAAAATATTGTAAAACATTCAAATATCCGAATTGGTGGACAAAAATTTATATTAAAGAATTTTTATGTGTTCTTAAGTTACTGTAAAATTTTTAGATTTTATTAAGGTTGTTTAGTATTTTAAAGAAATAAAAACTTTGTGACGCGCAAACTAAAGGCATTTTCTGACCAACACTAATTAAAGTATTTCTTAAAAATAATTAACATATTATTAAACCCTAGAAAAATTTATATAAAATAATAGAGACATTAAGACCTCTGCCCTAAAAATTTAGGAAAATAATTAGGACGTTTAAATCATTTTAAAAATACATAAAGCTTACCCAAAATTTCAGAATTTAACATACACATTTGAAAAGGAAAATAACCAAGGTTTGAAACCTCAAATATGTATATTGGGGTTAGGCCTAAGGAATGTATGCACTTATGTAACATACAGTAAAACTTAATCGCGAAACGTAATTAAATTTAAGGTTAGTACAAAAGAGAACTTTACGCGTGAATAGAATATAACTTAGATTATACGATTGCTTGTAGATTTCCGAGCACGTTAAGATTCAAGTGACAACCCGCAACTAAGGTGAGTACTCGTGGCCCCTTTTTACTATATTTCTCGGGGGAGAATGACACTCAAACCCTCTTTTAAATTTTTTTTATGCCGTGATGACTATTTCTTATTTACTTTGGACAACTTATGTGATGTATATGCAAAGACTACTTGTTGTTGGTTGATGACTATTGATTCTTATATTCCTATGAGCCAACGGTTTATGCTCCAGCTGGGTATGCGATAATAACTGCTTGGAAGACAATGATTTGACTCATATTGATTCCTATTGAACCTGGTGGTTCGGATGTTGTTACAACATCTACACGCTTAACATGCTATACGTGCACAATTGTCCTACTTAAACAATTTACACGGCAACTATGCTTTTACTTTAAACCTGTGAGCTCACCAACTTTATGTTGACATTTTTGAGTGTTCATTTTCAGGTAATGCTAATAACCATGCCTAAGGAGCTTAGGACCCTAGAGAGCCTTAGCATGACATGGGCAGTTGACTAAGGACTCTTTCATTTAACTATGCTATTATGAACTTGAATTTTTTAAATCTAGGGCTTGTAGCCCCGTATACTTGTCCCGGGTTGTGGGAACAACTATTTCGAATGTTCTTATTTTAAACTGTTGACTATGGTTGTCGTGAAGTGACTTGCCACGACACAAGTCCCCTCTTGTGTCGGGGAACGTCGTGACACGTTGGTGTGAACTCATTTAGTAAAATTTTCTATTCATATATCAATGTGTTAAGACGATCCTCTCCGTCGCACCTCGTGTTTCCGCCAAGGCGGGGTGTGACAGATTGGTATCAGAGCCAGGTTTTAGAGAATTAGGTGGATTGACCTAGACTATAACCTAAGTACCCCATATAGTTGCATTTTAGAAACTATGTGTGCATTTTACCTTTCATGATTTGATTTTTCATAGGGTCATACCCTCGGTTTAACTAGTAGTTGTAGGCCCCGGATGACAATTTCCAATGCTAACACCCATTATTTGTTCTATTTTAAGATACAATGGTACGAACAATCCGAACTCCTACCAAATCCGAACTGACGATCTCCTCCTTAAAAAGGAAGCTCGCCGAGAGAGATCAACAAATTCGGCAACAAGAGCAAGAGATCCAGCAACTCAAAGAAATGATGCGCTCGGTTGGAATGATACAGACAACCGATGGACAACACCGCGTACTCAAGCATGAGGCGACAAGTCGTCCCCGTTATGCTCCTTTCGGACACCCGGAGCCTATTCTAGTGGGGTATGATGACCCTTACAAGAGGTTAAGAGTTGCAGAATATGAGGAAAATTGCTCTATTCAGCAGCTGCAAAACAAGGTCGACATGCTACATGAAAGACTGAACCGCCAAACAATAGAGCGGTTGCAGCAAGGTCATAAAATTCAGGAGTTGGAAAGGATGCAAAAGGCGCAAGGACAACTGATTGAGCGTTTGAGAGAGGCTGAGGAGGATTCCGAGGAAGACCCGGAGGAGGATTCCGAGGAAGACCCCGAAGAAGATTCCGAGGAGGATCCATCAGAGTAGTCTATCTAGGAATTAGGCCGTTTCTATTAATGTTTTATGGATTAGGAATTATTAACAAACTATGTTTTCTTTGAGGTCTCGAGACTATTATAAATAAAAGACAAAAATTTAGTAATTATCGATATTTTTTTTATTACTCATGCTATACAATTTGCACTATTTGGTGATACCATACACTCATGCAAGCCTCTTGAATGTCTATGTGCACACTTATTTTCTCGCTCTTATTTGTTGATAGTAGATAAAGGGAAGGGTGCGTGAGCACTTTTAATAATGTATGATCCAAATCATATAGACTTAGAATTCTTGACCCAGCTTTACTGCATGTTCTCGTGTGATGTTGCTTTAGAGTAGGGCCAACAATTCGAATGACTATGTGATCTAGTATCATACATGGCCGAGTGTTCATAATTGCCTAGACCTATAGGAAGTAGAGTATCGACCTATGTTAGTGGGCCGGGATGATTAGTGGTGCCTTAAGGAGAGTTGTGATAAGTATGGATGCATTGCGCCTGATCACCGCCATGCACACATACCTAGCACAAGGACACTTAAAGTATCACGGAGCATCCTGCGAAACAAATTACGGTCTTGAGCTCAAATAGACACGTGAGTGATCCGTAGGTAGAACAAACGTGAAACCTTTATTATATCTTTACGACTAAAAGCAAACAGTATACCATGTGTATGCCATGTGTATGCCATGCTAGATGTAACGTGAGTCTGAAAACGGGAACTTGTATCTCGCCTAACTTGTGAAATTTCCGTTTATATAGAACATGTCTACACGGAGGTCTGGATGTCAGAACACGCGCGGTCGTATTGGAGGTAGAGGTAACCGTGGCGGCCGGGGAGGTCGTGGTAATGGTCCAGAAGATGACGAGGCCGCAAATCCCAACATCGCTGAGCTCATAGCGCAGCAACTGCAAGCACTCATTCCCAATATTGTTACCCAAATCAGTGACAACATTGCCAACCAAGCTAACAATGGCAGTGGAGACAATAATGCTAATAGAGAAGGAGATGAAGAAAGGGCCGGTGGCGAAGGAAATAACAATGCAGGGAATGCCAACGGCTGCACTTATAAGGAGTTCTTGGCCTGCAAACCAAGGGACTTTGATGGAAAGGGAGGTGCACCGGCACTTACAAGGTGGATAGAGAAGATGGAAGCGGTGATGGATATCAGCAACTGTGCTGAGAATCAAAAGGTCAAATATGCAGCAAGCTCTTTGATTAATAAGGCTCTAACGTGGTGGAACATGCAAATTCAAGCCAGGGGAAGGCTTGCAGCAATGGGAATGTCATGGGAGGATTTTAAAGCGTTATTGGTAGAAGAGTTTTGTCCGAGTAATGAAATGCAAAAATTGGAGACGGAATTTTGGAACCACGCAATGGTGGGTGCTAACCATGCTGCATATACAGACCGATTCCATGAGCTAGCCAGACTAGTCCCACACTTGGTTACCCCTGAATCCAAACGAATTGGGAGATATATACATGGATTAGTCCCTGAAATCCAATCGATGGTTGCGGAAACGGAACCGGCCACAATCCAGAGTGCTATACTGAAGGCCGGGACATTGACCGATGACACAATCAGAACTGGGAAGTTGACAAAGGTTAATGAGAAAAGAAAAGATGTTGGTGAAGCAAGCAAGACTGGGAATGCCCGGAATAACAACAAGAGGGCTAGAGTAGCAGCCGGATTCGTAGCAACTAATCCTGCTAGGAAAGAGTATGTGGGTACTGCACCAAAGTGCACTAGCTGCAACTACCACCATTATCAGAATATACCTTGTCGTTCCTGCACTACCTGCAACCGATTTGGTCACTATGCTAAGGATTGTAGGAGTGGGGCAAAGATTGTAGCACCAGTTAATGTAGTGAATCCAGCCGGCAACCGTGGGGCATGCTATGAGTGTGGTAGTACTGATCACTACAGAAACGTGTGCCCAAGACTAAACAGAGCTCCTAATCAGGGAGGAAACCGACCAAACCAAACATTGGCCATCGAAGGTAATCGTAATCAAGGCAACAACGGAAATCAAGCTCGTGGGAGGGCTTTTGTCATGGGTGCCAGCGAAGCCCGCCAAGACCCAAACATTATGACGGGTACTTTTTCTTTAAACGATCTCTATGCTACAGTACTATTTGATTCTGGCGCTGATTACAGTTTTATTTCCACTAAATTCGTACCTTTATTAAGTGTGAAGCCTAGTAGACTGAAAACTAGTTATATGATTGAGATAGCCAATGGAAAAAGGGTAGAAATCAATAAAATCATTCGTGGGTGCAACTTAAGAATAGAAGATCTCACTTTTCCCATAGATTTAATACCTTTTAGGCATGGAAGTTTTGATGTGATTGTGGGGATGGATTGGTTATCGGGTCTTAAGGCTGAAATAGTTTGCCATGAGAAAATAGTGTGTATACCCTTGCCGAATGGAGAAGTACTTGAGGTCCGTGGTGAACGGTCCGAAGAAAACTTGAAGCACCACATGAGTGCGACTGCGGATGAGAGGAAACTAGAAGATATTCCGACCGTACGGAACTTCCCGGAGGTATTTCCGGAGGATCTATCAGGATTACCCCCTTCTCGACAGGTGGAATTTGGAATCGACTTAATCCCGGGAGCGACTCCCGTCGCAAGGTCACCGTACCGGTTGGCACCGTCAGAAATGCAGGAGCTGTCTAACCAACTTCAGGAACTTCAAGACAAAGGATTCATTCGACCTAGCCATTCGCCTTGGGGAGCACCTGTTCTATTCGTCAAAAAGAAAGACGGTTCATTTCGAATGTGCATCGACTACCGTGAGCTAAACAAACTAACCATCAAGAACCGGTATCCTCTTCCTAGAATTGATGATTTGTTTGACCAATTACAAGGCTCGCGTTACTTCTCCAAGATAGACCTTCGTTCTGGTTATCATCAGTTGAGGGTACGCGAGGCTGATATCCCAAAGACTGCATTTACAACTCGCTATGGACATTATGAGTTCACTGTTATGCCATTTGGGTTGACTAACGCCCCTGCGGTGTTCATGGACTTAATGAACCGTGTATGTAAGCCATTTTTGGACAAATTTGTTATCGTCTTTATTGATGATATTTTAATCTATTCTAAGTCTAAAGAGGAACACGAGTTGCACTTAAAGTTAATTCTAGAACTACTTAGGAAGGAGAAGTTATTTGCCAAATTTTCCAAATGCGAATTTTGGTTGCGGGAAGTTCATTTCCTTGGTCACGTGGTTAAAAACAATGGCATACATGTAGACCCCGGTAAGGTTGAGGCAATAAAGAAGTGGAGCACCCCTAAGACACCCTCAGAGGTTCGTTCATTCTTAGGGCTAGCGGGTTACTATAGACGATTTATTGAGAATTTCTCAAAGATTGCCAAACCTCTCACCCTTTTAACACAAAAAGACAAGAAGTTTGATTGGAATGATGAGCAGGAGGAAGCCTTTCAGACACCGAAGGATAGGTTCTGTAACGCACCAATACTGACTCTTCCCGATGGGCCGGACGACTTTATAGTGTACTGCGATGCGTCGAACCAGGGTCTTGGATGTGTGTTGATGCAGAGGGGCAAGGTAATTGCATACGCGTCCCGACAACTAAAGGTTCATGAGAAGAATTATACCACTCATGATTTAGAGTTGGGTGCTGTGGTTTTTGCACTCAAAAGTGGGAGGCACTACTTGTATGGGACGAAAAGTGTTATTTACACTGATCACAAAAGCTTACAACATATCTTTGACCAGAAGGACTTGAATATGCGGCAGAGACATTGGATTGAACTTTTTAGCGACTACGATTGTGAGATTCGCTACCACCCGGGTAAGGCTAATGTAGTAGCTGATGCCTTAAGTAGGAAAGAAAGGGTCAAGCCAAGGAGAGGACAGGCTATGAGCATGACGATTCATTCGGGTATCAAGGGTAAGATACTTGAAGCGCAGATAGAAGCAACCAAAGACTTGAATGCTTCAAAGGAAATGTTGCGAGGGCTAGACAAGCAATTGGAGAGAAAAGAAGACGGTGGGTTGTACCTTATGGAACGAATTTGGGTGCCATTAACAGGAGATGTGAGGACCTTGATCATGGATGAAGCACACACAACAAGATACTCTGTCCATCCCGGAGCGGATAAGATGCATCATGACCTAAGAGATATGTATTGGTGGCCTGGAATGAAAAAAGACATAGCTAGTTATGTTAGCAAGTGCCTGACTTGCTCAAAGGTAAAGGCCGAACATCAAAAACCTTCGGGACTGTTACAACAACCGGAGATCCCTGAGTGGAAATGGGATAATATAACTATGGACTTTATTACAAAATTGCCCAGGACAAGTGGTGTGCACGATTCGATTTGGGTTATTGTCGATAGGATGACTAAGTCGGCCCATTTTCTAGCAATTCGAGAAGACTAAAAAATGGACAAGTTAGCGAGAATTTACATCAGCGAGGTGGTAGCAAGACACGGGGTGCCTGTGTCTATTATATCTGATCGTGATAGTCGATTTACATCGCAATTTTGGCAAACGTTGCAGGAGGCTTTGGGGACAAGGTTGGACATGAGTACGGCTTACCATCCTCAAACCGACGGTCAGAGTGAGCGTACTATCCAGACACTGGAGGACATGCTTAGGGCGTGTGTTATCGATTTCGGAGGGAGTTGGGATACTCATCTTCCTTTAATCGTGTTTTCCTATAACAACAGCTATCATTCAAGCATTAAGTGTGCGCCATTTGAGGCACTGTACGGGAGAAAATGTCGATCACCTGTCGTTTGGGCAGAAGTTGGGGAGGGTCAATTGATTGGTCCGGAGATTGTACAAGAGACCACCGATAAGATCTTTCAAGTCAAGGAAAGGCTAAAGGCAGCTAGAGATCGTCAAAAGAGTTATGCCGATAATCGGCGAAAGCCACTAGAATTCAACATTGGTGATCTAGTGTTACTCAAAGTATCGCCTTGGAAGGGCGTAGTACGGTTCGGCAAGAAAGGAAAGTTAGCACCACGGTATGTAGGGCCATTTGAGATCATCGAACGGATTGGGCCTGTGGCCTACCGATTAAGACTACCGCAAGAGTTAAGTGGCATACACGATACGTTCCACGTATCAAATCTAAAGAAATGTCTAGCGGATGCAAACCTGCATGTGCCCTTGGACGAAATCAAGATAGACAACACTTTACGTTTCGTGGAGGAACCCGTGGAGATCATGGACCGCGAAGTAAAGAAATTGAAACGTAGCAAGATCCCGATTGTCAAGGTTCGTTGGGACTCAAAGCGAGGACCGGAATTTACTTGGGAGCGGGAAGACCGTATTAAGGCCAAATACCCACACCTATTTAACAAGCAACACACTAACGGCAATACAAGCTGAATTTCGGGACGAAATTCTTCTAACCGGGGAATACTGTGACATCCGTCACCAAAAGCAGGTTAGTTGAGTTTAACTTGTTATACGACCTAAGTCTATGTGCTTGTGTGATACCTAAGGTCTAGTAAATACTAGAATTAGGTGTTATATATGTCTAAATTCTTCAAATAAGGTGGTAGAACATTTAACCGATTCCTAGTGTACAAGGTTATCGAGCAAATGTCTCTAGAGCGAGTATGGGTGAATGAATCCCTCAACTAAATGTATAACACTAATACTAATAATATATGGATAATAGTTGATACTAGATGACAAGTTTAAATATCACTCAAAGTGGTAACCCTAATAAGTCAATATAATACATAAATAGCTAAACACACCTACAAGAAATAAATATATACAACACTAGGAACTTATAATAAGTAAGTCGCTTAAGGCTAAAAAAGATAAAATTTACAAGAGAATAATAATAATAACAATAATAATAATAATAATAATAATAATAATAATGAAAACAATAAATTGAAAATATATATATATATATATATATATATATATATATATATATATATATATATATATCTACGGCCAAGGGTTTGTAAAAAAAAAAAACAATAACCCCAACAAAAAACTTGAGTTTGAATTTGAATTTAAATCAAAATATCTAAATCTCATCTAAAACCTCTTAAACAAACTTCCCTAATACCCAAACTAATCCCATCAAAATTTGGCCTGCTTTTCCTTCCTCTTGTTCCACGTCTCCAGCCTCTATACCTTCTTCACCATTGTTTTTTTTTCAAATCTTCAAGGAAGCAAGTCATTTAATCTCCATTTGAGGAGTTTAGGTATGTACATGTTCCTCCATAAACTTTAAATTTTATTCTTTTTGTTTCTTTGCATATAAAACATGGTTGATGGATTAAACACATACTAGTCACACATAAAATTATGATTTTGATGTGTTTGGTTGAATATCAAACCCAAAGGATTGGTCTATTTGATTTAAAACTTAAAGAACAAGAACCTATAATCTGGGCAGAATATGTACCAACTTTAATAGGCCATATTTCGGCCAAAACAGAATGAAAAAAATCGATTCTTGACACTAAAAATAAGTTCTTTGAGTCTTCTTTCATCTCCAACTGGTTTCATACAAAACTAAGTTGATTTGGTCACCCAAATAATCAAAATTGTTTAGATGCGCAGATCTGTGATTTCTAACAGTTTTAACCTACTAAGTTTGATATTTCAAAAACTTATTCTAAACATCACGAAAATTCTTCAAAATAAATCTGGAGCATATTCCATGAGATTTCGAAGTCCTGTAAAAATTTCAGAATTTATAAAGTTGGTTTTCTATTTTAATTAGTTAAAAACATTGTTGTTGTTGAATCTGGAAATCCTAGGGGGTTTCGATAACAGAGTTTCAAACATCACAACTTATCCAAGACTACGAATTAAAGCCTAAAACTTAATATGGATAAACTTTAGAGTGTTTATAATCACTGTAGAAAATATTAGAATTTATTGTATTTATTTTCTATTTTAATTGGACAAAAACTTTTTGTTTGTCAAATCTGGAAGTTTATGGAATTTCTTTAACCAGAGTTTAAAATGTTTTAAAACATTCAAATATCCGAATTAGTGGACAAACGTTTATATGAATGAAGTTTTAAGTGTTGTTAAGTTACTATAAAATTTTTAGATTTTATTAAAGTTGTTTAGTATTTTAAATAAATAGAAACTTTGAGACGCGCAAGCTGAAGGTATTTTCTGACCAACACTAATTAAAATATTTCTTAAAATAATAGACATGTTATTCAACTCTATAAAAAAATTACATAAAATAATAGATACATTAAGATCTCTGCCCTAAAAATTTAGGAAAATAATTAGGACGTTTAAATCATTTTAAAAATACATAAAGCTTACCCAAAATTTCAGAATTTAACATACACATTTGAAAAGGAAAATAACCAAGGTTTGAAACCTCAAATATGTATATTGGGGTTAGGCCTAAGGAATGGATGCACTTATGTAACATACAGTAAAACTTAATCACGAAACGTAATTAAATTTAAGGTTAGTACAAAAGAGAACTTTACGCGTGAATAGAATATAACTTAGATTATACGATTGCTTGTAGATTTCCGAGCACGTTAAGATTCAAGTGACAACCCGCAACTAAGGTGAGTACTCGTGGCCCCGTTTTACTATATTTCTCGGGGGAGAATGACACTCAAACCCTCTTTTAAATTTTTTTTATGCCGTGATGACTCTTTCTTATTTACTTTGGACAACTTATGTGACGTATATGCAAAAACTACTTGTTGTTGGTTGATGACTATTGATTCCTATATTCCTATGAGCCAACGGTTTATGCTCCAGCTGGGTATGCTATAATAACTGCTTGGAAGACAATGATTCGATTTCTATTGATTCCTATTGAACCTGGTGGTTCGGATGTTGGTACAACATCTACACGCTTAACATGCTATACGTGCACATATGTCCTACTTAAACAATTTACACGGCAACTAAGCTTTTACTTTAAACCTGCAAGCTCACCAACTTTATGTTGACATTTTCGAGTGTTCATTTTCAGGTAATGCTAATAACCATGCCTAAGGAGCTTAGGTGACCCTAGATAGCCTTAGCGTGACATGGGCAGTTGACTAAGGATTCTTTCATTTAACTATGCTATCATGAACTTGAATTTTATAAATCTAGGGCTTGTAGCCCCGTATACTTGTCCCGGGTTGTGGGAACAACTATTTCGAATGTTCTTATTTTAAACTGTTGACTATGGTTGTCGTGAAGTGACTTGCCACGACACAAGTCCCCTCTTGTGTCGGGGAACGTCGTGACACGTTGGTGTGAACTCATTTAGTAAAATTTTCTATTCATATATCAATGTGTTATGACGATCCTCTCCGTCGTACCTCGTGTTTCCGCCAAGGCGGGGTGTGACAAAGTCCCTCACAAATCCGTCGCAAACTTGTAGTATTTGTGACAGATTTGCGACGGACCCAAACTTTTCATTTTATTTTTGAATTGTTTTTTTAATAAAAAACTCAAAGTTTTTTTAAAACTATTAAATGACTATACAAACACAATTAAAATGAACAAGAAATAAAACGCATATGTCGAAAATGGTGTTGCATAATAAACGATATTTCAGGTTTATTAAACTTGTTTGTAAACATATTATAACGCACATGACCGTGTCTATAAACACACGCGTATAACCTCTTAATTGACCAAATTGATAACACCTACATTAAATGAGAGAATGCGTGTTTTTAGTGCAATTTTTCCATTTTATAATCTAATAATACAAAAAAACAAATTCAAGGCTTTCACAAATCAATCGCAAACTTATAGTATTTGTGACGGACCCAAACTTGTCATTTTATTTTTTAATTGTTTTTTATATAAAAAACTCAAAACCATATTTAAAAACTATTAAATAACCATACAAACACAAATAAAATATAGAAAAAATTATACGCATATGTCGAGTATGTGGTTGCATGTTAAAAGGATATTTCAAGTTTAGAAAACTTGTTTATAAACATAATAAAACGCGCATGGTAAGGTCTACAGATATCGTGTAGAACCTCTTATTTCACCAAATTCATAACACATATATTAAATGAGAGAATACGTGTTTGTTAGTGTAATTTTACCATTTTTTATTCTAAAATTACAAAAACTAAATTCAACGCCGTCACAAATCCGTCACAGATTTATAGTATTTGTGACGGACCCAAACTTGTCGTTTTATTTTTGAATTGTATTTTTATATAAAAAACTAAAAAACCTTTTTAAAAACTATAAAATGACTATACAAACACAAATAAAATGAAAAAAAACTTATACACATATGTCGAACATATCGTTGCATGATAAACGAAATTTCAATTTTATAAAATTTGTTTGTAAATCTATTATAATGCACACGAGCGTTTCAATAGAAACACGTGTAGAACCTCTTACTTCACCAAATTGATAACACTTATATTAAATGAGAAAATATGTGTTTGTTGGTGCAATTCCACTATACTTTAATCGAAAAATACAAAAAAACATTTCAACTCCCTCACAAATTCGTCGCAAACTTATAGTATTTGTGACAGATTTGCGACGGACCCAAACTTTCCGTTTTATTTTTGAATTGTTTTTTTATATAAAAAACTCAAACATTTTTAAAAACTATTAAATGACTATACAAACATAATTAAAATGAACAAAAAATAAAAGGCATATGTCGAAAATGTCGTTGCATAATAAACAATATTTCAAGTTTACTAAACTTGTTTGTAAACATATTATAATGCACACGACCGTGTCTACAAACATACGTGTATAACCTCTTAATTAACGAAATTGATAACACGTACATTAAATAAGAGAATGCGTGTTTGTAGTGCAATTTTTCCATTTTATAATCTAAGAATACAAAAAAACATATTCAAGGCTTTCACAAATCTGTCGCAAACTTATAGTATTTGTGACGGACCCAAACTTGTCATTTTATTTTTGAATTGTTTTTTACATAAAAAACAAAAAAATATTTTTAAAAACTACTAAATAACTATATAAACACAAATAAAATATAGAATAAATTATACGCATATGTCGAGCATGTCGTTACATATTAAAAGGATATTTCAAGTTTAGAAAACTTGTTTATAAACATAATAAAACGCGCACGGTCGGGTCTACAGATATCGTGTAGAACCTCTTATTTCACCAAATTCATAACACATATATTAAATGAGAGAATACGCGTTTGTTAGTGTAATTTTACCATTCTTTATTCTAAAAATACAAAAAATAAATTCAACGCCGTTACAAATCCGTCACAAACTTATAGTATTTGTGACGGACCCAAACTTGTAATTTTATTTTTAAATTGTTTTTTTATATAAATAACTAATAAACCTTTTAAAAAATATTAAATGACTAAACAAACATAAATAAAATGAATAAAAAATTATACGCATATGTCGAACATATCGTTGAATGATAAACGATATTTTAATTTTATAAAACTTGTTTGTAAATCTATATAAAGCACATGATGGTTTCTATATACACACGTGTAGAACCTCTTACTTTACCAAATTGATAACACTTACGTTAAATGAGAGAATATGTGTTTGTTGGTGCAATTCTACTATATTTTAATCGAAAAATACAAAAAACAAATTCAACTCCCTCACAAATCCGTCGCAAACTTATAGTATTTGTGACAAATTTGCGACGAACACAAACTTTTCATTTTCTTTTTGAATTGTTTTTTATATTAAAAACTCAAACTTTTTTTAAAACTATTAAATGACTATATAAACACAATTAAAATGAACAAAAAATAAAACGCATATGTCGAAAATGTCGTTCATAATAAACGATATTTCAAGTTTATTAAACTATTTTGTAAACCTATTATAACGCACACCAGCGTTTCTAATTACACACGTGTAGAACCTCTTACTTCAGCAAATTGATAACAGTTATATTAAATGAGAGAATATATGTTTGTTGGTGCAGTTCTACTATATTTTAATGGAAAAATACAAAAACAAATTCAACTCCCTCACAAATCCGTCTTAAACTTATAGTATTTGTGACAGATTTACGACAAATCCAAACTTTTCATTTTATTTTTAATTGTTTTTTATATAAAAAACTCAAACTTTTTTAAAAACTATTAAATGACTCTATAAACGATATTTCAAGTTTATTAAACTATTTTGTTAACATATTATAACGCACACGACCGTGTCTATAAACACACGCGTATAACCTTTTAATTGACCAAATTGATAACACGTACAGTAAAGGAGAGTATGCGTGTTTTTAGTGCAATTTTTTCATTTTATAATCTAAGAATACAAAAAACAAATTCAAGGCTTTCACAAATCCGTCGCAAAGTTATAGTATTTGTGATGGACTCAAACTTGTCATTTTATTTTTGAATTTTTTTTATATAAAAAACTAATAAACCTTTTAAAAACTATAACATGACTATACAAACACAAAAAAAATGAAAAAAAATTATACGTATATGTCGAACATATCGTTGCATGATAGACGATATTTCAATTTTATAAAACTTGTTTGTAAATCTATTATAACGCACACGAGCGTTTCTATAAACACACGTGTAGAACCTCTTACTTCACCAAATTGATAACACTTACATTAAATGAGAGAATATGTGTTTGTTGGTGCAATTATACTATACTTTAATCGAAAAATACAAAAAACAAATTCAACTCCCTCACAAATCCGTCGCAAACCTATAGTATTTGCGACAGATTTGTGACGGACACAAACTGTCCATTTTATTTTTGAATTGTTTTTTATATAATAAACTCAAACATTTTTAAAAACTATTAAATGACTATACAAACATAATTAAAATGAACAAAAAATAAATCACATATGTTGAAAATGTCGTTGCATAATAAATAATATTTCAAGTTTATTAGACTTGTTTGAAAACGTATTATAATGCACACGACCGTATCTACAGGCATACGTGTATAACCTCTTAATTGACGAAATTGATAACACGTACATTAAGTGAGAGAATGTGTGTTTGTAGTTCAATTTTTCAATTTTATAATCTAAGAATACAAAAAAAACAAATTCAAGGCTTTCACAAATCCATCGCAAACTTACGGTATTTGTGACGGACCCAAACTTGTTATCTTATTTTTGAATTGTATTTTATATAAAAACTAAAAAATAGTTTTAAAAACTACTAAATAACTATACAAACACAAATAAAATATAGAAAAAAATATACGCATATGTCGAACATTTCGTTGCATGATAAACGATATTTCAATATTATAAAACTTGTTTGTAAACCTATTAACGCACACGGTCGTTTCTATTTCTATATACACACGTGTAGAACCTCTTAATTCACCAAATTGATAACACTTACATTAAATGAGAGAATATGTGTTTGTTGGTGCAATTCTACTATATTTTAATCAAAAAACACAAAAAACAAATTCAACTCCCTCTCAAATCCGTCGCAAACTTATAGTATTTGAAAGATTTGCGACTATCGCAAACTTTTAATTTTATTTTTGAATATTTTTTTATATAAAAAACTCAAACTATTTTTAAAACTATTAAATGACTATACAATTAAAATGAACAAAAAATAAAACGCATATGTCAAAAATGTCGTTCATAATAACGATATTTCAAATTTATTAAACTATTTTGTAAACCTTTTATAAAGCACACCAGCGTTTCTATAGACACACGTGTAGAAAGTCTTACTTCACCAAATTGATAACAATTACATTAAATGAGAGAATATGTGTTTGTTGGTGCAATTCTACTATTTTTTAATCGAAAAATACAAAAAACAAATTCAACTCCCTCCAAATCCGTCGTAAACTTATAGTATTTGTGACGGACCCAAACTTTCCATTTTATTTTTGAATTGTTTTTTTTATATAAAAAACTCAAACTTTTTTAAAAACTATTAAATGACTATACAAACACAATTAAAATGAACAAAAAATAAAACACATATGTCGAAAATGTCGTTGCATACTAAACAATATTTCATGTTTATTAAACTTGTTTGTAAACATATTATAATGCACAGGACCGTGTCTACAAACATACGTTTATAACCTCTTAATTGACGAAATTGATAACACCTACATTAAATGAGAGAATGCGTGTTTTTAGTGCAATTTTTTCATTTTATAATCTAAGAATACAAAAAAACAAACTCAAGGCTTTCACAAATCCGTCGCAAACTTATGGTATTTGTGACGGAACCAAACTTGTCATTTTATTTTTGAATTGGTTTTTATATAAAAAACGCAAAAACATTTTTAAAAACTATTAAATAACTATACAAACACAAATAAAATATACAAAAAATTATACGCATATGTCGAGCATGTCGTTGCATTTAAAAAAGATATTTCAAGTTTAGAAAACTTGTTTATAAACATAATAAAACGCGCACGGTCGGGTCTACAGACATCGTGTAGACCCTCTTACCCTCATATTTCACCAAATTCATAACACAAATATTAAAGGAGGAATACGTGTTTGTTAGTGTAATTTTAACATTTTTTATTCTAAAAATACAAAAAACAAATTCAACGCCATCACAAATCCGTCACATACTTATAGTATTTGTGACGGACACAAACTTGTCATTTTATTTTTGAATTGTTTTTTATATAAAGAAAAAATAAACCTTTTAAAAAATATTAAATGACTATACAAACATAAATAAAATGAATAAAATATTATATGCGCAAGTTGAACATATCGTTGCATGATAAACGATATTTCAATATTATAAAACTTGTTTGTGAATCTATTAACGTACACGATCGTTTCTATAGACACACGTGTAGAACCTCTTACTTCACCAAATTGATAACACGTACATTAAAATGAGAGAATATGTGTTTGTTCGTGCAATTCTACTATATTTTAATCAAAAAATACAAAAAACAAATTCAACTCCCTCACAAATCCGTCGCAAACTTATAGTATTTGTGACAGATTTGCGACGGACCCAAACTTTTCATTTTGTTTTGAATTGTTTTTTTATATAAAAAACTCAAACTTTTTTTAAAACTATTAAATGTCTATTCAAACACAAATAAAATGAACAAAAATATATAAGCATATGTCGAACATATCGTTGCATGATAAACGATATTTCAATTTTATAAAACCTGTTTGTAAACCTATTATAACGCACACGATCGTTTCTATAGACACACGTGTAGAACCTCTTACTTCACCAAATTGATAATACTTACATTAAATGAGAGAATATGTGTTTATTGGTGCAATTCTACTATTTTAATCAAAAAATACAAAAAACAAATTCAACTCTCTCACAAATCCGTCGCAAACTTATAGTATTTGTAACAGATTTGCGACGGACCCAAACTTTTCATTTTATTTTTGAATTGTTTTTTTATATAAAAAACTCAAACTTTTTAAAAAACTATTAAATGACTATTCAAACACAATTAAAATGAATAAAAAATAAAAAGCATATGTCGAAAATGTCGTTGCATAATAAACGATATTTCAAGTTTATTAAACTTGTTTGTAAACATATTATATGTTAGTCCTTTTATTTGTATATATTTCATTCCTGAGGAAGCTTTCGAAAAAAGCGACTAAAGGTGTAATATATCATTCTTTTGTAAACTGTTCGGACACATCGGAAGAAAGAAGCCCGTAGTTGTTCATCTGAAGATTAGTTTTGAAGTGAACATCAGCAGAAGTTTGTCTTCGGTCATCATAGGGTCTTCTGAACCGAAGATACATCTGACAACCAGAATCTTCCGGTTATGTAGAGTGCACGATCTGCGCATTTTGAAGGAGCTCGAAACGACAATCTTGTTTTCTGTTCCTAATTAAGTGTAGAACAGTACACGTGTAAATAAATTAGATGGTGAGGATTAGTTTACTTAGCCTATAAATACGTGCTCGATTAACGAGAAAAGGTTAGGTGTTTGTTCGCTAATTTGCATTCAAGTTTGTTCTTGATTTAGTTTGTCCTCTTTGAAGTTTGGTTATTAATATAATCATACTTTGAAAACATTCGTGTGTTCGTTGCTTTAAAACTATTTCCGCACTTTGATTTTATTCATAGTTAGTTTTATTCATATTCGGGAAAAACAATTGGTATGAGAGCAGGTTCTAATTTTATCTATAAATTAGTGATCTGTCGAAGTTTGATTACATCGATAATGGCTCCTCTGCCAAACCACCAAAGTTTTCTATTGAAAATTTTTCTAGCTATAAAAACAGTATGCTTTTCTACTTAGAAAATCTTGATTGCAACTCTCTTGTTGTTTTGGAGGAAGGTCCTTATATTCCTCAAACCATCTCCATGGAGACTGGTTCTGCTGAAACCTCCATTCCCTCTCGTCCTAAACCAAGATCTCAATGGACAGAGGAGGAGAAGAAGCTTGTGGGTCTGGATGCTAAGATACGAAATAGTATTGTCATTGCCTTACGTAACGAAATATTTCATACTGTTTGTAACCTTAAAACAACTAAGGATATGTGGGAGAGCATCTGCATATCGTTCGAAGAAACTATTGAAGTTTGTGAGAACAAGAAGACAAACATCATACGCAAGTATGAAAGTTTATGTGCTAAAGACTCAGAGTCTCTCACTGAGGTCTACACAAGGTTTACATGTCTACTGAACGACATGACTGAAGTTGGAGTTGTCAGAGAGCAATTCCAAATACTTAACAGATTTCTGGATTCCCTCCCATCTGAATGGGACACCATGTGCATGATCCTGAGATCCAACAACATGCTCAGGGACATGAACATGCGTAAGCTTTATAGAATCTTGCTGAATGATGAACAAACTCGCATTCAGAAAACTGATTTGAAGAAGCCTTTAAGAAAACTCTGGCCCTTGTTGCTGAAAATCCTCAAAGAGTCATTCTGATGATATGCCTTAGATAAATGAAGCTGAGGAGGAAGAAAGGTCTGATGATGAAGGTACTGAAAAAGCCTTCATCATGAAAAATTATAAAAAGTTTCAAAAGTTCAAGTCTGATAGGAAGAGAAGATTTGATAAGAAGTTCTCATCAGGAAGAGAAGATTTGATAAGAAGTTCTCATCAGGGCTCATCTAAAGGGTCCAAGAATGAGTGCTTCAAGTGTAGGGAGCCTGGTCATTATGCAACCGACTGCTATGGGAAGGAAACCTCCTCAAATCCTAAGAAAGGGTTTCCTTCTAAGGCTGATAAATACAAAGCTAAATATAAAGCCCTCAAAGCCTCAAATGAAAGGAAGAAGGAAAAGGCCATGATAGCTGATGACCTGGGCTGGACTGATTCTGAAACATCTTCAGATAAAGAAGAAGAAAATGAAGTCAAAGGTAAATGTCTGGTGGCTGAAGAAATCCTTGGAACTGCACATCCTGAAATGTGCTTGATGGCCACTGAAAGCAAGTTCAGCAAAGATCTGGCTGAGGCTGAAAACTAAGCTCAGCAGAAGGATGGAACCCCACCATGATGTATAAGGTATCGAATTTCAAAAATTATTCAATGAATGAGAAGGATGATATATTTGCTTATTTATGTTCTAATCTGACAATTGCACATAACAATCAAAACAAATCTAAAAAAACTATCACCAAGATCACCTCTGAAATAAATGTCATCGAAAAAAAATGAACAATTTCTTCAAGAGTCTTATGCCTTAAAGAATCATCTCGAATTTTTAACAAATGAACTAAAAAAATGTGAAAATAGATTTGCAAGACTCTAACGAAAAAGTGAAAGATCTTCAGTCGATTATTGATCTTTGGTTGAGTCCAAATAAACTAGCATTTGAAAGTATCAATCATCAGATGATAATTTAAAGAGAAAGAGTGGGCATAGGACACATTGCACAAGCTGCTGATTTCAGCAAAAAGTGTAAAAATGTCGATGAAATGATTTTTAATGACATAAGTATTAATGATGTTGGAAATCAAAATCTACTTAAAAAGAGATTTACCAAATCTGAAGTTGTAAATCCAAGCTTTTCTGAAAGAATAAATTCTGAAATTAGAAATCTTCAACTTCCTACTGAGTATGATACTCTTTCCAACGAAACTACTGAACCAATCATTGAAATACCCATTACACCAAGTCCTACCGAAACCCAACCTATAGTCGTGACTGAAATCTGTACTGCAACCCTCGACTAATTTTCATCTGATTCAGTTGGTGAAATATCTTCTGAAATCAAAATAACAGAGTCATCCAACTCAAGCTTTCTTCCGGAAGCCAGTGTTTTCTACGACATTATCATTACCATGATTTCATCAACTGAAGAATCATCAGTTGAAACCTTACAATCCAAAGCTGAAAATTCAAAACCCTCCAAAACCAAAAACAGTGATGAAACCTTTGCCTTGCCCGTATCCAAACTCAAATAAGTTAAGGATTCTTTTTTCAAAGTTTTAAATTTAATTGGTGAAAAAGAGAAGAAAAATAAAAAGATTAAGGCAAAGAATTCTAAATCCACTTGGAAATGCTATAAATGTGGAGCAAGAGGTCATGAAGCTACTTCTTGTTCTAATGAAAACAAATCTCGAGTTGCTCTTCTTAGCAGTGTGTCTTGGAGCCCAGTAAAGTGTGGGCTCTTCAAATGAACTAATCTTTTCATTCATCTGTGTAGGGCGTTCAGCATGATAACATTTGGTACCTTCATAGTGGATGCTCAAGGCATATGACCGGATGTAAGTCCCTACTGAATGGGGTTCAAGAAGCAAATGACCCCAAGGTCACTTTTGGTGGAGGAAAATGTGGTAAAAATGATGGCTATGGTTATCTCAACCAAGGCTCAGTCAACATTAAGAATGCTGCCCATGTGACAGGACTTGAACACAACCTGATCAGCATCAGTCAGTTGTGTGATGCGGATTATGAAGTGCATTTCAAGAAGACCAAAGGTTCAATCTTTAACAAGAAAGGAAAAGAGGCCTTACAAGCAAAAAGGTAGGGTAACATGCATGTTGTTGATTTCAACTCTACCACCTTTGAAAGAGATGCTTGCTTCTTTTCAGAAGCTGATTACAAAGTTAACTGGTTATGGCACAAAAGGCTATCTCATCTCAACTTCAAAAACATCAGCAAACTCTCTCAACTTAAGCTTACAAGAGGTCTACCGTTAGTTTGGTTTTAGAAAGACAAGCTGTGTCATGCATGTGAGAAAGGAAAGCAAAAGAAGTCGGTCTTCAAATCAAAACATTGCAACCAAGTTAACTCCACCTTGCATCTCTTACATATGGATCTCTTTGGTCCTGTCAGTTCTCCCAGCATGGGAGGCAAGAAGTATACTCTGGTTGTAGTTGATGAATACACCAGGTTTACATGGGTATTTTTCTTGCGTAACAAAAGTGATACTGCTGAAGTTCTAATGAGCTTTATACGTCGTGTTCAGAGACAATTTAACACACTAGTTAAACAGCTTCGCAGTGATCATGGGAAAGAAAGTTCAGAAACTCTACCCTCCAAGACTTCTGTGATGAAAATGACATCATCCAAAACTTCTCAGCTCCATATACCCCTCAGCAAAATGGGGTTGCTGAAAGAAGAAATAGGACCCTAATATAAGCAGCCAGAAAGATGCTAGCTGAAGCATCTTTATAAGGCCATTTCTGGGCTGAAGCTGTTAATGTTGCTTGCTATACACAGAACAGGTCTATCATTGTAAAGCGCCATAGCAAAACTCCCTACGAGTTACTTTATCTGAAGTCACCCAATGTTGGATACTTCAAAGTCTTTGGAAGTACATGCTTCATCCTGAACACCAAAGATCAGAAAAGCAAGTTTGATCCCAAAGGAGAACAAGGAGTGTTTTTAGGCTATTCTGATATCTCCAAAGCATATAGTGTGTTTCTTCCCAAAAAGAATTATGTGGTTGAAACAATAAATGTTATCTTTGATGAATTCAATGCAGAGTCATCCTCCAATCATACTGATCAAATTGTTTCCGATGAATTTGATGCTCTTCTACAAGAGACATTTAATGATGATTTGGATGACTATTCTCAGGAGGTAAATACTGACGATAATGTTGTTTCTGTTAATGTGAATCAGGTCACTGAAGATCTCTTAGAAACAAACAACTCCTCTGCTGATGAACAACAGGATCAACCACAAAGGGTCACGAAATGGACTCGAGCTCATGCCATCACTAATGTAATTGGTGATCCAAATACTGGTGTGCAAACCCGAAATGCAACCACGTCTGCATTCTGCATGTTCTCTGAATTTATCTCACAGGTCGAAACAAAGAAAGTCGATGAAGCTCTGAAGGATCTGAACTGGGTGGTCGCTATGCAAGATGAGCTTAATGAATTTGAAAGGAACAAAGTGTGGACACTGATTGACCCACCTGAAGACAAGTCTATTACTGGTACAAAATGGGTCTTCAGGAACAAACGTGATGAAACTGGGTCAGTTGTGCGTAACAAGGCAAGACTAGTTGCAAAAGGCTACTGTCAAGAGGAAGGGATAGATTATGATGAAATGTTTGCTCTAGTTGCTCGTTTGGAGGCAATACGTATGTTCTTAGCCTTTGCAGCCTTCAAGGGATTCAAGGTCTTTTAGATGGACGTCAAAAGCGCCTTTCTGAATGGGGAACTTCAAGAAGAAGTATTTGTTCAGCAACCTCCTGGTTTTGAAAATCCCAAGTTTCCACACTACGTTTATAAGCTCGACAAAGCCCTTTATGGACTGAAACAGGCTCCACGTGCCTGGTATGATACTTTGTCCACTCATCTGAAAAATGGATTTCAGAGAGGGAACATCGACAAAACTATATTTCAGTGTAGAGAAAAAGGTGAACTCATTCTAGTTCAAATTTATGTCGATGATATTATTTTTGGCTCAACTGACAATCGTTTATGCAAGAAATTTGAGAAAATAATGTCAGAAAAGTTCAAAATGAGCATGATGGGAGAACTGAATTTCTTCCTTGGGCTTCAGATAAAGCAATCTGACCAAGGTATCTTCATTAATCAAGGGAAATATGTCAAAGACTTACTCAAGAAGTTCAACATTTCAGACTCCTCCCCTATGAAGACTCCCATTGTTCCAAAGACTAAGCTTATCGTTGATCCGAATGGGAAAGCAGTTGATCTTCCCACCTTGAGAGGGATGATCGGATCCTTACTATATCTGACGTCCAGTCGCCCTGATATTATGTTCTCCACATGCCTATGTGCAAGATTTCAGGCGAACCCAAAAGAATCATATTTGACGGCTGTCAGACGAATTTTCAGATACCTGAAAGGTACTCCTGAACTTGGGCTATGGTACTCCAGAGACTCCGGCTTTGAATTAATTGGATTTTTAGATTCAGACTATGCGGGATGTCAGATTGATAGGAAGAGTACTACCGGCGGGTGTCAGCTACTAGGTGGAAAAGTAGTAAGGTGGCAAAGCAGGAAACAGAACTCTATTTCTCTATCCACCGCTGAAGCTTAATACATTTCAGCTGGGAGTTGTTGCGCACAAGTTTTATGGATGCAACATCAGCTCGCTGACTATGGCATCTCCTTTCAGCGCACTCCCATCTATTGTGATAACACAAGTGCTATTGCAATCTACAATAATCCGGTGCTCCATTCTCGCACGAAGCACATCGATGTTCGCCATCACTTTATTCGAGATCACATAGCCAAGAATGAAATTGAGCTTTGGTTCATCTCCACTGAACATTAGCTAGCTGACATCTTCACTAAAGCTCTAGATGAACACCGGTTCAATCAAGTGATTGCAGAAATAGGAATGCTAAATCCTTCAACAATATAGCTATTTCAGGTAAGTTTGATTGTTACTATTCATTCTGTAACACCGTAAATTCTCAAGCCATTTTTTTAAATCGATGCGGAAGCGTTCACTGATTTTATTAAAACAAATACCCACAAAGTACAAAGTACTATTCACAAACTTTACAACAAGTTGTGTTACAAAATATTTATAAAACACGGCTCGTCTCTTCTCAAAACATAATATCAGAGCGTTGGTCAAATTTCCCTTCCCCACAAACAAGGCTAAACAGCCAAACCTGCAAAAAAAACAATCAACCGAGGGGAATTAGCACAAAGCTAAGTGAATGGAAGCTACAAACAAGCATCCACAATCAACAAGTACAAGCAATCACCATCCGATCATACAAATAGATCTCAAACAGATCAATCAACCATCACAAACCAATACAACCTCTAGAGGAACGGCGGTTTCGTAGAACCTGCAATCGATGCGGGCCAAAGCAAAGGTTTACAGATAGCTATTTGCTACTTGGTACAATTAAACCCCTTCTGATGCAACAAATGCATAGAAGATCAATAACTGTGCAACCAATAGCAGATAGCCCAGCCCAACACATACGATAGCTGACCCCTAACCATGTACGCATATAATTAACCATACATACAGGTCTCACCACGTGCACATATAATTAACCATGTACACTGGACACACAACAATTCCAAATGATCACAATCAACAAACAACAATCAACTATCAACGAATAACACTCAACACAGTCTGTCAACACATATCAAGTAACACATCCCATACTGGCATCTTAAACTTAACAATTTATCATGGCATCTTAGACTAAACAATCTATCATGGCATCTCAGACTAAACAGTCTATCATACCGTCTCAAACTAAACAGTCTATCATGGCAATTTCAAAGCATAAGAATATCTCAATTCATGTAACCATAAACGTTACCACCAACACCACTCGTGAGTACACTTCCACTCACCTCAGTCCTCGTTCCCGTCTGCTCAGTTGTCTAATATCACCGAGTCTTTGCAAATCCTGAGAACACAACAAGCCGAAATCAATCTCCATTCATAAATATATATCCACATATATTTATATCAATTATGATCACATTCAATATGTTAAGATTACACATAATACACATACAACATGCTACACAATCGAACTAGTATAAAAAACGTCAATTTCTGAAAATTGCCCGGACGCGTCGTGTCGCCCCAAGTGTCGGATTTCAGAGTCTCGGAGTTCACTTGTCGGATTCAAGAATCGGATTTTGGGTCTCGGAAGTCAAACAATCGGATTTGCTCATCGGATTTCAAAGAATCCGCCAAAACAGTTGGACGCGTCGCGTCCAAGATAACAACGCGTCGCGTCGCGTCGCGGCCTGCAAAAGTTCCATCTTCTTCTCCAAAAACCCAGCCGACATAAAACATATCCAACTTCCATTTTAACACGTAATTCTTACCAAAACACTTCCAAAACATGTATAAACTTCATATAACACAACAACAAACATATAGAACTCATCAAATCTAATTAAAACTTATCATCCATCAAAACCCACATGTCAAGTTTTGAGCTTTAAGCTCCAACAATGGTGATATCATGATACAAGCCTAAGCTTACCAACAAATCATATCAAAATGATTAGAGTCATGCTAGAAACATAATCATACCTTTATTTTGAATTTATAAACACTCAATTCTTTCTTCCAATTTCCAAGTTTCCTTGCTTCTTAGTTCTTTCTCTCAAAACACACACACACACTTTCACACTTTCAGAATTATGATCTGAAATCTACTACAAACCTACACGTACACACACTTATTTCATTTCACAAAGCATGAGGTGTCTTAAATTTTCCATACATACATACATACATGACATGCTACACATACATACATCCCTACATAAACTTTTCTTTCTTTCCTTTTTATTTCTTATTCGAGTAACATGTATATTTATATTCATAAATATATTTTCAATTTAATCCAATACTTAATCAATTAATCACATAATCAACTTACGCAAATTAAATAAAAATACACCTGCTGCTAGCCCGCTAATCAACTAGCCCGGGTTTGCGGATGTTACACATTCTTTCTTGTCACATTTAATGCCAGCCACCCTAATAGCTAAGCTTGAATAATTACTTTTACCCTGCCTCTCTCTGACTGTCAAATCATCTCTGAAGCGTAATCATGAGTAAATTTCTTTATAAGCATCTAAAGATTTTCTTTCCTTTTTCATCGTCTACAAATCTAGACACGATTCAAAGAAAATCTTTCACTTTCTCAACAACTCATGGAATTCACAATCACCTTCATTTTCTTCCCAGTATGCTATGTCATCACCGTTCGCATCCCTGATGAAGGGATTGGGATTGAAGTTTGATGTCTAATATTTGTATTATCATAAACATGATGTAATTTTTTTTGGCAGTTCATGTAAATCATGTTTAACATCATGTAATCATCTTTTGTTCAGATATGGTATTAGTAATTTCCAAGCTTAACTATTATTCTTGTTGGCGTTGTGTTCTTCTTTATTTTTTTTCGTTCATTTTGTTTGTTTAGATGAAAATTTCAAATGCAAAGTTTGGATATTTTTTTTCCCAATGTGTTGTGAAATTTTCATGTTCCTGCTAATGGTGTGTTCTTGAAGTTTAGCTAGTTCCAAGATAACAATGGGTAAATTGGTTTACCCAATAACTGTTTGACATCACAAAAGTTATCCTTGCGTAATTTCCTGCTTCACGCGCTTATTTTCACCCTAGATTTACTCAACCGCCAAGATTGATTCAGTTTAAACCCCTTTAAAACCCAATATCGCCCCTTCAAGTTCTTTACCTGAAACTCATCTTCTCCGGCGATTTCTCTTATTCAAAAGCAAAAACAACTCTTGTGCTTGAATCAATGGCCCCCAAAATTGCTTCCGCAAAGGTAACTCTTCCCACTGATGTGGTCCCTAAAATCCCACTCGAATCCATCTGTTTCAAAGACAACAATTTCGCCGCTGACCTAACCATCCCTTCGTCTTCATCACCACTTTACCAAATTATGACCTATCTTCACAACTGCCCATTGAACTTTGCACTCTCTGCAAAGGTTCCAATGTTTGAAGAACATCTCTGTGATTTCTGGATGACCGCTGAAGTCATCAAACCCAAAACCTCCGGCCAAAGTATTTACTTCAGTATGCTCTCTGGTAGGAAGTTTGCTGAAATCACCACGAAGTTTCTTGCATCTGTTCTTCATCTTCCTCGCCGGGAACTCACCTCATTCACTACCAACGCTAAGTAGCTACTCTTCTCCTTCTTTCAGTATGCTGATGAGCACAAGGTCAAAGGTAACTCTATGGTTCGCACTCGTCTTCCAAAGGAGTGGAACTATCTGATTGCTCATCTGAACTTCTGTATGACGAGCAAAACTGGTGGTCTTGACCAAGTCAATGAAGATGTTCTGAAAATGGCTTATGCCATTATCCATGGTCATAACATTAACTTCGCTGAACTTATCATGGAGAGTCTTATGGTCTCACTGACAGCACGAACAAGGTCTCAACACATTCCTTTTCACAGGTTTGTATCATTGGTTATCTACTCACTGTTAACACCTGAAGCATACAATTCTGCTTCGGTTCTACTTCCATCTCCTTCCCTACCGGGTTCAGTATGGACTGGTTTCTCGTCTGCCTTCAACCCAGCACTGAGTGCCCCAATGCTTGCACTAGTTTTGCTGAAGCCTTCTCCTACCATTCCACCACCATATTCAGGTTTATCTTCTGAAGCTGTCCCTTCCAAACCTCAACCCCAAATACCTCAGTCCTCTCCATCAAAAAAAAGAAAAGGAAGTTGATGTCCACCTCAACTAAGCCTTCCACCAACCCTTCAGCCATACCCAAATCCACCACTAAACAACCAACCACCGCTCACCCGCTAAGATCACTCTCTAAACGTCACAAACCCAACATGCCTTCCAGTCCCATCATCTCTCACTATGCTTCAAGTGAGGATTCGCCTGATGATACCCCGCTGATTCTTCGCAAAACCCAGCTTCACTCATCAAAATCCACAGAAGTTGTTTAGGTAAGATCTCCATTACTTAAATTCTCTAAACCAAGTCTGACTTCCCCCTCTATCCCTTAATGTATCAGTAAACCCAACTGACACTATGGATATCGACCAAGCACATGATGGGTCAGGACCAAAACCGGTTGACACTGATGCTCAGCCCCTTACCAATGATGAAACTACCATTCCCATAGTTTTGGAGGTCCAACCAGTTGATGATTCTTTAGTTCACCCTAGATATGATACTGCACCCAAATCCTTTGATATGTCACAAAACCCCACTGACACTATGGATTCAACTAGGGCAGATGATTTATCAGTTTCACACCAAACTGAGAGTGATGCCCAACCTTCCCTTATCAATGACACTGAAGTTCAACCTTCTTCAGTTGAGATTCTTACTGCTAATGAAGACACAGTCTTAAACCAGACTGTAACTAAAGCAAATGAGCCTCAAGCCCCTGATGCATTAGTCACTCCTCCTCATCCTATGGCCTCCCCATCTCTCCTAAACACCTTGTTTGACATCCCTTCTCCCGATACAACTGTCAATCCTTTTGATGACAGTGATGCTTTTGATTTTCTTCAATCCCCCAAGTCTGTACATTCTCAAACCTCTAAGCCTTCAATAGACATTGCTTCCTCATTGGAAAGTCTATATGAACTCGTCCTTTATGCCTCAAACTCTGTTAAGTCGAACACCTTCCAGGGTCAGTGTGTCGCCAATAATCAAGCCAAGCTTGAATCTGAGCTCAAATCTCTTGTTGAGTCTATCAAAACTCAATTCACCACCCTCACTCAAACCATTGATTGTAAAAATCTGATTCTTCATGGGATGTACACGACCCTTCACCATCTTATCAAAACAATAGCTGATTCTGCCACTCTTGAGTTTGCTAAACTTAACACTCAACTCTCTACTCTCTCCACCACTGTAAATTCCCTTTCTTCCAAGGTTGACAACATCCATGCTGTCAATCTTTCTGAAAATGCAACTCGTTAGTTGCAAGAGTTGTTTGCTCCCTCCTTCTCTGGCCTGTCAAGAGAGATTTCGGCCCTGTCTCGGTCAGTAGAAGCTTCAGGACTCTCTGCAGCTTCTAAGGGGGAGAAAGTTCGACGACAGTCTAAAATCTGTCAGATTATAAGAAGGAAGGCTACCGCTGATCCGAAAATAATCAAATGGGATAAAAAATATTCACGTGTTGAATACCTACAAAGATTAGAAGAGGAAGTGGCTCATCTCAAAGCCGCTGAAGAAAACAAGAAGAATGCCTTGATTGATTTCGAGGCCAAATTAGCCAAAGCCGAAGAAGCTAAGGCACTTGCTGAGGGGGAGCTTAAGAGTCTCCTTGATCAAAGAAAGGCTGAAGCTGAACTTTTCAATACAGAACTAGATGGAGCTGAATGTCAGTAAATCATAACTGAAGCTAAAGCCTCTCAGATTCCCAGCATCCAGTGGTCAGCCAGCCAATCTGACAAAGGTAAAAGGAAAATGGTGATAGTCTCTTCGGATGATCAAATGAGTAAGGGTATATATGATTTAAGTGACTCAGATGACGAAAATCCGAGAGTAAAAAACTTGAAAGTGGCTGATGAACTTGGCAGAATAGCAGCAGAGAAATTTGCACTTGAAGAGCTAGCTGCAAACAAAATTGATCTATCTCCTTTCGATCATCAAAAACAGATTGAGGAAAACATTGAAGCTGAAAAAGCTTTAATTGAGGAGAAGGATCATGGAACAAAAGCAAGAAAAGTGGCTAAGCTCTCGACATCAAAGAAGTCATCCTGACAAAATCACAGGAATAAAGTTGAAGAAGGTAAATAATGAAATCTTTTTGAATGTTCAGCGCAAAAATCTCCCTCTCTTCAGCATACAATCTGTCAAGAATGTTCAACTAAATTATGCTGTGTCTGAATGGAATGAAATACTTGCTTGTTCATCAAAACGCAAGCATACTATGATGTTAAGTTCATTAAACGAGAGATCAACTAAGTAATTGAGTATTATGAGGAGGAAGTAAAGAAGAGGGGATCTGATGCAACTGTCATGCCACAGAAAGAGAAACCCACTCGAGCTAAAAAGTTGAAGTTTCAGAGAAGGAGGCTCACTCTCAAGAAATCTTAGCAACAAATCTTGGAGCTTATATCTATTGGAGAGCTTCCAAATCGCAAAGGCTTCGACACCACGTTGCCTCCTGGCTTCATTCCTGAAGTGGGTAAAGTCCTCTCAAATCCGAGGGGATTTTATTTTCTTGATGCATATGACAAGATTTGTTTTCAAAGAGTTTCAGACTTCGCCAAAGCTGACGGGCTTCATGTGAGATCTCTTCGATACTTCATAGACAATAAAGAACCGAATGTCAAAGACATTTTGGTGGAATACTTAAAGCAGTTGAAGCTTAAAGCTCCAAAGGAATCCTCTCCTGAAGAATTCAAACCTGATATGTAGAATAGTAATTCGTTATTCTTTATTCTTTCTATTCTTTATTCTATTTGTTCATAGTCATGGAGTATAAACAAATAGGGGGAGATTGTTAGTCCTTTTATTTGCATATATTCCATTCCTGAAGAAGCTTTCGAAGAAAGCGACTAAAGGTGTAATATATCATTCTTTTATAAACTGTTCTGACGACATCTGAAGAAACAAGCCCGTAGTTCATCTAAAAATTAGTTCTGAAGTGAACGTCAGCTGAAGTGTGTCTTTAGTCATCCAAGGGTCTTCTGAACTCAAGTTACATCTGATAACTAGAATCTTCCTGTTATATAAAGTACATGATCTGCGCATTCTGAAGGAGCTCGAAACAACAATCTTGTTTTTTGTTCCTAATTAAGTGTAGAACGGTACACGTGTAAATAAATTAGATGGTCAGGATTAGTTTACATAGCCTATAAATACCTGTTCGATTAACGAGTAAAGGTTAAGCGTTTGTTCGCTAATTTGTATTCAAGTTTGTTCTTGTGTACTCTTTGAAGTTTGGTTATTAATATAATCTTACTTTGAAAACATTCGTGTGTTCGTTGCTTTAAAACTATTTCCGCACTTTGATTTTATTCATAGTTAGTTTTATTCACTTTCGGGAAAAACAGACGGACCCAAACTTGTCATTTTTTTTGAATTGTTTTTTATTTAAAAAACCCAAAAACAATTTTAAAAACTATTAAATAACTATACAAACACAAATAAAATATAGAAAAAATTATACGCATATGTCAAGCATGTCGATGCATGTTAAAAGGTTATTTCAAGTTTAGAAAACTTGTTTATAAACATAATAAAACGCGCACGGTCGGGTTTAAAGATATCGTGTTGAACCTCTTATTTCACCAAATTCATAATACATACATTAAATTAGAAAATACGTGTTTGTTAGTGTAATTTTACCATTTTTTATTCTAAAAATACAAAAAACAAATTCAACGCCGTCACAAATCCACCACAAACTTATAGTATTTGTGACGGACCGAAACTTTTCATTTTATTTTTTAATTGTTTTTTTATATAAAAAAACTCAAACTTTTTTAAAAGCTATTAAATGACTATACAAACAGAATTAAAATGAACAAAAAATAAAACGCATATGTCGAAAATGTCGTTGCATAATAAACGATATTTCAAGTTTATTAAACTTGTTTGTAAACATATTATAACGCACATGACCGTGTCTATAACCACACGAATATAAGCTCTTAATTGACCAAATTGATAACACTTACATTAAATGAGAGAATATGTGTTTGTTGGTGCAATTCTACTATATTTTAATCAAAAAATACAAAAAACAAATTCAACTCCCTCACAAATCCGTCGCAAACTTATGATATTTGTGACTGATTTGCGACCGACCCAAACTTTTCATTTTATTTTTGAATTATTTTTTTATATAAAAAACTCAAACTTTTTTAAAAGCTATTAAATGACTATACAAACACAATTAAAATGAACAAAAAATAAAACGCATATGTCCAAAATGTCGTTGCATAATAAACGATATTTCAAGTTTATTAAACTTGTTTGTAAACATATTATAATGCACATGACCATGTCTATAAACACACGCGTATAAGCTCTTAATTGTCCAAATTGATAACACCTACATTAAAAGAGAGAATGCGTGTTTTAATGCAATTTTTCCATTTTATAATCTAAAAATACAAAAAAACAAATTCAAGGCTCTCACAAAACCGTTGCAAACTTATAGTATTTTTGCGAACCCAAACTTGTCATTTTATTTTTCAATTGTTTTTTATATAAAATACTAATAAACCTTTTAAAAACTATTAAATGACTATACAAACACTAATAAAATGAACAAAAATTATACGCATATGTCGAACATATAGTTGCATTATAAACGATATTTCAATTTTATATATCTTGTTAGTAAGCCTATTATAACGCACCCGAGGGTTTCTATAGACACACGTGTAGAACCTCTTACTTCACCAAATTGATAACACTTACATTAAATGAGAGAATATGTGTTTGCTAGTGCAATTCTACTATATTTTGATGGAAAAAGATAGAAAACAAATTCAACTCCCTCACAAATCCGTCGCAAACTTATAGTATTTGTGACAGATTTGCGACAGACCCAAACTATTCTTTTTATTTTTGAATTGTTTTTATATATAAAGAACTCAAACTTTTTTAAAAACTATTAAAAGACTATACAAACACAATTAAAATTAACAAAAAATAAAACACATATGTCCAAAATGTCGTTGCATAATAAACGATATTTTAAGTTTATTAAACTTGTTTGTAAACATATTATAACGCACAAGAGAATGTCTATAAACACGTACGTATAACCTCTTAATCGACCAAATTGATCACACTTACAATAAATGAGAGAATTCTTGTTTTTAGTGCAATTTTTCCATTTTATAATCTAAAAATAGAAAAAAACAAATTTCAGTAATCCGTCGCAAACTTATAGTATTTTGACGGACCCAAACTTTTCATTTTATTTTTGAATTGTTTTTTATTCAAAAAACTCAAAAACATTTTTAAAAACTATTAAATAACTATACAAACACAAATAAAATATAGAAAAAGTTATACGCATATGTCGAGCATGTCGTTGCACGTTAAAAGGATATTTCAAGTCTAGAAAACTTGTTTATAAACATAATAAAACGCGCACGGTCGGGTCTACAAACATCGTGTAGAACCTCTTATTTCACCATACTCATAACACATATATTAAATGAGAGAATACGTGTTTTTTAATGTAATTTTACCATTTTTATTCTAAAAATAAAAAAACAAATTCAACGTCGTCACAAATCCGTTACAAACTCATAGTATTTGTGACGGACCCGAACTTATCATTTTATTTTTGAATTGTTTTTTATAAAAAATACTAATAAACCTTTTAAAAACTATTAAATGACTATACAAACACAAATAAAATGAACAAAAAATAAAACGAATATGTCGAACATATCGTTGCATGATAAACGATATTTCAATTTTATAAAACCTATTTGTAAACCTATCATAACGCACACGATCGTTTCTATAGACACACGTGTAGAACCTCTTACTTCAACAAATTGATAACACTTACATTAAATGAGAGAATATATGTTTCTTGGTGCAATTCTACTATATTTTAATCGAAAAATACAAAAAACAAATTCAACACCCTCACAAATCCGTCGCAATCTTATAGTATTTGTGACAGATTTGCAACAGACACAAACTTTTTATTTTATTTTTGAATTGTTTTTTATACAAAAAACTCAAACTTTTTTAAAAGCTATTAAATAACTATACAAACACAATTAAAATGAACAAAAAATAAAACGCATATGTGGAAAATGTCGTTGCGTAATAAACGATATTTCAAGTTTATTAAACTTGTTTGTAAACATATTATAACGCACATGACCGTGTCTATAAACACACGCGTATAAGCTCTTAATTGACCAAATTGATAACACCTACATTAAATGAGAGAATGCGTGTTTTTAGTGCAATTTTTCCATTTTATAATCTAAAAATACAAAAAAAACAAATTCACGGCTTTCATAACTCCGTTGCAAACTTATAGTATTTTTGACGGACCCAAACTTGTGATTTTATTTTTCAATTGTTTTTTTATATAAAATACTAATAAACCTTTTAAAAACTATTAAATGACTATACAAACACAAATAGAATGAACAAAAATTATACGCATATGTCGAACGAATAGTTGCATTATAAACGATATTTCAATTTTATAAATCTTGTTTGTAAACCTAATATAACGCACCCGAGTGCAATTCTACTATATTTTGATAGAAAAATACAAAAAACAAATTCAACTCCCTCACAAATCTGTCGCAAACTTATAGTATTTATCATAGATTTGCGACGGACTCAAACTTTTCATTTTATTTTTGAATTGTTTTTTTACATAAAAAACTCAAACTGTTTTAAAAACTATAAAAAGACTATACAAACAAAATTATAATTAACAAAAAATAAAACGTATATGTCGAAAATGTCGTTGCATAATAAACGATTTTTTAAGTTTATTAAACTTGTTTGTAAACATACTATAACGCACGTGACCGTGTCTATAAACACGTGCGTATAACCTCTTCATTGACCAAATTGATAACACCTACATTAAATGAGAGAATGCTTGTTTTTAGTGCAATTTTTCCATTTTATAATCTAAAAATAGAAAAAAACAAATTAAGGGCGTTCACAAATCTATCGCAAACTTATAGTATTTTTGACGGACCCAAACTTGTCATTTTATTTTTGAATTGTTTTTTATACAAAAAACTCAAAAACATTTTAAAAACCTATTAAATAACTATACAAACACAAATAAAATATAGAAAAAATTATACGCATATGTCGAGCATGTCGTTCTACGTTAAAAGGATATTTCAAGCTTAGAAAACTTGTTTATAAACATAATAAAACGCGCACGGTCGGGTGTGCAGACATCGTGTAGAAGCTCTTATTTCACCAAATTCATAACACATATATGAAATGAGAGTCTACGTGTTTTTTATTGTAATTTTACCATTTTTTATTCTAAAAATACAAAAAACAAATTTAACGCCGTCACAAACTTATAGTATTTGTAACGGATTTGGGACGTACCCAAACTTGTCATTTTATTTTTGAATTGTTTTTTATATGAAATACTAACAAACCTTTTAAAAACTATTAAATGACTATACAAACACAAATAAAATGAACAAAAAATAAAAAGCATATGTCGAATATATCCTTGCATGATAAACGATATTTCAATTTTATAAAACCTATTTGTAAACCTATTATAACGCACATAATCGTTTCTATAGACACATGTGTAGAACCTCTTACTTCAACAAATTGATAACACTTACATTAAATGAGAGAATATGTGTTTCTTGGTGCAATTCTACTATATTTTAATCGAAAAACTACAAAAAACAAATTCAACACCCTCACAAATCCGTCGCAATCTTATAGTATTTGTGACAGATTTGCGATGGACCCAAACTTTTCGTTTTATTTTTGATTTGTTTTTTATATAAAAAACTCAAACTTTTTAAAAACTATTAAATGACTATACAAACACAATTAAAATGAACAATAAATAAAACGCATATATCGAAAATATCGTTGCATAATAAACTATATTTCAAGTTTATTAAATTTGTTTGTAAACATATTATAACGCACACCACCGTGTCTATAAACACATGCGTATAACCTCTTAATTGACCAAATTTATAACACTTACATTAAATGAGAGAATCCATGTTTTTAGTGCAATTTTTCCATTTTATAATCTAAAAATACAACAAAAGAAATTCAAGGCTTTCACAAATCCGTTGCAAACTTATAGTATTTTTGACGGACCCAAACTTGTGATTTTATTTTTCAATTGTTTTTTTATATAAAATACTAATAAACCTTTTAAAAACTATTAAATGACTATACAAACACAAATACAATGAACAAAAATTATACGCATATGTCGAACGAATAGTTGCATTATAAACGATATTTCAATTTTATAAATCTTGTTTGTAAACCTAATATAACGCACCCGAGTGCAATTCTACTATATTTTGATAGAAAAATACAAAAAACAAATTCAACTCCCTTACAAATCTGTCGCAAACTTATAGTATTTTTGATAGATTTGCGACGGACTCAAACTTTTCATTTTATTTTTGAATTGTTTTTTTATATAAAAAACTCAAACTGTTTTAAAAACTATAAAAAGACTATACAAACAAAATTATAATTAACAAAAAATAAAACGTATATGTCGAAAATGTCGTTGCATAATAAACGATATTTTAAGTTTATTAAACTTGTTTGTAAACATACTATAACGCACGTGACCGTGTCTATAAACACGTGCGTATAACCTCTTAATTGACCAAATTGATAACACCTACATTAAATGAGAGAATGCTTGTTTTTAGTGCAATTTTTCCATTTTATAATCTAAAAATAGAAAAAAACAAATTAAGGGCGTTCACAAATCTGTGGCAAACTTATAGTATTTTTGACGGACCCAAACTTGTCATTTTATTTTTGAATTGTTTTTTATACAAAAAACTCAAAAAAATTTTAAAAAACTATTAAATAACTATACAAACACAAATAAAATATAGAAAAAATTATACGCATATGTCGGGCATGTCGTTGTACGTTAAAAGGATATTTCAAGTTTAGAAAACTAGTTTATAAACATAATAAAACGCGCACGCTCGGGTCTGCAGACATCGTGTAGAACCTCTTATTTCACCAAATTCATAACACATATATTAAATGAGAGACTACGTGTTTTTTATTGTAATTTTACCATTTTTTATTCTAAAAATACAAAAAACAAATTTAACGCCGTCACAAACTTATAGTATTTGTAACGGATTTGGGACGTACCCAAACTTGTCATTTTATTTTTGAATTGTTTTTTATATGAAATACTAACAAACCTTTTAAAAACTATTAAATGACTATCCAAACACAAATAAAATGAACAAAAAATAAAACGCATATGTCGAATATATCGTTGCATGATAAACGATATTTCAATTTTATAAAACCTGTTTGTAAACCTATTATAACGCACATGATCGTTTCTATAGACACATGTGTAGAACCTCTTACTTCAACAAATTGATAACACTTACATTAAATGAGAGAATATGTGTTTGTTGGTGCAATTCTACTATATTTTAATCGAAAAACTACAAAAAACAAATTCAACACCCTCACAAATCCGTCGCAATCTTATAGTATTTGTGACAGATTTGCGATGGACCCAAACTTTTCGTTTTATTTTTGATTTGTTTTTTATATAAAAAACACAAACTTTTTAAAAACTATTAAATGACTACACAAACACAATTAAAATGAACAAAAAATAAAACGCATATATCGAAAATGTCGTTGCATAATAAACTATATTTCAAGTTTATTAAACTTGTTTGTAAACATATTATAACGCACACCACCGTGTCTATAAACACATGCGTATAACCTCTTAATTGACCAAATTTATAACACGTACATTAAATGAGAGAATCCGTGTTTTTAGTGCAATTTTTCCATTTTATAATCTAAAAATACAACAAAAGAAATTCAAGGCTTTAACAAATCCGTTGCAAACTTATAGTATTTTTGACGGACCCAAACTTGTGATTTTATTTTTCAATTGTTTTTTAATATAAAATACTAATAAACCTTTTAAAAACTATTAAATGACTATACAAACACAAATACAATGAACAAAAATTATATGCATATGTCGAACGAATAGTTGCATTATAAACGATATTTCAATTTTATAAATCTTGTTTGTAAACCTAATATAACGCACCCGAGTGCAATTCTACTATATTTTGATAGAAAAATACAAAAAACAAATTCAACTCCCTCACAAATCTGTCGCAAACTTATAGTATTTTTGATAGATTTGCGACGGACTCAAACTTTTCATTTTATTTTTGAATTGTTTTTTTATATTAAAAACTCAAACTGTTTTAAAAACTATAAAAAGACTATACAAACAAAATTATAAATAACAAAAAATAAAACGTATATGTCGAAAATGTCGTTCCATAATAAACGATATTTTAAGTTTATTAAACTTGTTTGTAAACATACTATAACGCACGTGACCGTGTCTATAAACACGTGCGTATAACCTCTTAATGGACCAAATTGATAACACCTACATTAAATGAGAGAATGCTTGTTTTTAGTCTAATTTTTCCATTTTATAATCTAAAAATAGAAAAAAACAAATTCAGGGCGTTCATAAATCTGTCACAAACTTATAGTATTTTTGACGGACCCAAACTTGTCATTTTATTTGTGAATTGTTTTTTATACAAAAAACTCAAAAACATTTTAAAAAACTATTAAATAACTATACAAACACAAATAAAATATAGAAAAAATTATACGCATATGTCGAGCATGTCGTTGTACGTTAAAAGGATATTTCTAGTTTAGAAAACTTGTTTATAAACATAATAAAACGCGCACGGTCGGGTCTGCAGACATCGTGTAGAACCTCTTATTTCACCAAATTCATAACACATATATTAAATGAGAGACTACGTGTTTTTTATTGTAATTTTACCATTTTTTATTATAAAAATACAAAAAACAAATTTAACGCCGTCACAAATTTATAGTATTTGTAACGGATTTGGGACGTACCCAAACTTGTCATTTTATTTTTGAATTGTTTTTTATATGAAATACTAACAAACCTTTTAAAAACTATTAAATGACTATCCAAACACAAATAAAATGAACAAAAAATAAAACGCATATGTCGAATATATCGTTGCATGATAAACGATATTTCAATTTTATAAAACCTGTTTGTAAACCTATTATAACGCACATGATCGTTTCTATAGACACATGTGTAGAACCTCTTACTTCAACAAATTGATAACACTTACATTAAATGAGAGAATATGTGTTTGTTGGTGCAATTCTACTATATTTTAATCGAAAAACTACAAAAAACAAATTCAACACCCTCACAAATCCGTCGCAATCTTATAGTATTTGTGACAGATTTGCGATGGACCCAAACTTTTCTTTTTATTTTTGATTTGTTTTTTATATAAAAAACTAAAACTTTTTAAAAACTATTAAATGACTATACAAACACAATTAAAATGAACAATAAATAAAACGCATATATCGAAAATGTCGTTTCATAATAAACTATATTTCAAGTTTATTAAACTTGTTTGTAAACATATTATAACGCACACCACCGTGTCTATAAACACATGCGTATAACCTCTTAATTGACCAAATTTATAACACTTACATTAAATGAGAGAATCCGTGTTTTTAGTGCAATTTTTCCATTTTATAATCTAAAAATACAACAAAAGAAATTCAAGGCTTTCACAAATCCGTTGCAAACTTATAGTATTTTTGACGGACCCAAACTTGTGATTTTATTTTTCAATTGTTTTTTTATATAAAATACTAATAAACCTTTTAAAAACTATTAAATGACTATAAAAACACAAATACAATGAACAAAAATTATACGCATATGTCGAACGAATAGTTGCATTATAAACGATATTTCAATTTTATAAATCTTGTTTGTAAACCTAATATAACGCACCCGAGTGCAATTCTACTATATTTTGATAGAAAAATACAAAAAACAAATTCAACTCCCTTACAAATCTGTCGCAAACTTATAGTATTTTTGATAGATTTGCGACGGACTCAAACTTTTCATTTTATTTTTGAATTGTTTTTTTATATAAAAAACTCAAACTGTTTTAAAAACTATAAAAAGACTATACAAACAAAATTATAATTAACAAAAAATAAAACGTATATGTCGAAAATGTCGTTGCATAATAAACGATATTTTAAGTTTATTAAACTTGTTTGTAAACATACTATAACGCACGTGACCGTGTCTATAAACACGTGCGTATAACCTCTTAATGGACCAAATTGATAACACCTACATTAAATGAGAGAATGCTTGTTTTTAGTCTAATTTTTCCATTTTATAATCTAAAAATAGAAAAAAACAAATTAAGGGCGTTCACAAATCTGTGGCAAACTTATAGTATTTTTGACGGACCCAAACTTGTCATTTTATTTTTGAATTGTTTTTTATACAAAAAACTCAAAAAAATTTTAAAAAACTATTAAATAACTATACAAACACAAATAAAATATAGAAAAAATTATACGCATATGTCGGGCATGTCGTTGTACGTTAAAAGGATATTTCAAGTTTAGAAAACTAGTTTATAAACATAATAAAACGCGCACGCTCGGGTCTGCAGTCATCGTGTAGAACCTCTTATTTCACCAAATTCATAACACATATATTAAATGAGAGACTACGTGTTTTTTATTGTAATTTTACCATTTTTTATTCTAAAAATACAAAAAACAAATTTAACGCCGTCACAAACTTATAGTATTTGTAACGGATTTGGGACGTACCCAAACTTGTCATTTTATTTTTGAATTGTTTTTTATATGAAATACTAACAAACCTTTTAAAAACTATTAAATGACTATCCAAACACAAATAAAATGAACAAAAAATAAAACGCATATGTCGAATATATCGTTGCATGATAAACGATATTTCAATTTTATAAAACCTGTTTGTAAACCTATTATAACGCACATGATCGTTTCTATAGACACATGTGTAGAACCTCTTACTTCAACAAATTGATAACACTTACATTAAATGAGAGAATATGTGTTTGTTGGTGCAATTCTACTATATTTTAATCGAAAAACTACAAAAAACAAATTCAACACCCTCACAAATCCGTCGCAATCTTATAGTATTTGTGACAGATTTGCGATGGACCCAAACTTTTCGTTTTATTTTTGATTTGTTTTTTATATAAAAAACACAAACTTTTTAAAAACTATTAAATGACTACACAAACACAATTAAAATGAACAAAAAATAAAACGCATATATCGAAAATGTCGTTGCATAATAAACTATATTTCAAGTTTATTAAACTTGTTTGTAAACATATTATAACGCACACCACCGTGTCTATAAACACATGCGTATAACCTCTTAATTGACCAAATTTATAACACGTACATTAAATGAGAGAATCCGTGTTTTTAGTGCAATTTTTCCATTTTATAATCTAAAAATACAACAAAAGAAATTCAAGGCTTTAACAAATCCGTTGCAAACTTATAGTATTTTTGACGGACCCAAACTTGTGATTTTATTTTTCAATTGTTTTTTAATATAAAATACTAATAAACCTTTTAAAAACTATTAAATGACTATACAAACACAAATACAATGAACAAAAATTATATGCATATGTCGAACGAATAGTTGCATTATAAACGATATTTCAATTTTATAAATCTTGTTTGTAAACCTAATATAACGCACCCGAGTGCAATTCTACTATATTTTGATAGAAAAATACAAAAAACAAATTCAACTCCCTCACAAATCTGTCGCAAACTTATAGTATTTTTGATAGATTTGCGACGGACTCAAACTTTTCATTTTATTTTTGAATTGTTTTTTTATAATAAAAACTCAAACTGTTTTAAAAACTATAAAAAGACTATACAAACAAAATTATAAATAACAAAAAATAAAACGTATATGTCGAAAATGTCGTTGCATAATAAACGATATTTTAAGTTTATTAAACTTGTTTGTAAACATACTATAACGCACGTGACCGTGTCTATAAACACGTGCGTATAACCTCTTAATGGACCAAATTGATAACACCTACATTAAATGAGAGAATGCTTGTTTTTAGTCTAATTTTTCCATTTTATAATCTAAAAATAGAAAAAAACAAATTCAGGGCGTTCATAAATCTGTCACAAACTTATAGTATTTTTGACGGACCCAAACTTGTCATTTTATTTGTGAATTGTTTTTTATACAAAAAACTCAAAAACATTTTAAAAAACTATTAACTAACTATACAAACACAAATAAAATATAGAAAAAATTATACGCATATGTCGAGCATGTCGTTGTACGTTAAAAGGATATTTCAAGTTTAGAAAACTTGTTTATAAACATAATAAAACGCGCACGGTCGGGTCTGCAGACATCGTGTAGAACCTCTTATTTCACCAAATTCATAACACATATATTAAATGAGAGACTACGTGTTTTTTATTGTAATTTTACCATTTTTTATTCTAAAAATACAAAAAACAAATTTAACGCCGTCACAAACTTATAGTATTTGTAACGGATTTGGGACGTACCCAAACTTGTCATTTTATTTTTGAATTGTTTTTTATATGAAATACTAACAAACCTTTTAAAAACTATTAAATGACTATCCAAACACAAATAAAATGAACAAAAAATAAAACGCATATGTCGAATATATCGTTGCATGATAAACGATATTTCAATTTTATAAAACCTGTTTGTAAACCTATTATAACGCACATGATCGTTTCTATAGACACATGTGTAGAACCTCTTACTTCAACAAATTGATAACACTTACATTAAATGAGAGAATATGTGTTTGTTGGTGCAATTCTACTATATTTTAATCGAAAAACTACAAAAAACAAATTCAACACCCTCACAAATCCGTCGCAATCTTATAGTATTTGTGACAGATTTGCGATGGACCCAAACTTTTCTTTTTATTTTTGATTTGTTTTTTATATAAAAAACTAAAACTTTTTAAAAACTATTAAATGACTATACAAACACAATTAAAATGAACAATAAATAAAACGCATATATCGAAAATGTCGTTTCATAATAAACTATATTTCAAGTTTATTAAACTTGTTTGTAAACATATTATAACGCACACCACCGTGTCTATAAACACATGCGTATAACCTCTTAATTGACCAAATTTATAACACTTACATTAAATGAGAGAATCCGTGTTTTTAGTGCAATTTTTCCATTTTATAATCTAAAAATACAACAAAAGAAATTCAAGGCTTTCACAAATCCGTTGCAAACTTATAGTATTTTTGACGGACCCAAACTTGTGATTTTATTTTTCAATTGTTTTTTTATATAAAATACTAATAAACCTTTTAAAAACTATTAAATGACTATAAAAACACAAATACAATGAACAAAAATTATACGCATATGTCGAACGAATAGTTGCATTATAAACGATATTTCAATTTTATAAATCTTGTTTGTAAACCTAATATAACGCACCCGAGTGCAATTCTACTATATTTTGATAGAAAAATACAAAAAACAAATTCAACTCCCTCACAAATCTGTCGCAAACTTATAGTATTTTTGATAGATTTGCGACGGACTCAAACTTTTCATTTTATTTTTGAATTGTTTTTTTATATAAAAAACTCAAACTGTTTTAAAAACTATAAAAAGACAATACAAACAAAATTATAATTAACAAAAAATAAAACGTATATGTCGAAAATGTCGTTGCATAATAAACGATATTTTAAGTTTATTAAACTTGTTTGTAAACATACTATAACGCACGTGACCGTGTCTATAAACACGTGCGTATAACCTCTTAATGGACCAAATTGATAACACCTACATTAAATGAGAGAATGCTTGTTTTTAGTGTAATTTTTCCATTTTATAATCTTAAAATAGAAAAAAACAAATTCAGGGCGTTCACAAATCTGTCGCAAACTTATAGTATTTTTGACGGACCCAAACTTGTCATTTTATTTGTGAATTGTTTTTTATACAAAAAACTCAAAAACATTTTAAAAAACTATTAAATAACTATACAAACACAAATAAAATATAGAAAAAATTATACGCATATGTCGAGCATGTCGTTGTACGTTAAAAGGATATTTCAAGTTTAGAAAACTTGTTTATAAACATAATAAAACGCGCACGGTCGGGTCTGCAGACATCGTGTAGAACCTCTTATTTCACCAAATTCATAACACATATATTAAATGAGAGACTACGTGTTTTTTATTGTAATTTTACCATTTTTTATTCTAAAAATACAAAAAACAAATTTAACGCCGTCACAAACTTATAGTATTTGTAACGGATTTGGGACGTACCCAAACTTGTCATTTTATTTTTGAATTGTTTTTTATATGAAATACTAACAAACCTTTTAAATACTATTAAATGACTATCCAAACACAAATAAAATGAACAAAAAATAAAACGCATATGTCGAATATATCGTTGCATGATAACGATATTTCAATTTTATAAAACCTGTTTGTAAACCTATTATAACGCACATGATCGTTTCTATAGACACATGTGTAGAACCTCTTACTTCAACAAATTGATAACACTTACATTAAATGAGAGAATATGTGTTTGTTGGTGCAATTCTACTATATTTTAATCGAAAAACTACAAAAAACAAATTCAACACCCTCACAAATCCGTCGCAATCTTATAGTATTTGTGACAGATTTGCGATGGACCCAAACTTTTCGTTTTATTTTTGATTTGTTTTTTATATAAAAAAAACTCAAACTTTTTAAAAACTATTAAATGACTATACAAACACAATTAAAATGAACAATAAATAAAACGCATATATGGAAAATGTCGTTTCATAATAAACTATATTTCAAGTTTATTAAACTTGTTTGTAAACATATTATAACGCACACCACCGTGTCTATAAACACATGCGTATAACCTCTTAATTGACCAAATTTATAACACTTACATTAAATGAGAGAATCCGTGTTTTTAGTGCAATTTTTCCATTTTATAATCTAAAAATACAACAAAAGAAATTCAAGGCTTTCACAAATCCGTTGCAAACTTATAGTATTTTTGACGGACCCAAACTTGTGATTTTATTTTTCAATTGTTTTTTTATATAAAATACTAATAAACCTTTTAAAAACTATTAAATGACTATACAAACACAAATACAATGAACAAAAATTATACGCATATGTCGAACGAATAGTTGCATTATAAACGATATTTCAATTTTATAAATCTTGTTTGTAAACCTAATATAACGCACCCGAGTGCAATTCTACTATATTTTGATAGAAAAATACAAAAAACAAATTCAACTCCCTCACAAATCTGTCGCAAACTTATAGTATTTTTGATAGATTTGCGACGGACTCAAACTTTTCATTTTATTTTTGAATTGTTTTTTTATATAAAAAACTCAAACTGTTTTAAAAACTATAAAAAGACTATACAAACAAAATTATAATTAACAAAAAATAAAACGTATATGTCGAAAATGTCGTTGCATAATAAACGATATTTTAAGTTTATTAAACTTGTTTGTAAACATACTATAACGCACGTGACCGTGTCTATAAACACGTGCGTATAACCTCTTAATGGACCAAATTGATAACACCTACATTAAATGAGAGAATGCTTGTTTTTAGTGTAATTTTTCCATTTTATAATCTAAAAATAGAAAAAAACAAATTCAGGGCGTTCACAAATCTGTCGCAAACTTATAGTATTTTTGACGGACCCAAACTTGTCATTTTATTTGTGAATTGTTTTTTATACAAAAAACTCAAAAACATTTTAAAAAACTATTAAATAACTATACAAACACAAATAAAATATAGAAAAAATTATACGCATATGTCGGGCATGTCGTTGAATGTTAAAAGGATATTTCAAATTTAGAAAACTAGTTTATAAACATAATAAAACCAGCATCATGGGGTCTACAGACATCGTGTAGAACCTCTTATTTCACCAAATTCATAATACATATATCAAATGAGTGAATACGTGTTTGTTAGTGTAATTTTACCATTTTTTATTCTAAAAATACAAAAAACAAATTTAACGCCGTCACAAACTTATAGTATTTGTAACGGATTTGGGACGTACCCAAACTTGTCATTTTATTTTTGAATTGTTTTTTATATGAAATACTAACAAACCTTTTAAAAACTATTAAATGACTATCCAAACACAAATAAAATGAACAAAAAATAAAACGCATATGTCGAATATATCGTTGCATGATAAACGATATTTCAATTTTATAAAACCTGTTTGTAAACCTATTATAACGCACATGATCGTTTCTATAGACACATGTGTAGAACCTCTTACTTCAACAAATTGATAACACTTACATTAAATGAGCGAATATGTGTTTGTTGGTGCAATTCTACTATATTTTAATCGAAAAACTACAAAAAACAAATTCAACACCCTCACAAATCCGTCGCAATCTTATAGTATTTGTGACAGATTTGCGATGGACCCAAACTTTTCGTTTTATTTTTGATTTGTTTTTTATATAAAAAACACAAACTTTTTAAAAACTATTAAATGACTACACAAACACAATTAAAATGAACAAAAAATAAAACGCATATATCGAAAATGTCGTTGCATAATAAACTATATTTCAAGTTTATTAAACTTGTTTGTAAACATATTATAACGCACACCACCGTGTCTATAAACACATGCGTATAACCTCTTAATTGACCAAATTTATAACACTTACATTAAATGAGAGAATCCGTGTTTTTAGTGCAATTTTTCCATTTTATAATCTAAAAATACAACAAAAGAAATTCAAGGCTTTAACAAATCCGTTGCAAACTTATAGTATTTTTGACGGACCCAAACTTGTGATTTTATTTTTCAATTGTTTTTTTATATAAAATACTAATAAACCTTTTAAAAACTATTAAATGACTATACAAACACAAATACAATGAACAAAAATTATACGCATATGTCGAACGAATAGTTGCATTATAAACGATATTTCAATTTTATAAATCTTGTTTGTAAACCTAATATAACGCACCCGAGTGCAATTCTACTATATTTTGATAGAAAAATACAAAAAACAAATTCAACTCCCTCACAAATCTGTCGCAAACTTATAGTATTTTTGATAGATTTGCGACGGACTCAAACTTTTCATTTTATTTTTGAATTGTTTTTTTATATAAAAAACTCAAACTGTTTTAAAAACTATAAAAAGACTATACAAACAAAATTATAAATAACAAAAAATAAAACGTATATGTCGAAAATGTCGTTGCATAATAAACGATATTTTAAGTTTATTAAACTTGTTTGTAAACATACTATAACGCACGTGACCGTGTCTATAAACACGTGCGTATAACCTCTTAATTGACCAAATTGATAACACCTACATTAAATGAGACAATGCTTGTTTTTAGTGCAATTTTTCCATTTTATAATCTAAAAATACAACAAAAGAAATTCAAGGCTTTCACAAATCCGTCGCAAACTTATAGTATTTGTGACGGACCGAAACTTGTCATTTTATTTTTGAATTGTTATTTATATAAAAATCTCAATAACATTTTTAAAAACTATTAAATAACTATACAAAGACAGATAAAATATAGAAAAAATTATACGCATATGTCGGGCATGTCGTTGAATGTTAAAAGGATATTTCAAATTTAGAAAACTAGTTTATAAACATAATAAAACCAGCATCATGGGGTCTACAGACATCGTGTAGAACCTCTTATTTCACCAAATTCATAATACATATATCAAATGAGAGAATACGTGTTTGTTAGTGTAATTTTACCATTTTTTATTCTAAAAATACAAAAAACAAATTTAACGCCGTCACAAACTTATAGTATTTGTAACGGATTTGGGACGTACCCAAACTTGTCATTTTATTTTTGAATTGTTTTTTATATGAAATACTAACAAACCTTTTAAAAACTATTAAATGACTATCCAAAAACAAATAAAATGAACAAAAAATAAAACGCATATGTCGAATATATCGTTGCATGATAAACGATATTTCAATTTTATAAAACCTGTTTGTAAACCTATTATAACGCACATGATCGTTTCTATAGACACATGTGTAGAACCTCTTACTTCAACAAATTGATAACACTTACATTAAATGAGAGAATATGTGTTTGTTGGTGCAATTCTACTATATTTTAATCGAAAAACTACAAAAAACAAATTCAACACCCTCACAAATCCGTCGCAATCTTATAGTATTTGTGACAGATTTGCGATGGACCCAAACTTTTCGTTTTATTTTTGATTTGTTTTTTATATAAAAAACTCAAACTTTTTAAAAACTATTAAATGACTACACAAACACAATTAAAATGAACAAAAAATAAAACGCATATATCGAAAATGTCGTTGCATAATAAACTATATTTCAAGTTTATTAAACTTGTTTGTAAACATATTATAACGCACACCACCGTGTCTATAAACACATGCGTATAACCTCTTAATTGACCAAATTTATAACACTTACATTAAATGAGAGAATCCGTGTTTTTAGTGCAATTTTTCCATTTTATAATCTAAAAATACAACAAAAGAAATTCAAGGCTTTCACAAATCCGTTGCAAACTTATAGTATTTTTGACGGACCCAAACTTGTGATTTTATTTTTCAATTGTTTTTTTATATAAAATACTAATAAACCTTTTAAAAACTATTAAATGACTATACAAACACAAATACAATGAACAAAAATTAAACGCATATGTCGAACGAATAGTTGCATTATAAACGATATTTCAATTTTATAAATCTTGTTTGTAAACCTAATATAACGCACCCGAGTGCAATTCTACTATATTTTGATAGAAAAATACAAAAAACAAATTCAACTCCCTCACAAATCTGTCGCAAACTTATAGTATTTTTGATAGATTTGCGACGGACTCAAACTTTTCATTTTATTTTTGAATTGTTTTTTTATATAAAAAACTCAAACTGTTTTAAAAACTATAAAAAGACTATACAAACAAAATTATAATTAACAAAAAATAAAACGTATATGTCGAAAATGTCGTTGCATAATAAACGATATTTTAAGTTTATTAAACTTGTTTGTAAACATACTATAACGCACGTGACCGTGTCTATAAACACGTGCGTATAACCTCTTAATGGACCAAATTGATAACACCTACATTAAATGAGAGAATGCTTGTTTTTAGTGTAATTTTTCCATTTTATAATCTAAAAATAGAAAAAAACAAATTCAGGGCGTTCACAAATCTGTCGCAAACTTATAGTATTTTTGACGGACCCAAACTTGTCATTTTATTTGTGAATTGTTTTTTATACAAAAAACTCAAAAACATTTTAAAAAACTATTAAATAACTATACAAACACAAATAAAATATAGAAAAAATTATACGCATATGTCGGGCATGTCGTTGAATGTTAAAAGGATATTTCAAATTTAGAAAACTAGTTTATAAACATAATAAAACCAGCATCATGGGGTCTACAGACATCGTGTAGAACCTCTTATTTCACCAAATTCATAATACATATATCAAATGAGAGAATACGTGTTTGTTAGTGTAATTTTACCATTTTTTATTCTAAAAATACAAAAAACAAATTTAACGCCGTCACAAACTTATAGTATTTGTAACGGATTTGGGACGTACCCAAACTTGTCATTTTATTTTTGAATTGTTTTTTATATGAAATACTAACAAACCTTTTAAAAACTATTAAATGACTATCCAAACACAAATAAAATGAACAAAAAATAAAACGCATATGTCGAATATATCGTTGCATGATAAACGATATTTCAATTTTATAAAACCTGTTTGTAAACCTATTATAACGCACATGATCGTTTCTATAGACACATGTGTAGAACCTCTTACTTCAACAAATTGATAACACTTACATTAAATGAGAGAATATGTGTTTGTTGGTGCAATTCTACTATATTTTAATCGAAAAACTACAAAAAACAAATTCAACACCCTCACAAATCCGTCGCAATCTTATAGTATTTGTGACAGATTTGCGATGGACCCAAACTTTTCGTTTTATTTTTGATTTGTTTTTTATATAAAAAACACAAACTTTTTAAAAACTATTAAATGACTACACAAACACAATTAAAATGAACAAAAAATAAAACGCATATATCGAAAATGTCGTTGCATAATAAACTATATTTCAAGTTTATTAAACTTGTTTGTAAACATATTATAACGCACACCACCGTGTCTATAAACACATGCGTATAACCTCTTAATTGACCAAATTTATAACACGTACATTAAATGAGAGAATCCGTGTTTTTAGTGCAATTTTTCCATTTTATAATCTAAAAATACAACAAAAGAAATTCAAGGCTTTAACAAATCCGTTGCAAACTTATAGTATTTTTGACGGACCCAAACTTGTGATTTTATTTTTCAATTGTTTTTTAATATAAAATACTAATAAACCTTTTAAAAACTATTAAATGACTATACAAACACAAATACAATGAACAAAAATTATATGCATATGTCGAACGAATAGTTGCATTATAAACGATATTTCAATTTTATAAATCTTGTTTGTAAACCTAATATAACGCACCCGAGTGCAATTCTACTATATTTTGATAGAAAAATACAAAAAACAAATTCAACTCCCTCACAAATCTGTCGCAAACTTATAGTATTTTTGATAGATTTGCGACGGACTCAAACTTTTCATTTTATTTTTGAATTGTTTTTTTATATTAAAAACTCAAACTGTTTTAAAAACTATAAAAAGACTATACAAACAAAATTATAAATAACAAAAAATAAAACGTATATGTCGAAAATGTCGTTGCATAATAAACGATATTTTAAGTTTATTAAACTTGTTTGTAAACATACTATAACGCACGTGACCGTGTCTATAAACACGTGCGTATAACCTCTTAATGGACCAAATTGATAACACCTACATTAAATGAGAGAATGCTTGTTTTTAGTGTAATTTTTCCATTTTATAATCTAAAAATAGAAAAAAACAAATTCAGGGCGTTCATAAATCTGTCGCAAACTTATAGTATTTTTGACGGACCCAAACTTGTCATTTTATTTGTGAATTGTTTTTTATACAAAAAACTCAAAAACATTTTAAAAAACTATTAAATAACTATACAAACACAAATAAAATATAGAAAAAATTATACGCATATGTCGAGCATGTCGTTGTACGTTAAAAGGATATTTCAAGTTTAGAAAACTTGTTTATAAACATAATAAAACGCGCACGGTCGGGTCTGCAGACATCGTGTAGAACCTCTTATTTCACCAAGTTCATAACACATATATTAAATGAGAGACTACGTGTTTTTTATTGTAATTTTACCATTTTTTATTCTAAAAATATAAAAAACAAATTTAACGCCGTCACAAACTTATAGTATTTGTAACGGATTTGGGACGTACCCAAACTTGTCATTTTATTTTTGAATTGTTTTTTATATGAAATACTAACAAACCTTTTAAAAACTATTAAATGACTATCCAAACACAAATAAAATGAACAAAAAATAAAACGCATATGTCGAATATATCGTTGCATGATAAACGATATTTCAATTTTATAAAACCTGTTTGTAAACCTATTATAACGCACATGATCGTTTCTATAGACACATGTGTAGAACCTCTTACTTCAACAAATTGATAACACTTACATTAAATGAGAGAATATGTGTTTGTTGGTGCAATTCTACTATATTTTAATCGAAAAACTACAAAAAACAAATTCAACACCCTCACAAATCCGTCGCAATCTTATAGTATTTGTGACAGATTTGCGATGGACCCAAACTTTTCGTTTTATTTTTGATTTGTTTTTTATATAAAAAACACAAACTTTTTAAAAACTATTAAATGACTACATAAACACAATTAAAATGAACAAAAAATAAAACGCATATATCGAAAATGTCGTTGCATAATAAACTAAATTTCAAGTTTATTAAACTTGTTTGTAAACATATTATAACGCACACCACCGTGTCTATAAACACATGCGTATAACCTCTTAATTGACCAAATTTATAACACGTACATTAAATGAGAGAATCCGTGTTTTTAGTGCAATTTTTCCATTTTATAATCTAAAAATACAACAAAAGAAATTCAAGGCTTTAACAAATCCGTTGCAAACTTATAGTATTTTTGACGGACCCAAACTTGTGATTTTATTTTTCAATTGTTTTTTAATATAAAATACTAATAAACCTTTTAAAAACTATTAAATGACTATACAAACACAAATACAATGAACAAAAATTATATGCATATGTCGAACGAATAGTTGCATTATAAACGATATTTCAATTTTATAAATCTTGTTTGTAAACCTAATATAACGCACCCGAGTGCAATTCTACTATATTTTGATAGAAAAATACAAAAAACAAATTCAACTCTCTCACAAATCTGTCGCAAACTTATAGTATTTTTGATAGATTTGCGACGGACTCAAACTTTTCATTTTATTTTTGAATTGTTTTTTTATATTAAAAACTCAAACTGTTTTAAAAACTATAAAAAGACTATACAAACAAAATTATAAATAACAAAAAATAAAACGTATATGTCGAAAATGTCGTTGCATAATAAACGATATTTTAAGTTTATTAAACTTGTTTGTAAACATACTATAACGCACGTGACCGTGTCTATAAACACGTGCGTATAACCTCTTAATGGACCAAATTGATAACACCTACATTAAATGAGAGAATGCTTGTTTTTAGTCTAATTTTTCCATTTTATAATCTAAAAATAGAAAAAAACAAATTCAGGGCGTTCATAAATCTGTCACAAACTTATAGTATTTTTGACGGACCCAAACTTGTCATTTTATTTGTGAATTGTTTTTTATACAAAAAACTCAAAAACATTTTAAAAAACTATTAAATAACTATACAAACACAAATAAAATATAGAAAAAATTATACGCATATGTCGAGCATGTCGTTGTACGTTAAAAGGATATTTCAAGTTTAGAAAACTTGTTTATAAACATAATAAAACGCGCACGGTCGGGTCTGCAGACATCGTGTAGAACCTCTTATTTCACCAAATTCATAACACATATATTAAATGAGAGACTACGTGTTTTTTATTGTAATTTTACCATTTTTTATTCTAAAAATACAAAGAACAAATTTAACGCCGTCACAAACTTATAGTATTTGTAACGGATTTGGGACGTACCCAAACTTGTCATTTTATTTTTGAATTGTTTTTTATATGAAATACTAACAAACCTTTTAAAAACTATTAAATGACTATCCAAACACAAATAAAATGAACAAAAAATAAAACGCATATGTCGAATATATCGTTGCATGATAAACGATATTTCAATTTTATAAAACCTGTTTGTAAACCTATTATAACGCACATGATCGTTTCTATAGACACATGTGTAGAACCTCTTACTTCAACAAATTGATAACATTTACATTAAATGAGAGAATATGTGTTTGTTGGTGCAATTCTACTATATTTTAATCGAAAAACTACAAAAAACAAATTCAACACCCTCACAAATCCGTCGCAATCTTATAGTATTTGTGACAGATTTGCGATGGACCCAAACTTTTCGTTTTATTTTTGATTTGTTTTTTATATAAAAAAACTCAAACTTTTTAAAAACTATTAAATGACTATACAAACACAATTAAAATGAACAATAAATAAAACGCATATATCGAAAATGTCGTTGCATAATAAACTATATTTCAAGTTTATTAAATTTGTTTGTAAACATATTATAACGCACATCACCGTGTCTATAAACACATGCGTATAACCTCTTAATTGACCAAATTTATAACACTTACATTAAATGAGAGAATCCGTGTTTTTAGTGCAATTTTTCCATTTTATAATCTAAAAATACAACAAAAGAAATTCAAGGCTTTAACAAATCCGTTGCAAACTTATAGTATTTTTGACGGACCCAAACTTGTGATTTTATTTTTCAATTGTTTTTTAATATAAAATACTAATAAACCTTTTAAAAACTATTAAATGACTATACAAACACAAATACAATGAACAAAAATTATATGCATATGTCGAACGAATAGTTGCATTATAAACGATATTTCAATTTTATAAATCTTGTTTGTAAACCTAATATAACGCACCCGAGTGCAATTCTACTATATTTTGATAGAAAAATACAAAAAACAAATTCAACTCCCTCACAAATCTGTCGCAAACTTATAGTATTTTTGATAGATTTGCGACGGACTCAAACTTTTCATTTTATTTTTGAATTGTTTTTTTATATTAAAAACTCAAACTGTTTTAAAAACTATAAAAAGACTATACAAACAAAATTATAAATAACAAAAAATAAAACGTATATGTCGAAAATGTCGTTGCATAATAAACGATATTTTAAGTTTATTAAACTTGTTTGTAAACATACTATAACGCACGTGACCGTGTCTATAAACACGTGCGTATAACCTCTTAATTGACCAAATTGATAACACCTACATTAAATGAGACAATGCTTGTTTTTAGTGCAATTTTTCCATTTAATAATCTAAAAATACAACAAAAGAAATTCAAGGCTTTCACAAATCCGTCGCAAACTTATAGTATTTGTGACGGACCGAAACTTGTCATTTTATTTTTGAATTGTTATTTATATAAAAATCTCAATAACATTTTTAAAAACTATTAAATAACTATACAAAGATAGATAAAATATAGAAAGAATTATACGCATATGTCGGGCATGTCGTTGAATGTTAAAAGGATATTTCAAATTTAGAAAACTAGTTTATAAACATAATAAAACCAGCATCATGGGGTCTACAGACATCGTGTAGAACCTCTTATTTCACCAAATTCATAATACATATATCAAATGAGAGAATACGTGTTTGTTAGTGTAATTTTACCATTTTTTATTCTAAAAATACAAAAAACAAATTTAACGCCGTCACAAACTTATAGTATTTGTAACGGATTTGGGACGTACCCAAACTTGTCATTTTATTTTTGAATTGTTTTTTATATGAAATACTAACAAACCTTTTAAAAACTATTAAATGACTATCCAAACACAAATAAAATGAACAAAAAATAAAACGCATATGTCGAATATATCGTTGCATGATAAACGATATTTCAATTTTATAAAACCTGTTTGTAAACCTATTATAACGCACATGATCGTTTCTATAGACACATGTGTAGAACCTCTTACTTCAACAAATTGATAACACTTACATTAAATGAGAGAATATGTGTTTGTTGGTGCAATTCTACTATATTTTAATCAAAAAACTACAAAAAACAAATTCAACACCCTCACAAATCCGTCGCAATCTTATAGTATTTGTGACAGATTTGCGATGGACCCAAACTTTTCGTTTTATTTTTGATTTGTTTTTTATATAAAAAACTCAAACTTTTTAAAAACTATTAAATGACTACACAAACACAATTAAAATGAACAAAAAATAAAACGCATATATCGAAAATGTCGTTGCATAATAAACTATATTTCAAGTTTATTAAACTTGTTTGTAAACATATTATAACGCACACCACCGTGTCTACAAACACATGCGTATAACCTCTTAATTGACCAAATTTATAACACGTACATTAAATGAGAGAATCCGTGTTTTAGTGCAATTTTTCCATTTTATAATCTATAAATACAACAAAAGAAATTCAAGGCTTTCACAAATCCGTTGCAAACTTATAGTATTTTTGACGGACCTAAACTTGTGATTTTATTTTTCAATTGTTTTTTATATAAAATACTAATAAACCTTTTAAAAACTATTAAATGACTATACAAACACAAATACAATGAACAAAAATTATACGCATATGTCGAACGAATAGTTGCATTATAAACGATATTTCAATTTTATAAATCTTGTTTGTAAACCTAATATAACGCACCCGAGTGCAATTCTACTATATTTTGATAGAAAAATACAAAAAACAAATTCAACTCCCTCACAAATCTGTCGCAAACTTATAGTATTTTTGATAGATTTGCGACGGACTCAAACTTTTCATTTTATTTTTGAATTGTTTTTTTATTTAAAAAACTCAAACTGTTTTAAAAACTATAAAAAGACTATACAAACAAAATTATAATTAACAAAAAATAAAACGTATATGTCGAAAATGTCGTTGCATAATAAACGATATTTTAAGTTTATTAAACTTGTTTGTAAACATACTATAACGCACATGACCGTGTCTATAAACACGTGCGTATAACCTCTTAATTGACCAAATTGATAACACCTACATTAAATGAGAGAATGCGTGTTTTAAGTGCAATTTTTCCATTTTATAATCTAAAAATAGAAAAAAACAAATTTAGGGCTTTCACAAATCCGTCGCAAACTTATAGTATTTTTGACGGACCCAAACTTGTCATTTTATTTTTGAATTGTTTTTTATACAAAAAACTCAAAAACATTTTAAAAAACTATTAAATAACTATACAAACACAAAAAAAAAAATATAGAAAAAATTATACGCATATGTCGAGCATGTCGTTGCACGTTAAAAGGATATTTCAAGTTTAGAAAACTTGTTTATAAACATAATAAAACGCGCACGGTCGGGTCTATAGACATCGTGTAGAACCTCTTATTTCACCAAATTCATAACACATATATTAAATGAGAGACTACGTGTTTTTTATTGTAATTTTATCATTTTTTATTCTAAAAATACAAAAAACAAATTCAACGCCGTCACAAACTTATAGTATTTGTGATGGATTTGTGATGGACCCAAACTTGTGATTTTATTTTTCAATTGTTTTTTAATATAAAATACTAATAAACCTTTTAAAAACTATTAAATGACTATACAAACACAAATACAATGAACAAAAATTATATGCATATGTCGAACGAATAGTTGCATTATAAACGATATTTCAATTTTATAAATCTTGTTTGTAAACCTAATATAACGCACCCGAGTGCAATTCTACTATATTTTGATAGAAAAATACAAAAAACAAATTCAACTCCCTCACAAATCTGTCGCAAACTTATAGTATTTTTGATAGATTTGCGACGGACTCAAACTTTTCATTTTATTTTTGAATTGTTTTTTTATATAAAAAACTCAAACTGTTTTAAAAACTATAAAAAGACTATACAAACAAAATTATAAATAACAAAAAATAAAACGTATATGTCGAAAATGTCGTTGCATAATAAACGATATTTTAAGTTTATTAAACTTGTTTGTAAACATACTATAACGCACGTGACCGTGTCTATAAACACGTGCGTATAACCTCTTAATTGACCAAATTGATAACACCTACATTAAATGAGACAATGCTTGTTTTCAGTGCAATTTTTCCATTTTATAATCTAAAAATACAACAAAAGAAATTCAAGGCTTTCACAAATCCGTCGCAAACTTATAGTATTTGTGACGGACCGAAACTTGTCATTTTATTTTTGAATTGTTATTTATATAAAAATCTCAATAACATTTTTAAAAACTATTAAATAACTATACAAAGATAGATAAAATATAGAAAGAATTATACGCATATGTCGGGCATGTCGTTGAATGTTAAAAGGATATTTCAAATTTAGAAAACTAGTTTATAAACATAATAAAACGAGCATCGTGGGGTCTACAGACATCGTGTAGAACCTCTTATTTCACCAAATTCATAATACATATATCAAATGAGAGAATACGTGTTTGTTAGTGTAATTTTACCATTTTTTATTCTAAAAATACAAAAAAACAAATTCAACACCGTCACAAATCCGTCGAGACTTATAGTATTTGTTAGTCCTTTTATTTGTATATATTCCATTCAACGCCGTCACAAATCCGTCACAAACTTATAGTATTTGTGACGGACCCAAACTTGTCACTTTATTTTTGAATTGTTTTTTTATATAAAAAACTAAAACTTTTTAAAAAACTATTAAATGAATATACAAACACAATTAAAATGAACTAAAATTAAAACGCATATGTCGAAAATGTCGTTGCATAATAAACGATATTTCAACTTTATCAAACTTGCTTGTAAATATATTATAACGCACACGATCGTGTCTATAAACACACGCGTATTAACTCTTAATTTACCAAATTGATAACACCTACATTAAATGAGAGAATGTGTGTTTTTAGTGCACTTTTTCCATTTTATAATCTAAGAATACAAAAAAACAAATTCAAGGCTTTCACAAATCCGTGGTAAACTTATAGTATTTGTGACGGTGTTAGTCCTTTTATTTGTATATATTCCATTCCTGAAGAAGCTTTCGAAGAAAGCGACCGAAGGTGTAATATATCATTCTTTTGTAAAATGTTCTGACGACATCTGAAGAAAGAAGCACGTAGTTCATCTGAAGATTAGTTCTGAAGTGAACGTCAGCTGAAGTTTGTCTTCAGTCATCCAAGGGTCTTCTGAACTGAAGATACATCTAATAACCAGGATCTTCCTCTTATGTAAAGTGCACGATCTACGCATTCCGAAGGAGCTCGAAACGGCAATCTTATTTTCTGTTCCTAATTAAGTGTAGAACGGTACTCGTGTAAATAAATTAGATGGTCAGGATTAGTTTACTTAGCCTATAAATACCTGCTCGATTAACGAGTAAAGGTTAAGCGTTTGTTCGCTAATTTGTATTCAAGTTTGTTCTTGTTTAGTTTGTACTCGGTACTCAAGTTTGTTCTTGTGTACTCTTTGAAGTTTGGTTATTAATATAATCTTACTTTGAAAACTTTTGTGTGTTCGTTGCTTTTAAACTATTTCCGCACTTTGATTTTATTCATAGTTAGTTTTATTCACTTTCGGAAAAACAATTGGTATCAGAGCAGGTTCTAATTTTATCTATAAATTAATGATCCGTTCAACATGTCGAAGTTTGATTACATCGATAATGGCTCCTCTGCCAAACCACCAAAGTTTTCAATTGAACATTTTTCAAGTTGGAAAAATAGAATGCTTTTGTATTTAGAAAATGTTGACTGCAATTCACTTGTTGTTTTGGATGAAGGTCCTTATGTTCCTCAAACCATCTCCAAGGAGACCGGTTCTGCTGAAACCTCCATTCCCTCTCGTCCTAAACCAAGATCTCAATGGACAGAGGAGGAGAAGAAACTTGTGGGTCTGGATGCTAAGATACGAAACAGTATTGTCATTGCATTACCTAACGAAATATTTCATACTGTTCGTAATCCGAAAACAGCAAAGGATATGTAGGAGAGCATCTGCATATCGTTCGAAGGAACTGTTGAAGTTCGTGAGAACAAGAAGACAAACATCATACGCAAGTATGAAAGTTTTTGTGCTAAAGACTGAGGTCTACACAAGGTTCACATGTCTACTGAACGACATGACTGAAGTTGGAGTTGTTAGAGAGCAATTCCAAATACTCAATAGATTTCTAGATTCCCTCCCATCTGAATGGGACACCATGTGCATGATCCTGAGAACCAATAATATGCTCAGGGACATGAACATGCGTAAGTTATATGGAATCTTGCTGAATGATGAACAGACTCGCATTCAGAAAACTGATCTGAAGAAGGCCTTCAAGAAAACTCTCGCCCTTGTTATTGAAAATCCTCAAAGAGGTAAGTACAAGCAAACTGAGGACTCAGATTCTGATGATGAGTCTCAGGTTAATGAAGCTGAGGAGGAGGAAATGTCTCATGATGAAGGTACCGAAAAAGCCTTCATCATGAAAAATTTCAAAAAGTTTCAAAAGTTCAAGTCTGATGGGAAGAGAAGATTTGATAAGAAGTTCTCTTCACAGAAAAAGGGCTCATATGAAGGGTCCAAGAATGAATGCTTCAAGTGAGGATTCGCCTGACGATACCCTGCTGATTCTTCGCAAGACACAGCTTCACTCATCCACATCAACAGCCGCTGTTCAGGTAAGATCTCCTTTACTCAAAGTCTCTAAACCTAGTCTGACTGATGAAGAGATAGCTCAAAACCAGCTCAAAACCAAGCTGTCCCTGAGGTCCCTCCTCTACAATCACAGGTTCAGGACACTGACACAGTCAGCCGAGACTTCTTCTTTACCCACCATTGAGTCTGCCAGCAAACCCACTGCAACTCAGGTACCACCAGAACAGGGAACATCCATTCCTGTCTCTGCTGATCTTCCCCCTCTATCGCTTAATGTATCAGTAAACCCAACTGACACTATGGATATTGACCTAGCACATGATGAGTCGGCACCCAAAACGGCTGACACTGATGCTCAGCCTATCACCAATGATGAAATTACAATACCCCTAGTTTCGGAGGTCCAACAAGTTGTTGACTCTTCAGTTCACCCTGAAGATGAGACTGCACCCAAATCCCTTGATGTGTCACCAATTCCCATTGACACTATGGATTATACCATGGCAAATGATTTATCAGTTTCACACCAAACTGAGAGTGATGCCCAACCTTCCCTTATCAATGAAACTGAAGTTCAACGTCCTTCAGTCGAGATTTCTAATGCTAATGAAGACACAGTCTTAAACCAGACTATAACCGAAGCAAATGCGCCTGAGGCCCCTCATGCATCAGTCACTCCTCCTGATGCTATGGCCTCCCCATCTCTCCTAAACACCTTGTTTGATATTCCTTGTCCTGATACAACTGTCAATCCTTTTGATGACAGTGATGCTTTTGATTTTCTTCAATCCCCCAAGTCTGTACATTCTCAAACCTCTAAGCCTTCAATAGACATTGCTTCCTCTTTGGAAAGTCTATCTGAACTCGTTCTTTATGTGTCTAATTTCGTTAAGTCCAATACATTTCAAGGTCGGTGTGTAGCCAATAATCAAGCAAAGATTGAATCTGAGCTAAAGTCTCTTGTTGAATCTATCAACACTCAGTTCACCATCCTCACCAAAACCATTGATCGTAAAAATCTGATATTTCATGAGATGTATAAGACTCTTCACCATCTTATCAAAACTATAGCTGACTCCGCCACTCTTGAGTTTTCCAAGCTGAACACTCAACTCTCTTCTCTCTCCACCACTGTAAATTCCCTTTCCTCCAAGGTTGACAACATCCATGCTGTCAATCTTTTTGAGCTGGAACTTGTCGGTTGCAAGATTTATTTGCTCCCTCCTTCTCTAGACTTTCGAGGGAGATTTCGTCCTTGTCTCACTCGGTAGAAGCTTTAGGTCTCTCTGTAGCTTCTAAGGGGGAGAAAATAAGAAGACAGTCCAAAATCTGTTAGATCATAAGAAGGAAGGCCACCGCCGATCGGAAAATAATCAAATGGGATAAAAAGCATTCACGTGTTGAATACCTACAAAGATTGGAAGAATAAGTGGCACACCTCAAAGCTACTGAAGAAGACAAGAATAAGGCCTTGATCGACTTCGAGGCCAAATTAGCCAAAGCTGAGGAAGCTAAGGCACTTGCTGAGGGGGAGCTCAAAAGTCTCCTTGATCAAAGAAAAGTTGAAGGTGAACTCTTCAGATCAGAACTTGATGGAGCTGAATGTCAGCAAATAATTACTGAAGCCAAAGCCTCTCAGATTCCCATTCAATCAGCTGCTCCTTCATCCGGTGGTCAGTCAAGCCAAGCTGACAAAGGTAAGGGAAAAATAGTGATAGTCTCTTCAGATGATCAGATGAGTAAGGGTATATATGATTTACGTGACTTAGATGACGAAAATCCAAGAATAAAAAACTTGAAAGTGGCTAATGAACTTGGCAGAATAGAAGCAGAGAAAGTTACAGTCGAAGAGCTTGCTGCTAACAAAATTGATCTAGATCCTCTCGATTTTCAAAAACAAATTCATGAAGACATTAAACCCGAAAAAGCTTTAATTGAGGAAAAGAAAAGAATCATGGAACAAAAGGCAGAGAAGTGGGTAAGCTCTCGACATCAAAGAAGACATCCTGACAAAATCACTGCAATCAAGCTGAAGAAAGTAAATAATGAAACCTTCCTGACGGTACAGCGCAAAAATCTTCCTATCTTCAACATACAATCTGTTAAGGATGTTCAGCTCAACTATGCTGTGTCTGAATGGAACGAAATACTTGCTTGCTTATCAAAACGCAAGCAAACTGATGATGTTAAGTTCATTCATCGAGAAATCACCAAAGTTATTGAATACTATGAGGAGGAAGTAAAGAAGAGGGGATCTGATGCAAGTGTCATGCCTCAAAAGGAGAAACCCACTCGAGCTGAAAAGTAAAAATTTCAAAGAAGGAGGCTTACTCTCAAGAAATCTCAGAAACAAATTTTGGAGCTGATATCTATTGGAGAGCTTCCAAATTGCAAAGGCTTCGACACCATGTTACCTCCTGGTCTCATTCCTGAAGTGGGTAAAGTTCTCTCAAATCTGAGGGGATTTTATTTTCTTGATGCTTATGACAAGATTTGCTTTCAGAGAGTTTCAGACTTTGCCAAGGCTGACTGGCTTCATCTGAGATCTCTTCAATACTTCATAGACAATAAAGATCCGAATGTCAAAGACATTTTGGTGGAATACTTAAAGCAGTTGAAGCTTAAAGCTCCAAAGGAATCCTCTCCTGAAGAATTCAAACCTGATATGTAGAATAATAATTCGTTATTCTTTATTCTTTCTATTCTTTATTCTATTTGTTCATAGTCATGGAGTATAAACAAATAGGGGGAGATTGTTAGTCCTTTTATTTGTATATATTCCATTCCTGAAGAAGCTTTCGAAGAAAGCGACTAAAGGTGTAATATATCATTCTTTTGTAAACTGTTCTGACGACATCAGAAGAAACAAGCCCGTAGTTCATCTAAAGATTAGTTCTAAAGTGAACGTCAGCTGAAGTGTGTCTTCAGTCATCCAAGGGTCTTCTGAACTCAAGATACATCTGATAACTAGAATCTTCCTGTTATATAAAGTGCATGATCTGCGCATTCTGAAGGAGCTCGAAACAACAATCTTGTTTTCTGTTCCTAATTAAGTGTAGAACGGTACACGTGTAAATAAATTAGATGGTCAGGATTAGTTTACATAGCCTATAAATACCTGTTCGATTAACGAGTAAAGGTTAAACGTTTGTTCGCTAATTTGTATTCAAGTTTGTTCTTGTGTACTCTTTGAAGTTTGGTTATTAATATAATCTTACTTTGAAAACTTTCGTGTGTTCGTTGCTTTAAAACTATTTCCGCACTTTGATTTTATTCATAGTTAGTTTTATTCACTTTCGGGAAAAAACTTGTCATTTTTTTTTGAATTGTTTTTTATTTAAAAAACTCAAAAACATTTTTAAAAACTTTTAAATAACTATACAAACACAAATAAAATATAGAAAAAATTATACGCACATGTCAAGTATGTCGATGCATGTTAAAAGGTTATTTCAAGTTTAGAAAACTTGTTTATAAATATAATAAAACGCGCACGGTCGGGTTTAAAGACATCGCGTTGAACCTCTTATTTCACCAAATTCATAATACATACATTAAATTAGAGAATACGTGTTTGTTAGTGTAATTTTACCATTTTTTATTCTAAAAATACAAAAAAAAAATTCAACGTCGTCACAAATCCACCACAAACTTATAGTATTTGTGACGGACCGACACTTTTCATTTTATTTTTTAATTGTTTTTTTATATAAAAAACTCAAACTTTTTTAAAAGCTATTAAATGACTATACAAACAGAATTAAAATGAACAAAAAATAAAACGCATATGTCGAAAATGTCGTTGCATAATAAACGATATTTCAAGTTTATTAAACTTGTTTGTAAACATATTATAACGCACATGACCGTGTCTATAAACACACGAATATAAGCTCTTAATTGACCAAATTGATAACACTTACATTAAATGAGAGAATATGTGTTTGTTGGTGCAATTCTACTATATTTTAATCAAAAAATACAAAAAACAAATTCAACTCCCTCACAAATCCGTCGCAAACTTATGATATTTGTGACTGATTTGCGACGGACCCAAACTTTTCATTTTATTTTTGAATTGTTTTTTTATATAAAAAACTCAAACTTTTTTAAAAGCTATTAAATGACTATACAAACACAATTAAAATGAACAAAAAATAAAACGCATATGTCTAAAATGTCGTTGCATAATAAACGATATTTCAAGTTTATTAAACTTGTTTGTAAACATATTATAATGCACATGACCATGTCTATAAACACACGCGTATAAGCTCTTAATTGTCCAAATTGATGATACCTACATTGAAAGAGAGAATGCGTGTTTTAATGCAATTTTTCCATTTTATAATCTAAAAATACAAAAAAACAAATTTAAGGCTTTCACAAAACCGTTGCAAACTTATAGTATTTTTGCGGACCCAAACTTGTCATTTTATTTTTCAATTGTTTTTTATATAAAATACTAATAAACCTTTTAAAAACTATTAAATGACTATACAAACACAAATAAAATGAACAAAAATTATACGCATATGTCGAACATATAGTTGCATTATAAACGATATTTCAATTTTATAAATCTTGTTTGTAAGCCTATTATAACGCACCCGAGGGTTTGTATAGACACACGTGTAGAACCTCTTACTTCACCAAATTGATAACACTTACATTAAATGAGAGAATATGTGTTTGCTAGTGCAATTCTACTATAATTTGATGGAAAAAGACAGAAAACAAATTCAACTCCCTCACAAATCCGTCGCAAACTTATAGTATTTGTGACAGATTTGTGACGGACCCAAACTATTCTTTTTATTTTTGAATTGTTTTTATATATAAAGAACTCAAACTTTCTTAAAAACTATTAAAAAACTATACAAACACAATTAAAATTAACAAAAAAAAACACATTTGTCCAAAATATCGTTGCATAATAAACGATATTTTAAGTTTATTAAACTTGTTTGTAAACATATTATAACGCACATGAGAGTGTGTATAAACACGTGCGTATAACCTCTTAATCGACCAAATTGATAACACTTACATTAAATGAGAGAATTCTTGTTTTTAGTGCAATTTTTCCATTTTATAATCTAAAAATAGAAAAAAACAAATTTCAGTAATCCGTCGCAAACTTATAGTATTTTGACGGACCCAAACTTGTCATTTTATTTTTGAATTGTTTTTTATACGAAAAACTCAAAAACATTTTTAAAAAGTATTAAATAACTATACAAACACAAATAAAATATAGAAAAAGTTATACGCATATGTCGAGCATGTCGTTACATGTTAAAAGGATATTTCAAGTTTAGAAAACTTGTTTATAAACATAATAAAACGCGCACGGTCGGGTCTACAAACATCGTGTATTACCTCTTATTTCACCATATTCATAACAGATATATTAAATGAGAGAATACGTGTTTTTTAATGTAATATTACCATTTTTATTCTAAAAATAATAAAACAAATTCAACGCCGTCACAAATCCGTCACAAACTTATAGTATTTGTGACGGACCGGAACTTGTCATTTTATTTTTGAATTGTTTTTTATAAAAAATACTAATAAACCTTATAAAAACTAATAAATGACTATACAAACACACATAAAATGAACAAAAAATAAAACGCATATGTCGAACATATCGTTGCATGATAAACGATATTTCAAATTTATAAAACTTGTTTGTAATCCTATTATAATGCACACTGTCGTTTCTATAGACACACGTGTAGAACCTCTTACTTCAACAAATTGATAACACTTACATTAAATGAGAGAATATATGTTTCTTGGTGCAATTCTACTATATTTTAATCGAAAAATACAAAAAACAAATTCAACTCTCTCACAAATCCGTCGCAATCTTATAGTATTTGTGACAGATTTGCTACGGACCCAAACTTTTTGTTTTATTTTTGAATTGTTTTTTATACAAAAAACTCAAACTTTTTTAAAAGCTATTAAATGACTATACAAACACAATTAAAATGAAAAAAAAATAAAACGCATATGTGGAAAATGTCGTTGCGTAATAAACGATATTTCAAGTTTATTAAACTTGTTTGTAAACATATTATAACGCACATGACCGTGTCTATAAACACACGCGTATAAGCTCTTAATTGACCAAATTGATAACACGTACATTAAATGAGAGAATGCGTGTTTTTAGTGCAATTTTTCCATTCTATAATCTAAAAATACAAAAAAAACAAATTCACGGCTTTTATAACTCCGTTGCAAACTTATAGTATTAAAAGACTATACAAACACAAATACAATGAACAAAAATTATACGCATATGTCGAACGAATAGTTGCATTATAAACGATATTTCAATTTTATAAATCTTGTTTGTAAACCTAATATAACGCACCCGAGTGTTTCTATAGACACACATGTAGAACCTCTTACTTCACCAAATTGATAACACTTACATTAAATGAGAGAATATGTGTTTACCGGTGCAATTCTACTATATTTTGATAGAAAAATACAAAAAACAAATTCAACTCCCTCACAAATCTGTCGCAAACTTATAGTATTTTTGATAGATTTGCGACGGAACCAAATTTTTCATTTTATTTTTGAATTGTTTTTTTATATAAAAAACTCAAACTGTTTTAAAAACTATAAAAAGACTATACAAACAAAATTATAATTAACAAAAAATAAAACGTATATGTCGAAAATGTCGTTGCATAATAAACGATATTTTAAGTTTATTAAACTTGTTTGTAAACATACTATAACGCACGTGACCGTGTCTATAAACACGTGCGTATAACCTCTTAATTGACCAAATTGATAACACCTACATTAAATGAGAGAATGCTTGTTTTTAGTGCAATTTTTTCATTTTATAATCTAAAAATAGAAAAAAACAAATTCAGGGCGTTCACAAATCTGTCGCAAACTTTTAGTATTTTTGACGGACCCAAACTTGTCATTTAATTTTTGAATTGTTTTTTATACAAAAAACTCAAACTTTTTTAAAAGCTATTATATAACTATACAAACACAATTAAAATGAACAAAAAATAAAACGCATATGTGGAAAATGTCGTTGCGTAATAAACGATATTTCAAGTTTATTAAACTTGTTTGTAAACATATTATAACGCACATGACCGTGTCTATAAACACACGCGTATAAGCTCTTAATTGACCAAATTGATAACACCTACATTAAATGAGAGAATGCGTGTTTTTAGTGCAATTTTTCCATTTTATAATCTAAAAATACAAAAAAAACAAATTCACGGCTTTCATAACTCCGTTGCAAACTTATAGTATTAAATGACTATACAAACACAAATACAATGAACAAAAATTATACGCATATGTCGAACGAATAGTTGCATTATAAACGATATTTCAATTTTATAAATCTTGTTTGTAAACCTAATATAACGCACCCGAGTGTTTCTATAGACACACATGTAGAACCTCTTACTTCACCAAATTGATAACACTTACATTAAATGAGAGAATATGTGTTTACCGGTGCAATTCTACTATATTTTGATAGAAAAATACAAAAAACAAATTCAACTCCCTCACAAATCTGTCGCAAACTTATAGTATTTTTGATAGATTTGCGACGGACTCAAACTTTTCATTTTATTTTTGAATTGTTTTTTTATATAAAAAACTCAAACTGTTTTAAAAACTATAAAAAGACTATACAAACAAAATTATAATTAACAAAAAATAAAACGTATATGTCGAAAATGTCGTTGCATAATAAACGATATTTTAAGTTTATTAAACTTGTTTGTAAACATACTATAACGCACGTGACCGTGTCTATAAACACGTGCGTATAACCTCTTAATTGACAAAATTGATAACACCTACATTAAATGAGAGAATGCTTGTTTTTAGTGTAATTTTTCCATTTTATAATCTAAAAATAGATAAAAACAAATTCAGGTCGTTCACAAATCTGTCGCAAACTTATAGTATTTTTGACGGACCCAAACTTGTCATTTTATTTTTGAATTGTTTTTTATACAAAAAACTCAAAAACATTTTAAAAAACTATTAAATAACTATACAAACACAAATAAAATATAGAAAAAATTATACGCATATGTCGAGCATGTCGTTGTACGTTAAAAGGATATTTCAAGTTTAGAAAACTTGTTTATAAACATAATAAAACGCGCACGGTCGGGTCTGCAGACATCGTGTAGAACCTCTTATTTCACCAAATTCATAACACATGTATTAAATGAGAGACTACGTGTTTTTTATTGTAATTTTACCATTTTTTATTCTAAAAATATAAAAAACAAATTTAACGCCGTCACAAACTTATAGTATTTGTAACGGATTTGGGACGTACCCAAACTTGTCATTTTATTTTTGAATTGTTTTTTATATGAAATACTAACAAACCTTTTAAAAACTATTAAATGACTATACAAACACAAATAAAATGAACAAAAAATAAAACGCATATGTCGAATATATCCTTGCATGATAAACGATATTTCAATTTTATAAAACCTGTTTGTAAACCTATTATATCGCACATGATCGTTTCTATAGACACATGTGTAGAACCTCTTACTTCAACAAATTGATAACACTTACATTAAATGAGAGAATATGTGTTTCTTGGTGCAATTCTACTATATTTTAATTGAAAAACTACAAAAAACAAATTCAACACCCTCACAAATCCGTCGCAATCTTATAGTATTTGTGACAGATTTGCGATGGACCCAAACTTTTCGTTTTATTTTTGATTTGTTTTTTATATAAAAAACTCAAACTTTTTAAAAACTATTAAATGACTATACAAACACAATTAAAATGAACAAAAAATAAAACGCATATGTGGAAAATGTCGTTGCGTAATAAACGATATTTCAAGTTTATTAAACTTGTTTGTAAACATATTATAACGCACATGACCGTGTCTATAAACACACGCGTATAAGCTCTTAATTGACCAAATTGATAACACCTACATTAAATGAGAGAATGCGTGTTTTTAGTGCAATTTTTCCATTTTATAATCTAAAAATACAAAAAAAACAAATTCACGGCTTTCATAACTCCGTTGCAAACTTATAGTATTAAATGACTATACAAACACAAATACAATGAACAAAAATTATACGCATATGTCGAACGAATAGTTGCATTATAAACGATATTTCAATTTTATAAATCTTGTTTGTAAACCTAATATAACGCACCCGAGTGTTTCTATAGACACACATGTAGAACCTCTTACTTCACCAAATTGATAACACTTACATTAAATGAGAGAATATGTGTTTACCGGTGCAATTCTACTATATTTAAATAGAAAAATACAAAAAACAAATTCAACTCCCTCACAAATCTGTCGCAAACTTATAGTATTTTTGATAGATTTGCGAGGGAACCAAACTTTTCATTTTATTTTTGAATTGGTTTTTTATATAAAAAACTCAAACTGTTTTAAAAACTATAAAAAGACTATACAAACAAAATTATAATTAACAAAAAATATAACGTATATGTCGAAAATTTCGTTGCATAATAAACGATATTTTAAGTTTATTAAACTTGTTTGTAAACATACTATAACGCACGTGACCGTGTCTATAAACACGTGCGTATAACCTCTTAATGGACCAAATTGATAACACCTACATTAAATGAGAGAATGCTTGTTTTTAGTGTAATTTTTCCATTTTATAATCTAAAAATAGATAAAAACAAATTCAGGGCGTTCACAAATCTGTCGCAAACTTATAGTATTTTTGACGGACCCAAACTTGTCATTTTATTTTTGAATTGTTTTTTATACAAAAAACTCAAAAACATTTTAAAAAACTATTAAATAACTATACAAACACAAATAAAATATAGAAAAAGTTATACGCATATGTCGAGCATGTCGTTGCACGTTAAAAGGATATTTCAAGTCTAGAAAACTTGTTTATAAACATAATGAAACGCGCACGGTCGGGTCTACAAACATCGTGTAGAACCTCTTATTTCACCATATTCATAACACATATATTAAATGAGAGAATACGTGTTTTTTAATGTAATATTACCATTTTTATTCTTAAAGTAAAAAAACAAATTCAACGTCGTCACAAATCCGTTACAAACTCATAGTATTTGTGACGGACCCGAACTTATCATTTTATTTTTGAATTGTTTTTTATAAAAAATACTAATAAACCTTTTAAAAACTATTAAATGACTATACAAACACAAATAAAATGAACAAAAAATAAAACGCATATGTCGAACATATCGTTGCATGATAAACGATATTTCAATTTTATAAAACCTATTTGTAAACCTATTATAACGCACACGATCGTTTCTATAGACACACGTGTAGAACCTCTTACTTCAACAAATTGATAACACTTACATTAAATGAGAGAATATGTGTTTGTTGGTGCAATTCTACTATATTTTAATCGAAAAATACAAAAAATAAATTCAACTCTCTCACAAATCCGTCGCAAACTTGTAGGATTTGTGACAGATTTGCAACACACACAAATACAATGAACAAAAATTATACGCATATGTCGAACGAATAGTTGCATTATAAACGATATTTCAATTTTATAAATCATGTTTGTAAACCTAATATAACGCACCCGAGTGTTTCTATAGACACACATGTAGAACTTCTTACTTCACCAAATTGATAACACTTACATTAAATGAGAGAATATGTGTTTACCGGTGCAATTCTACTATATTTTGATAGAAAAATACAAAAAACAAATTCAACTCCCTCACAAATCTGTGGCAAACTTATAGTATTTTTGATAGATTTGCGACGGACTAAAACTTTTCATTTTATTTTTGAATTGTTTTTTATATAAAAAACTCAAACTGTTTTAAAAACTATAAAAAGACTATACAAAAAAAATTATAATTAACAAAAAATAAAACGTATATGTGGAAAATGTCGTTGCATATTTTAAGTTTATTAAACTTGTTTGTAAACATACTATAACGCACGTGACCGTGTCTATAAACACGTGCGTATAACCTCTTAATTGACCAAATTGATAACACCTACATTAAATGAGAGAATGCTTGTTTTTAGTGCAATTTTTCCATTTTATAATCTAAAAATAGAAAAAAACAAATTCAGGGCGTTCACAAATTTGTCGCAAACTTATAGTATTTTTGACGGACCCAAACTTGTCATTTTATTTTTGAATTGTTTTTTATACAAAAAACTCAAAAACATTTTAAAAAACTATTAAATAACTATACAAACACAAATAAAATATAGAAAAAGTTATACGCATATGTCGAGCATGTCGTTGCACGTTAAAAGGATATTTCAAGTCTAGAAAACTTGTTTATAAACATAATAAAACGCGCACGGTCGGGTCTACAAACATCGTGTAGAACCTCTTATTTCACCATATTCATAACACATATATTAAATGAGAGAATACGTGTTTTTTAATGTAATATTACCATTTTTATTCTTAAAGTAAAAAAACAAATTCAACGCCGTCACAAACTTATAGTATTTGTAACGGATTTGGGACGTACCCAAACTTGTCATTTTATTTTTGAATTGTTTTTTATATGAAATACTAACAAACCTTTTAAAAACTATTAAATGACTATACAAACACAAATAAAATGAACAAAAAATAAAACGCATATGTCGAATATATCCTTGCATGATAAACGATATTTCAATTTTATAAAACCTGTTTGTAAACCTATTATATCGCACATGATCGTTTCTATAGACACATGTGTAGAACCTCTTACTTCAACAAATTGATAACACTTACATTAAATGAGAGAATATGTGTTTACCGGTGCAATTCTACTATATTTAAATAGAAAAATACAAAAAACAAATTCAACTCCCTCACAAATCTGTCGCAAACTTATAGTATTTTTGATAGATTTGCGACGGAACCAAATTTTTCATTTTATTTTTGAATTGTTTTTTTATATAAAAAACTCAAACTGTTTTAAAAACTATAAAAAGACTATACAAACAAAATTATAATTAACAAAAAATAAAACGTATATGTCGAAAATGTCGTTGCATAATAAACGATATTTTAAGTTTATTAAACTTGTTTGTAAACATACTATAACGCACGTGACCGTGTCTATAAACACGTGCGTATAACCTTTTAATTGACCAAATTGATAACACCTACATTAAATGAGAGAATGCTTGTTTTTAGTGCAATTTTTTCATTTTATAATCTAAAAATAGAAAAAAACAAATTCAGGGCGTTCACAAATCTGTCGCAAACTTTTAGTATTTTTGACGGACCCAAACTTGTCATTTAATTTTTGAATTGTTTTTTATACAAAAAACTCAAACTTTTTTAAAAGCTATTATATAACTATACAAACACAATTAAAATGAACAAAAAATAAAACGCATATGTGGAAAATGTCGTTGCGTAATAAACGATATTTCAAGTTTATTAAACTTGTTTGTAAACATATTATAACGCACATGACCGTGTCTATAAACACACGCGTATAAGCTCTTAATTGACCAAATTGATAACACCTACATTAAATGAGAGAATGCGTGTTTTTAGTGCAATTTTTCCATTTTATAATCTAAAAATACAAAAAAAACAAATTCACGGCTTTCATAACTCCGTTGCAAACTTATAGTATTAAATGACTATACAAACACAAATACAATGAACAAAAATTATACGCATATGTCGAACGAATAGTTGCATTATAAACGATATTTCAATTTTATAAATCTTGTTTGTAAACCTAATATAACGCACCCGAGTGTTTCTATAGACACACATGTAGAACCTCTTACTTCACCAAATTGATAACACTTACATTAAATGAGAGAATATGTGTTTACCGGTGCAATTCTACTATATTTTGATAGAAAAATACAAAAAACAAATTCAACTCCCTCACAAATCTGTCGCAAACTTATAGTATTTTTGATAGATTTGCGACGGACTCAAACTTTTCATTTTATTTTTGAATTGTTTTTTTATATAAAAAACTCAAACTGTTTTAAAAACTATAAAAAGACTATACAAACAAAATTATAATTAAGAAAAAATAAAACGTATATGTCGAAAATGTCGTTGCATAATAAACGATATTTTAAGTTTATTAAACTTGTTTGTAAACATACTATAACGCACGTGACCGTGTCTATAAACACGTGCGTATAACCTCTTAATTGACCAAATTGATAACACCTACATTAAATGAGAGAATGCTTGTTTTTAGTGTAATTTTTCCATTTTATAATCTAAAAATAGATAAAAACAAATTCAGGTCGTTCACAAATCTGTCGCAAACTTATAGTATTTTTGACGGACCCAAACTTGTCATTTTATTTTTGAATTGTTTTTTATACAAAAAACTCAAAAACATTTTAAAAAACTATTAAATAACTATACAAACACAAATAAAATATAGAAAAAATTATACGCATATGTCGAGCATGTCGTTGTACGTTAAAAGGATATTTCAAGTTTAGAAAACTTGTTTATAAACATAATAAAACGCGCACGGTCGGGTCTGCAGACATCGTGTAGAACCTCTTATTTCACCAAATTCATAACACATGTATTAAATGAGAGACTACGTGTTTTTTATTGTAATTTTACCATTTTTTATTCTAAAAATATAAAAAACAAATTTAACGCCGTCACAAACTTATAGTATTTGTAACGGATTTGGGACGTACCCAAACTTGTCATTTTATTTTTGAATTGTTTTTTATATGAAATACTAACAAACCTTTTAAAAACTATTAAATGACTATACAAACACAAATAAAATGAACAAAAAATAAAACGCATATGTCGAATATATCCTTGCATGATAAACGATATTTCAATTTTATAAAACCTGTTTGTAAACCTATTATATCGCACATGATCGTTTCTATAGACACATGTGTAGAACCTCTTACTTCAACAAATTGATAACACTTACATTAAATGAGAGAATATGTGTTTCTTGGTGCAATTCTACTATATTTTAATTGAAAAACTACAAAAAACAAATTCAACACCCTCACAAATCCGTCGCAATCTTATAGTATTTGTGACAGATTTGCGATGGACCCAAACTTTTCGTTTTATTTTTGATTTGTTTTTTATATAAAAAACTCAAACTTTTTAAAAACTATTAAATGACTATACAAACACAATTAAAATGAACAAAAAATAAAACGCATATGTGGAAAATGTCGTTGCGTAATAAACGATATTTCAAGTTTATTAAACTTGTTTGTAAACATATTATAACGCACATGACCGTGTCTATAAACACACGCGTATAAGCTCTTAATTGACCAAATTGATAACACCTACATTAAATGAGAGAATGCGTGTTTTTAGTGCAATTTTTCCATTTTATAATCTAAAAATACAAAAAAAACAAATTCACGGCTTTCATAACTCCGTTGCAAACTTATAGTATTAAATGACTATACAAACACAAATACAATGAACAAAAATTATACGCATATGTCGAACGAATAGTTGCATTATAAACGATATTTCAATTTTATAAATCTTGTTTGTAAACCTAATATAACGCACCCGAGTGTTTCTATAGACACACATGTAGAACCTCTTACTTCACCAAATTGATAACACTTACATTAAATGAGAGAATATGTGTTTACCGGTGCAATTCTACTATATTTAAATAGAAAAATACAAAAAACAAATTCAACTCCCTCACAAATCTGTCGCAAACTTATAGTATTTTTGATAGATTTGCGAGGGAACCAAACTTTTCATTTTATTTTTGAATTGGTTTTTTATATAAAAAACTCAAACTGTTTTAAAAACTATAAAAAGACTATACAAACAAAATTATAATTAACAAAAAATATAACGTATATGTCGAAAATTTCGTTGCATAATAAACGATATTTTAAGTTTATTAAACTTGTTTGTAAACATACTATAACGCACGTGACCGTGTCTATAAACACGTGCGTATAACCTCTTAATGGACCAAATTGATAACACCTACATTAAATGAGAGAATGCTTGTTTTTAGTGTAATTTTTCCATTTTATAATCTAAAAATAGATAAAAACAAATTCAGGGCGTTCACAAATCTGTCGCAAACTTATAGTATTTTTGACGGACCCAAACTTGTCATTTTATTTTTGAATTGTTTTTTATACAAAAAACTCAAAAACATTTTAAAAAACTATTAAATAACTATACAAACACAAATAAAATATAGAAAAAGTTATACGCATATGTCGAGCATGTCGTTGCACGTTAAAAGGATATTTCAAGTCTAGAAAACTTGTTTATAAACATAATGAAACGCGCACGGTCGGGTCTACAAACATCGTGTAGAACCTCTTATTTCACCATATTCATAACACATATATTAAATGAGAGAATACGTGTTTTTTAATGTAATATTACCATTTTTATTCTTAAAGTAAAAAAACAAATTCAACGTCGTCACAAATCCGTTACAAACTCATAGTATTTGTGACGGACCCGAACTTATCATTTTATTTTTGAATTGTTTTTTATAAAAAATACTAATAAACCTTTTAAAAACTATTAAATGACTATACAAACACAAATAAAATGAACAAAAAATAAAACGCATATGTCGAACATATCGTTGCATGATAAACGATATTTCAATTTTATAAAACCTATTTGTAAACCTATTATAACGCACACGATCGTTTCTATAGACACACGTGTAGAACCTCTTACTTCAACAAATTGATAACACTTACATTAAATGAGAGAATATGTGTTTGTTGGTGCAATTCTACTATATTTTAATCGAAAAATACAAAAAATAAATTCAACTCTCTCACAAATCCGTCGCAAACTTGTAGGATTTGTGACAGATTTGCAACACACACAAATACAATGAACAAAAATTATACGCATATGTCGAACGAATAGTTGCATTATAAACGATATTTCAATTTTATAAATCATGTTTGTAAACCTAATATAACGCACCCGAGTGTTTCTATAGACACACATGTAGAACTTCTTACTTCACCAAATTGATAACACTTACATTAAATGAGAGAATATGTGTTTACCGGTGCAATTCTACTATATTTTGATAGAAAAATACAAAAAACAAATTCAACTCCCTCACAAATCTGTGGCAAACTTATAGTATTTTTGATAGATTTGCGACGGACTAAAACTTTTCATTTTATTTTTGAATTGTTTTTTATATAAAAAACTCAAACTGTTTTAAAAACTATAAAAAGACTATACAAAAAAAATTATAATTAACAAAAAATAAATCGTATATGTGGAAAATGTCGTTGCATATTTTAAGTTTATTAAACTTGTTTGTAAACATACTATAACGCACGTGACCGTGTCTATAAACACGTGCGTATAACCTCTTAATTGACCAAATTGATAACACCTACATTAAATGAGAGAATGCTTGTTTTTAGTGCAATTTTTCCATTTTATAATCTAAAAATAGAAAAAAACAAATTCAGGGCGTTCACAAATTTGTCGCAAACTTATAGTATTTTTGACGGACCCAAACTTGTCATTTTATTTTTGAATTGTTTTTTATACAAAAAACTCAAAAACATTTTAAAAAACTATTAAATAACTATACAAACACAAATAAAATATAGAAAAAGTTATACGCATATGTCGAGCATGTCGTTGCACGTTAAAAGGATATTTCAAGTCTAGAAAACTTGTTTATAAACATAATAAAACGCGCACGGTCGGGTCTACAAACATCGTGTAGAACCTCTTATTTCACCATATTCATAACACATATATTAAATGAGAGAATACGTGTTTTTTAATGTAATATTACCATTTTTATTCTTAAAGTAAAAAAACAAATTCAACGCCGTCACAAACTTATAGTATTTGTAACGGATTTGGGACGTACCCAAACTTGTCATTTTATTTTTGAATTGTTTTTTATATGAAATACTAACAAACCTTTTAAAAACTATTAAATGACTATACAAACACAAATAAAATGAACAAAAAATAAAACGCATATGTCGAATATATCCTTGCATGATAAACGATATTTCAATTTTATAAAACCTGTTTGTAAACCTATTATATCGCACATGATCGTTTCTATAGACACATGTGTAGAACCTCTTACTTCAACAAATTGATAACACTTACATTAAATGAGAGAATATGTGTTTCTTGGTGCAATTCTACTATATTTTAATCGAAAAACTACAAAAAACAAATTCAACACCCTCACAAATCCGTCGCAATCTTATAGTATTTGTGACAGATTTGCGATGGACCCAAACTTTTCGTTTTATTTTTGATTTGTTTTTTATATAAAAAACTCAAACTTTTTAAAAACTATTAAATGACTATACAAACACAATTAAAATGAACAAAAAATAAAACGCATATATCGAAAATGTCGTTGCATAATAAACTATATTTCAAGTTTATTAAACTTGTTTGTAAACATATTATAACGCACACCACCGTGTCTATAAACACATGCGTATAACCTCTTAATTGACCAAATTTATAACACGTACATTAAATGAGAGAATCCGTGTTTTAGTGCAATTTTTCCATTTTATAATCTATTAATACAACAAAAGAAATTCAAGGCTTTCACAAATCCGTTGCAAACTTATAGTATTTTTGACGGACCTAAACTTGTGATTTTATTTTTCAATTGTTTTTTATATAAAATACTAATAAACCTTTTAAAAACTATTAAATGACTATACAAACACAAATACAATGAACAAAAATTATACGCATATGTCGAACGAATAGTTGCATTATAAACGATATTTCAATTTTATAAATCTTGTTTGTAAACCTAATATAACGCACCCGAGTGCAATTCTACTATATTTTGATAGAAAAATACAAAAAACAAATTCAACTCCCTCACAAATCTGTCGCAAACTTATAGTATTTTTGATAGATTTGCGACGGACTCAAACTTTTCATTTTATTTTTGAATTGTTTTTTTATTTAAAAAACTCAAACTGTTTTAAAAACTATAAAAAGACTATACAAACAAAATTATAATTAACAAAAAATAAAACGTATATGTCGAAAATGTCGTTGCATAATAAACGATATTTTAAGTTTATTAAACTTGTTTGTAAACATACTATAACGCACATGACCGTGTCTATAAACACGTGCGTATAACCTCTTAATTGACCAAATTGATAACACCTACATTAAATGAGAGAATGCGTGTTTTAAGTGCAATTTTTCCATTTTATAATCTAAAAATAGAAAAAAACAAATTTAGGGCTTTCACAAATCCGTCGCAAACTTATAGTATTTTTGACGGACCCAAACTTGTCATTTTATTTTTGAATTGTTTTTTATACAAAAAACTCAAAAACATTTTAAAAAACTATTAAATAACTATACAAACACAAAAAAAAATATAGAAAAAATTATACGCATATGTCGAGCATGTCGTTGCACGTTAAAAGGATATTTCAAGTTTAGAAAACTTGTTTATAAACATAATAAAACGCGCACGGTCGGGTCTATAGACATCGTGTAGAACCTCTTATTTCACCAAATTCATAACACATATATTAAATGAGAGACTACGTGTTTTTTATTGTAATTTTATCATTTTTTATTCTAAAAATACAAAAAACAAATTCAACGCCGTCACAAACTTATAGTATTTGTGACGGATTTGTGACGGACCCAAACTTGTCATTTTATTTTTGAATTGTTTTTTTATATAAAGAACTAATAAACCTTTTAAAAACTAATAAATGATTATACAAACACAAATAAAATGAACAAAAAATTATACGCATATGTTGAACATATCGTTGAATAATAAACGATATTTCAAATTTATAAAACTTGTTTGTAATCCTATTATAATACACACTGTCGTTTCTATAGACACACATGTAGAACCTCTTAGTTTACCAAATTGATAACACTTACATTAAATGAGAGAATATGTGTTTGTTGGTGCAATTCTACTATATTTTAATCGAAAAATACAAAAAAAAAATTCAACTCTCTCACAAATCCGTCGCAAACTTGTAGGATTTGTGACAGATTTGCAACACACACAAACTTTTTATTTTATTTTTGAATTGTTTTTTATACAAAAAACTCAAACTTTTTTAAAAGCTATTAAATGACTATACAAACACAATTAAAATGAAAAAAAAATAAAACGCATATGTGGAAAATGTCGTTGCGTAATAAACGATATTTCAAGTTTATTAAACTTGTTTGTAAACATATTATAACGCACATGACCGTGTCTATAAACACACGCGTCTAAGCTCTTAATTGACCAAATTGATAACACCTACATTAAATGAGAGAATGCGTGTTTTTAGTGCAATTTTTCCATTTTATAATCTAAAAATACAAAAAAAACAAATTCACGGCTTTCATAACTCCGTTGCAAACTTATAGTATTAAATGACTATACAAACACAAATACAATGAACAAAAATTATACGCATATGTCGAACGAATAGTTGCATTATAAACGATATTTCAATTTTATAAATCTTGTTTGTAAACCTAATATAACGCACCCGAGTGTTTCTATAGACACACATGTAGAACCTCTTACTTCACCAAATTGATAACACTTACATTAAATGAGAGAATATGTGTTTACCGGTGCAATTCTACTATATTTTGATAGAAAAATACAAAAAACAAATTCAACTCCCTCACAAATCTGTCGCAAACTTATAGTATTTTTGATAGATTTGCGACGGAATCAAACTTTTCATTTTATTTTTGAATTGTTTTTTTATATAAAAAACTCAACCTGTTTTAAAAACTATAAAAAGACTATACAAACAAAATTATAATTAACAAAAAATAAAACGTATATGTCGAAAATGTCGTTGCATAATAAACGATATTTTAAGTTTATTAAACTTGTTTGTAAACATACTATAACGCACGTGACCGTGTCTATAAACACGTGCGTATAACCTCTTAATTGACCAAATTGATAACACCTACATTAAATGAGAGAATGCTTGTTTTTAGTGTAATTTTTCCATTTTATAATCTAAAAATAGATAAAAACAAATTCAGGGCGTTCACAAATCTGTCGCAAACTTATAGTATTTTTGACGGACCCAAACTTGTCATTTTATTTTTGAATTGTTTTTTATACAAAAAACTCAAAAACATTTTAAAAAACTATTAAATAACTATACAAACACAAATAAAATATAGAAAAAATTATACGCATATGTCGAGCATGTCGTTGTACGTTAAAAGGATATTTCAAGTTTAGAAAACTTGTTTATAAACATAATAAAACGCGCACGGTCGGGTCTGCAGACATCGTGTAGAACCTCTTATTTCACCAAATTCATAACACATATATTAAATGAGAGACTACGTGTTTTTTATTGTAATTTTACCATTTTTTATTCTAAAAATATAAAAAACAAATTTAACGCCGTCACAAACTTATAGTATTTGTAACGGATTTGGGACGTACCCAAACTTGTCATTTTATTTTTGAATTGTTTTTTATATGAAATACTAACAAACCTTTTAAAAACTATTAAATGACTATACAAACACAAATAAAATGAACAAAAAATAAAACGCATATGTCGAATATATCCTTGCATGATAAACGATATTTCAATTTTATAAAACCTGTTTGTAAACCTATTATATCGCACATGATCGTTTCTATAGACACATGTGTAGAACCTCTTACTTCAACAAATTGATAACACTTACATTAAATGAGAGAATATGTGTTTCTTGGTGCAATTCTACTATATTTTAATCGAAAAACTACAAAAAACAAATTCAACACCCTCACAAATCCGTCGCAATCTTATAGTATTTGTGACAGATTTGCGATGGACCCAAACTTTTCGTTTTATTTTTGATTTGTTTTTTATATAAAAAACTCAAACTTTTTAAAAACTATTAAATGACTATACAAACACAATTAAAATGAACAAAAAATAAAACGCATATGTCGAAAATGTCATTGCATTATAAACGATATTTCAAGTTTATTAAACTTGTTTGTATACATATTATAACTGTAACACCGGAAAACACAAGCCATTTTTTTAATTGCACTGCGGAAGCTTTAATTAAACAAACTCATTTACTTACATACCAATATTAACAAATATACAATACTTGTTCAAAAACCAACAACAACTACAACTTTATTGGGGTTACAAAAATAACTGGCTCATTTCATTTAAACTGAATATTAGAGTGGGGTCAACTCTTCCTTCTTCAATCTCAAAAACACAAACCTGCAAAACATCAACCGAGGGGAATTAGCACAAAGGTAAGTTAGTAGAGGCTAAACACCAAAAGCAAACATTCACAATATCAAAGCATGTAATCACATATCTATGAAGACTGGTGGTTCGGTGCAGAACCTACAACTAATGCCGGCCAAAGAAAAGGTTTACTAATAGCTCTCCACTAAATTGGCACGGTGAAAATCCCCCTCTGATGCAATTGCATCAGTAAGGCTAACACCGTTCAACCAAGCAATGAACGAGCCCAGCCCAATTCCACGTATAGCTGACTTCTCAAACGCAACTCAAAATCATCCTAAGAGCGCGTATCGACCAAATAGTCATGCAGCAGATATCAACAATCAATATCACAATCAACCGTTCAATCAATCAATCCAATTCTCAATCACATCATGCATCACATCAATAACATTAACTGAAATCTTTTCCATCCGCTATTAACGTCCACTCACCTCAATATCTGCATGAGCTCATAGGTGTAATATTACTGAGGCTTAGGATTGCCTGAAAACACAGCAATAACCAAATCAGTCTCAGATCTCATAAATATATCTGTCCACATTTTAATTATTCATCAAATAAACAATAAACAATTACAAGTCCAAACACAAAATGCCGGATTCTCAAACCATCGGATTTGGCACTATCGGATTTCTAAGAATCCGCTACTCTAAGTGTCGGATTTCACAATAATGGATTTCACCACTGGATTTGGGAGTTCCGGATTTCAGTCCCGGATTTCATCTTATCGGATTTAGGAGTTCCGGTTTTGGGGTATCGGTTTTCATAAGTATTGGATTCTTAGTTCTCGGTTCTCAAGTGTAGGATTTAGACTTTGTAGGATTTCATATATACAACAATCGGATTTCCAAACTGTCGGTTTCGGGTTCCGGATATCATGTTCTCGGATTTTGGGTTTAGCGGATTTGGGTATTCGGATTTCAAGACTTCCGGTTTTCTCACAATCGGATTTCACCTTCTTCCCCAACACCAAATCCGACAACTTCAAATCATTAACCATGGTTATACCCTAAATTCATAGATTCATCACAACTTTCGAGGAACATGTTTTAACATCTTTAAACACATATTCATGCCTTAAAACATCATATAAACATATAAACCATAAGAACAACTAAACCCATAAAATCATGCTTCTTTCAAAAACCGATTATACTGTTCTTCATGTGATCATGTTATTTCTATGAGAAATCATTCAAGGCTATCATTCAACATATTATAAATAAAATCTAACCTTGTATTGAATTTAAAACACACCACCTTGAAAAATTCGATTCTTCTTTCTTCTTTTGTTCTTCGGCAGAGGATTTCACAAACACACACACACTTGTTTTCTTTTCTTTTGATAATTTACAATTAATGTTTCCCCATATTAGCATATACCCACACGTATACATTACCAAAAACTGAGGCAAGAGGTGCTATCTCCTCAATACACATGCGTGCATACATACGTATACCTATAAATTTACATACATACATTCGGCAAGTAGCATACATACATATAATTACTCTTAATTAAATCAATTAACATTTAATTTGCATTAAAACAGATAAACACTTACCACAAACCTGCTAATCTCCTAGCCCAGGTTTGCGGGTGGTACAAATCTCTCCCCTTAAGAGTATTCTGTCCTCGGAATCCCTTCTCGCTCAAACAGTTGGGGATATCTTTCTCTCATCTCTGCCTTAGTCTCCCAAGTTAGGTTAGAACCTAAACTGTGTTTCCACTTGACCAATACCATTGGAATCTGCTTCTTACGGAGCTTGCTCACCTTTTGATCCAACAATTCCATAGGTTTCTCTATCAGTCTCTTCTTTGAATCAACTTTCAACTCATGTACCGGGAGAATCTGGCTTTCATCTTCAACCTTACATTTCCTCAAATAACAAACATTGAACGTATCGTGAATTCCTGCAAGCTTTGCGGGAAGATCTAGTGTAACTGTCTGATCATTCACTCTTTGATGAATACGGAAAGCACCAATGTAACGGAGAGCCAACTTTCCGCGTTTGCCAAAACGAATCACTCCTTTCCATGGAGAGACCTTCAAATACACTAACTCCCCCATATCAAATTTTACTGAACGACTTTGTGGATCTGCATACATTTTCTGTCTATCTCTGGCAGCTTTTAACTTGTCTCTGGCAATAGCAACCTTGTCAGCAGTTAACTGAACGATCTTGGGCCCTGCAAATTGTTTCTCACCAGCCTCTAACCAACACGTTGGAGTACGGCAGCGACGACCGTACAACATTTCATTCGGAGGCATCCCAATACTAGAGTGGTAAGAATTATTATACGCAAACTCTATCAATGGCAGGTGTGAATCCAAAGATCCACCATACTCAATTACACAGGCATGTAACATATCTTCGAGTGTCTGTATGGTTTGTTCAGTCTGACCGTCTGTTTGGGGATGATAATCAGTACTCAAATTAATCCTCGTCCCCAATTCTCTCTGTAAACTCCTCCAGAAGTTAGAAACAAACCTGGAGTCTTTGTCAGATACGATAGACAACGGTATACCATGCCTCGCAATAATCGCGTCTATGTATAGTTGAGGCAACTTACTCAGTGAAGCCGTCTCACACGTAGCCAGAAAATGAGCACTCTTCGTTACCAAATCATATCATGATTCTTCTGAGTTCGCGGAAGTTTTGTTACAAAATCCATCATTATATGTTCCCATTTCCACTCAGGAATCTCCAACTGTTTCAAGGATCCATAAGGCTTCTAATGTTCTGCCTTCACTTGTGCACAAATATGGCATGACTCCACAAAATGTGCCACATCTGCCTTCATCGTAGGCCACCAGTAAAGCACTTTCAAGTCGTATACATTTTAGTGCTTCTTGGGTGTACACACAGTCTCGACTTGTGTGCTTCTATCAAAATCTACTTTCTCAATTCTCCATGCATAGGCACCCACACACGAGTCTTGTATAACTTCAATCCACGAGAATCATCAGTAAGTTCATCATTTTGTTTCCTCATCAATTCATTCTTCAAGTTTTCTTCCTTCAAAGCTTCTAACTATGTAGATTTCAGTCTATCCACTAAGTTAGATACAATCTCCATACGCATAAATTGGATAGAACTCCCCACTCCCTTGCGGCTTAAGGAATCTGCTACCACATTCGCTTTCCTAGGGTGGTATCCGATCTCGCAATCATAATCCTTTATCAACTCCACCCATCGTCTGTGTCTCATGTTCAGCCCTTTCTGTGTAAACACATACTGAAGACTCTTATGATCAGTACAAATTACGCACAGGGTGCCATACAGGTAGTGTCTCCATAGCTTAAGGGCAAATACTACTGCTGCTAGCTCCAAATCATGAGTCGGGTAATTCTTTTCATGTGGTTTCAACTTCCTTGAAGCATACGCAATCACCCGATCCCTCTGCATAAGCACATAGCCCAATCCAGCAAACGATGCATCGCAATATACAATAAAGTCATCCGATCCACTTGGTAATGCAAGGATAGGAGCTTGACACAACAACTGCTTCAACATCTGTAAGGCTTTATCTTGTTCACTACCCATACAAACTTCAAGTCTTTCCGAGTTAACTTAGTCAACGGACCCGCAATCTTAGAGAAATCTTTAATAAACCTACGGTAGTACCCGGCCAACCCCAGAAAACTCTTTATCTCAGACGGTGTCTTTGGAGCATTCCAATCCATCACAGCTTCCACTTTCGAAGGATCCACTTTTACTCCCTCGTTACAGATAACATGCCCCAACAACTAAACCTATCTCCCAGAATTCGCACTTTGAGAACTTAGCAAACAAACGTTCTTTCTTCATAGTCTCCCGAACCTGTCTCAAATGCTGTTCATGTTCTATCTCAGTCTTTGAATAAATTAAAATATCATCGATGAAGACTATCACAAAATCATCAAGGAATGGTCGACAGACCCTGTTCATCAAATCCATGAATATCGCAGGTGCATTGGTTAAGCCGAACGGCATAACCAAAAACTCGTAATGGCCGTAGCGCGTACGAAAAGCGGTCTTTGACACATCTTCCTCTGAAACATGCACCTAATGATAACCTGATCTCAAGTCAATTTTTGAAAAGAATGAAGCTGACCAAACAAATCATCGATTCTTGGCAATGGATACTTGTTCTTTATCGTTCTCTTATTCAGTTCACGGTAGTCGATGCACATACGCAACGTACCGTCCTTCTTCTTTACAAACAGAACCGGTGCACCCTACGGAGACGAGCTTGGACGAATGAAGCCTTTGTCTAACAGATCCTGAATCTGTGTCATCATCTCTCGAATCTTTGAAGGTACGGAGCCTTCGCTACTGGTCGGGAACCAGGAATCAGATCAATCTTGAACTCTACCGCACGAACTGGAAGCAACCCTGGCAACTCCTCTGGTAACACCTCCAGGTATTCCATTACCACCCGAATATCCGTTATCGCCTACTTTTCCTTCTTCCCGTCAATCACATATGCTAAGTACGATTCGCATCTTCTATCTAAAGCCTTCTTTGCTTTCAAACAAGAAATAATTGGGATCACAGACCCAGCCTTCTCATCCCTTGCTACTACTCTTGTACCATCAGCCAACGAAAAAGAGATCAATTTCTTGTGGCACTTGATACTGGCTTGAATCAGACTCTGCCAATCCATCCCGAGCACCACATCAAACCTAGATAGAGGAATAACAAGAAAGTAAACAGGAAAACATATACCATCTATATCAATCTTAGCTCTAGCCACAGCAGTTGTGACCGAAACCATCATACCATCAACTACCTCTATCTCTAAAGTAGTAGCAAGTCTAATTACAGGCACATTTAATCTACCATAGAATTCTATAGAAACAAAGGAGCGGTTTGCCCCTGAGTTAAATAACACTCTAGCAGGAGTAGAGTTTATCAGAAACATACCCGTAATAACATCATCTGTGGTAGTGGCATCATCTACGGTCATTTTAAATGCCCGACCCTCAGCAGTGGGTGGGTTCTTCCTTTTTTGACCAGCTGAAGATGATCCCCCAGCTCCTCCCCCTCCTGACCCTGATCTAGACTTCTTACTCAACGGGCAGTCACCAACCCTGTGCCCCTCCTTCTAGCAATTCCAGCAGACACTCCTTGGTAATCTTCAATTCTTCAAATCATGGGCAAACTGGCCACACTTTACACATCTCATTGTCTAGGGCGTACACTGCCGTGGTGATAAGATTTGCACCTGCTACACCAAGGTGCCCTCTGATCAGACCCACCCAAGGTAGGCCTCCTATTCTGTTCTCCTTGTCTACTCCTACTGCTTTGTCCTCCTTGCCTTTGCTGGGTGTTATAATGTTCAAACCTCGACTTTTGTTGGGAAATTTTTTCCCCACTTAATCTATTCCTCGCAATAATGTCCCCTTTAGCCGATTTGGCTAAAGTGAAGGCCTAGGATAGGGTGGTAGCCCACCTAGTGGCGCTACGGAGATCCGCATGCAGAGCTCCCACAAAATGGGCAATCTTTGACTCTTCATCCACCCAGTGCTTGACAAACCTCATCTTCTCATTGAACTGCTTGATCAAATCATCAACAGTCATATTCGCAGTCGTTTGCAGATCCATAAACTCCTTCTTGATTTTGGCAATCTCGAAGGTACTGCAATATTGTTCGTATAGTTTCTCTTGGAATTGACTCCAGGTGATGCTCTCTTATTGTTGCTAATTAAAATGGCCAGTAATCGAATCCCACCAGACCATGGCATCTCCCTTTAACATCCTTGATGCATACTTTACCTTTAACTCTTTCTCGCAATTACAGGCATTAAGTGCCTTCACCATCTCTCTCAGCCAGTTCAGGCTGATGTTGGGATCAGAACTTCCTCTGTACTCCGATGGCTTACAATCTAGAAATTGTTTGTATGTACATGGTTGTTTATACCCTGGAAACACAAATGGATAACCTCCTGGTTGTGGATATGGGTAATAAAATGGTTGTTGCATCATGTGTGTCATTGGTGGTAAAGGTGTTGTCACTGGTGGTATGGTTGCCTGCGTAGGAATCACAATTGGTACTCAAGTTGGTTCAGGTTGGTTCTGTTTCTGTTGCTCCATGTTATGGACTTTATTCCTGAGTTCTACCAGTTCATTCTCCGGTTGGTACACATACTCACTTTGATACTCTTCACGGGCTTGACCCGACATTCCAGCAACCTCAGTATTCCCCAATTGTTCAATCACTGGGGCTTCATTTGTAGCTTGGGTCATAGGAGGAAGTATGGGAGTCTCTCTATCAGCGATAATCTGTTACAATCACATCACCTCATAGCTCATTAGCATAAACCGTTAGTACTCAAAATACTAACTACTACAAACAACTCTAACTCACCCTAATGCCCCAGAAGGAAATCTTGACCCGTCACGAGCCAAGATTTGGGAATGCAACACTCTAGCCGTGCATGCATCGCCAAACCTAGGCTCTGATACCAAACTGCAACACCGAAAAACACAAGCCATTTTTTTTAAATTGCACTGCGGAAGGTTTAATTAAACAAACTCATTTACATACAAACCAATATTAACAAATGTACAATACTTGTTCAAAAACCAACAACAACTACAACTGTATTGGTGTTACAAAAATAATTGGCTCGTTTCATTTAAACTGAATATCAGAGTGGGGTCAACTCTTCGTTCTTCAATCTTAACAACACAAACCTACAAAACATCAACTGAGGGGAATGAGCACAAAGCTAAGTGAGTAGAGGCTAAACACCAAAAGAAAACATTCACAGTCAATATCAAAGCATGTAATCACATATCCAAGAAGACAGGCAGTTCGGCGTAGAACCTACAACCAATGCCGGCCAAAGCAAAGGTTTACCGATAGCTCTCCACTGAATTGGCACAGTGAAAATCCCCATCACCAGTAAGGCTAACACTAACACCGTTCAACCAACCAGTCAACGAGCCCAACCCATTCCACGTATAGCTGACTTCTCAAACGCAACTCAAAATCATCCTAAGAGCGCGTATCGACCAAATAGTCATGCAACAGATATCAACAATCAATACCACAATCAAACAGTTCAATCAATCAATCCAATTCTGAATCACATCAATAACATTAACCTAAATCTTTACCAACCGCGATTAACGTCCACTCACATCAATATCAACACGAGCTCAGAGGTCTAATATTACTGAGTCTTAGGGTTGCCAGAAAGCACAATAGTAACCAAATCAGTCTCAGATCTCATAAATATATATGTCCACATTTTAATCATTCATCAAATAAACAATAAACAATTACAAGTCCAAACACAAAATGCCGGATTCTCAAACCATCGGATTTGGCACTATCAGATTTCTAAGAATCCGCTACTCTAAGTGTCGGATTTCACAATAACGGATTTCACCACTGGATTTGGGAGTTCTGGATTTCAGTCCTCGATTTCATCTTATCGGATTTAGGATTTCCGATTTTAGAGTATCGGTTTTCCTAAGTATCGGATTCTTAGTTTTCGGTTTTCAAGTGTAGGATTTAGACTTTGTAGGATTTCATATATACAACAATCGGATTTTCAAACTGTCGGTTTTGGGTTCCGGATATCATGTTCTCGGATTTTGGGTTTAGCGGATTTGGGTATTCGGATTTCAAGACTTCCGGTTTTCTCACAATCGGATTTCACCTTCTTCCCCAACACCAAATCCGATAACTTTAAATCATCAACCATGGTTATACCCTAAATTCATAGATTCATCACAACTTTCCAGGAACATGTTTTAACATCTTTAAACACATATTCATAGATTCATCACAACTTTCAAAACCGATTATAGGTTCTTCATGTAATGATGTTATTTCTATCCGAAATCATTCAAGGCTATCATTCAACATATTATAAATAAAATCTAACCTTGTATTGAATTTAAAACACACCACCTTGAAAAATCCGATTCTTCTTTCTTCTTTTGTTTTTCGGCAGAGAATTTCACAAACACACACACACCCCTTTTCTTTTCTTTGATAATTTACAATTAATGTTTCCCCATATTAGCATATACCCACATGTATACATTCCCAAAAACCAAGGCAAGAGGTGTTATCTCCTCAATACACATGCATGCATGCATACGTATACCTATAAATTTGCATACATACATACGGCAAGTAGCATACATACATATAATTACTCTTAATTAAATCAATTAACATTTCATTTGCATTAAAACAGATAAACACTTACCACAAACCCGCTAATCTTCTAGCCCAGGTTTGCGGGTGTTACAAAAACGCACAAGACCGTGTCTATAAACACACACGTATAACCTCTTAATTGACCAAACTGATAACACCTACATAAAATAATAGAATGCGTATTTTTAGTGCAATTTTTCCATTTTATAATCTAAGAATACGAAAAAACAAATTCAACGCTTTCACAAATCCGTCGCAAACTTATAGTCTTTGTGACGGACCCAAACTTCTCATTTTATTTTTGAATTGTTTTTTATATAAAATCTCAAAAAGATTTTTAAAAAATATTAAATAATTATACAAACACAAATAAAATATAGAAAAAATTATACGCATATGTCGAGCATATCGATGCATGTTAAAAGGATATTTCAAGTTTAGAAAATTTGTTTATAAACATAATAAAAAGCGCATAGTCGGGTCTACAAACATCGTGTAGAACCTCTTATTTCACCAAATTTATAACACATATATTAAATGAGAGAATACATGTTTGTTAGTGTAATTTTACCATTTTTTATTCTAAAAATACAAAAAGCAAATTCAACTCCATCACAAATCTGTCACAAACTTATAGTATTTGCGACGGACCCAAACTTGTGATTTTATTTTTGAATTGTTTTTTTATAAAGAACTAATAAACCTTTTAAAAACTATTAAATGAGTATACAAACACAAATAAAATAAACAAAAAATTATACGCATATGTCGAACATATCGTTGCATGATAAACGATATTTCAATTTTATAAAACTTGTTTGTAAACCTATTATAACGCACACTGTCGTTTCTATAGACACACATGTAGAACCTCTTACTTCATCAAATTGATAACACTTACATTAAATGAGAGAATATATGTTTATTGGTGCAATTCTACTATATTTTAATCGAAAAATACAAAAAACAAATTCAACTCCCTCACAAATCCTTCGCAAACTTATAGTATTTGTGACAGATTTGCGACGGATCCAAACTTTTCATTTTATTTTTGAATTGTTTTTTTTGTATAAAAAACTCAAACGTTTTTAAAAACTATTAAATGACTATACAAACACAATTAAAATAAACAAAAAATAAAACGCATATGTCGACAATGTCGGTGTATAACAAACGATATTTCAAGTTTATTAAACTTGTTTGTAAACATATTATAGTGCACACGACCGTGTCTATAAACACACGCGTATAACCTCTTAATTGACCAAATTGATAACACCTGCATTAAATGAGAGAATGCGTGTTTTAGTGCAATTTTTCTATTTTATAATCTAAGAATACAAAAAAACAAATTCAAGGCTTTCACAAATCCGTCACAAAGTTATAGTATTTGTGATGGGCCCAAATTTGTCATTTTTATTTTTGAATTGTTTTTTATATAAAAACCTCAAAAACATTTTTAAAAACTATTAAATAACTATACAAAAAAAATATAGAAAAAATTATACGCATATGTTGAGCATGTCGTTGCATGTTAAAAGGATATTGCAAGTTTAGAAAACTTGTTTATAAACATCATAAAACGCGCACGTACAGACATCGTGTAGAACCTCTTATTTCACCAAATTCATAACACATATATTAAATGAGAGAATACGTGTTTGTTAGTGTAATTTTACCATTTTTTATTTTAAAAATACAAAAATAAAATTCAACGCCGTCACAAATCCGTCACAGACTTATAGTATTTGTGACGGACCCAAACTTGTCACTTTATTTTTGAATTGTTTTTTTATATAAAGAACTAATAAACCTTTTAAAAACTATTAAATGACTATACAAACACAAATTAAATGAACAAAAATTATACGCATATGTTGAACATATCGTTGGATGATAATCGATATTTTAATTTTATAAAACTAGTTTGTAAACCTATTATAACGCACACGATCATTTCTATACACACACGTGTAGAACCTCTTACTTTACCAAAAAACAAATTCAACTCCCTTACAAATCCTTATTTGTCGCAAACTTATAGTATTTGTGACGGACCCAAACTTTGCATTTTATTTTTGAATTGTTTTTTATATAAAAAACTCAAACTTTTTTAAAAACTATTAAATGACTATACAAACACAATTAAAAAGAACATAAAATAAAACGCGTATGTGGAAAATGTCGTTACATAATAAACGATATTTCAAGTTTATTATACTTGTTTGTAAACATATTATAGTGCACACGACCGTGTCTATAAACACACGCGTATAACCTCTTAATTGACCAAATTGATAACACCTGCATTAAATGAGAGAATGCGTGTTTTAGTGCAATTTTTCTATTTTATAATCTAAGAATACAAAAAAACAAATTCAAGGCTTTCACAAATCCGTCACAAAGTTATAGTATTTGTGATGGACCCAAATTTGTCATTTTTATTTTTGAATTGTGTTTTATATAAAAACCTCAAAAACATTTTTAAAAACTATTAAATAACTATACAAAAAAAATATAGAAAAAATTATACGCATATGTTGAGCATGTCGTTGCATGTTAAAAGGATATTGCAAGTTTAGAAAACTTGTTTATAAACATCATAAAACGCGCACGTACAGACATCGTGTAGAACCTCTTATTTCACCAAATTCATAACACATATATTAAATGAGAGAATACGTGTTTGTTAGTGTAATTTTACCATTTTTTATTTTAAAAATAAAAATAAGAAATTCAACGCCGTCACAAATCTGTCATAGACTTATAGTATTTGTGACGGACCCAAACTTGTCATTTTATTTTTGAATTGTTTTTGTATAAAGAACTAATAAACCTTTTAAAAACTATTAAATAACTATACAAATACAAATAAAATGAACAAAAAATTATATGCATATGTCGAACATATCGTTGCATGATAAACGATATTTCAATTTTATAAAACTTGTTTGTAAACCTATTATAACGCACACGATCATTTCTATAGACACATATGTAGAACCTCTTACTTAACCAAATTGATAACACTTACATTAAATGAGAGAATATGTGTTTTTGGGTGCAATTCTACTATATTTTAATAGAAAAATATAAAAAACAACTTCAACTCCCTCACAAATCCGTTGCAAACTTATAGTATTTGTGATGGACCCAAACTTTTCATTTTCTTTTTGAATTGTTTTTTTATATAAAAACCACAAACTTTTTTAAAAACTATTAAATGACTATACAAACACAATTAAAAAGAACATAAAATAAAACGCGTATGTGGAAAATGTCGTTACATAATAAACGATATTTCAAGTTTATTATACTTGTTTGTAAACATATAATAACGCACACGACCATGTCTATAAAGACAGGCGTATCTTAATTGACTAAATTGATAACACCTGCATTAAATGAGAGAATGCATGTTTTAGTTCAATTTTTCCATTTTATAATCCAAGAATACAAAAAAACAAATTCGAGGCTTTCACAAATCTGTCGCAAACTTATAGTATTTGTGACGGATCCAAACTTGTCATTTTATTTTTGAATTGTTTTTTATAAAAAAAACTCAAAAACATTTTTAAAAACTATTAAATAACTATGCAAACACAAATAACATATTGAAAAAATTATACGCATATGTCGAGCATGTCGTTGCATGATAAAAGTGTAATACCCAAACTTTGGAAAAATAAATAAATGAAAGAATATATTACTGAGAAATAATATTGTGTTGAGTTGAGAAATTATGTTGGACTATTTAAGTTCTATGGGGTTGAGTATATTTGTATATGTTTGGGCTTAAATGAATTGAATGAATGGTGGACTAGACATGTGTGTTATTGAATTGTGTTTTGTTGGGCCTAATTATTGGGGATGTTGGGCCAAAAGCTTGGAGGGTATATATATATGAGATTAGGGCACAACCCCCAATACTCTTTCAAAAGACTTGTTACTGTTTCATTAAGAGAGATAGAGTTAGTGTGTGTTGTGTGTGTGCTTGACGCTCACGAGAAGAAGGAGAAGGAAGATTCAAGAATCAGCTGGAAACTCAATGAATTGTTGAAAGACTCATCTCGTAATGTTTTTACCTCACTAGGATGCTATAGGCATCAATTTTATCTTGTGTGGTTGATGATAGCATGATTTAGCATCTGGGTTTTTGAGTTATGGGTTTATGAAGAACAAGAGAAAGAAATTTAAGATATAAGCTTCAATACTTGATAAACTGTAGTTAAATCATGAAGGAAGTGTTAAAATGAATGGAGAAATGTTTTGAAACAAAAATAAAGTGTTTTGGTTAAGTTTTGAAAGAGTTTGATTTTGGCTATGGAGTCTGGGTTTTAAAAAAATGATAAACTGATGAAGAAGATAGGCTCATGCGACTTTCAGCATAAGCCATGCGACTTATGCTGAAAAGTCGTGCGACTCTATGTTTGTTTCATGCGACTTTCGCATGGGGAAGGGAATACCCCATGCGACTTTCTGTTGTGTTTCGTGCGACTTAGTATTTTGTTCCATGCGACTTTTGAGGACTTGTGAACATTTCATGCGAATTACACCAATGTACATGCCCATGCGACTTTCGCATGGGGCATCATGCGACTCATTGTTGATACCTCATGCGACTTTTACTTTTGGAAATGCTCAGGCGACTGTCGCATGGAGCCTTCATGCGACATTCATGTGACTCTATGCGACTTATGAAATCCAGATAAGTCGAAATCCGAGTCTAACAATCCGGATAGGTTGAAATCCGGATGAGAAATCCGATAGTTGAATGGAAATCCGGCAGTTAGGTCCGGATCTTAGAATCCGATACTTTTCTTCGACGCGTCGGTTTGAGGGACGCGACGCGTCGCCGACTTAATGGACTTTAATTCATTTTATTGTTACATGCCTTGTGGGGCCAGAATGTATTATGTGAGTAAACGAACGAGGGATTCGTACACTGTATTGATTTGTTAGACCTGTTGTAGGTGACGGTTGACTAGCAAGTGACCACAAGCGTGTTAGTAAGATAAGGTTGAGAATCTGAGAACTGCTGACATGTGAGTATTCTTACATACCATCTAAACCTTATGATGTATGTGTTTAAAGTGCTACATGCTATATGAATGATGAATGATGAACCCCCATAAATGATGAATGATGATTGATGAATTGATACATTGATAATGTATTATGCTATGCTATTGCTTAGACCGTTCACTTCGGTGGCGGGAATGATTAGACCGTTCACTTCGGTGACGGGAATGATGAGACCGTTCACTTCGGTGACGGGAATGATTAGACCGTTCATTTCGGTGACGGGAATGATTAGACCGTTCACTTCGGTAACGGGAATGATGAGACCGTTCACTTCGGTGACGGGAATGATGAGACCGTTCACTTCGGTGACGGGAATGATGGGACCATCTACTACGGTAGCGGGAATGAAAGGTGTAACATGATTGTAAGGCAATGATGTGATGTCATATGGTCGATTGTAAGTAAGTGTACTCGCTAAGCTTTGTGCTTATGGTTATTGTTTAACCTTCTTTTAAGGTGATGGCCACGGCGGGGCTCCAGCACGCGGTTGATAGCTCATACCCCACAAGCTTCCGCAATGTTGAACTATTTTGTGTTTCGTGATGTATTCTAAACAATTACATTTGAATTTGATGGGTTATCACCCGGGTCTGTAATTTAACTTTTGTGATGAATTATCAACCGTACTCTTTATAAAAAAAATAATTTTTGGGACGTTACAACTTGGTATCAGAGCCTTGGTTTAAGAGATTCGAATACGTTTCCGCATGTTTGAACTTAAGCCTTGGTTCATGAAAGATTTTAGACAAAGTTTTTGAAACTTTTTCCAAGTGATAAATGTTACAATGAGCTATCAGTTGGAGCTAGTCCGAGTGGTCACCCGCGAGTACAAGGTATGAGTTTATGATATGATGACCATGTTAACTGAGATGTTGAAGTTATGTTATACGAGTGTGATGACCGAGACTTTGCAATGTAATTGCACTAGTAAAATCAGAATAGAATGACATGTTAATGCTTACATGATAACAGACTACGTGCTGTTGGAACTCGTGGTGGGCACAAACACAGCGGAAGCAAACAAGAAAGAAGCATGCAAGACATAAAATGAAAGCACACACAAAGCCCACAACTAGTTCCAATGGTGGAATACACTACAAAGCAAATTGCAACTCAAAAGAAGATGAAGAAGGAAGAAAAATACCTTCTTACCATGGTTGGAAATCGAGATCTTCAAATGTGGGATGAACTTGAGGAAACAAAAGGCTTCCTCCTTCATTGCTAGCCCACACCAAGAAGAGTTTGATCCCCAAATGCTAGTAAACCATCATGTAGACATCCATCACGATTCTACCTTCTGGAACAGCCCATGAAGCATCTCCTCTTGCACCATTGATCTTCATCATCACACTCAAGATTACCAACTTAGTGTTAGAAGCATGAAATCTTTGGAGCCAAGAGAGAATGTCAAGTAGAAAGAGTTGTGTTGTGTTTGCATGTGTTCTCTAGTCTCAAAAACTGCCATTTGACACCAGAAACTCGGCCAAATTGTATGTCATTTGATTGGACCATCAAATGGTCTAATAAAACACAAGTGTCACTGCAGCTACCCTCTTCACGACCCCTCACGGGCTCTCACGGGCCGTGAAGCCTAAGTGCGCCACGAGGAGAATTAGAACTCCACGAGCCGTGCCGCCCGGTCGAGACTCGTAAGGGCATCTCCTTCACGACTCCTCACGACCTCGTCACGGGTCGTGAAGCCCAAAGGCATCACGACGTGTGGCAGCCGTCTAACAATCGTTAGGGCAGCCTGCTTCACGACCCGTGGAGCATCCTTCACGGTCGTGAAGCCCCGAATCAAAACACTTTTGATTATTTGACATTCTCCTTCCACATAAAGCTGTCGGGATCAATCCTTGGCGTGTGACCCAATAGGCTCGCGCTTCATTAGCAGTGGTACCGGCATACGTGTGTCCGTGGGCAGATTCCAACAAACTCCCACTTGCACATGACACACCGTACCCATATGCATCACAGACAGGGAGCGGCCTCTAGCAAGACATCCCTGCCCCCAAATCAACGCGAGGTATGTCATCCCTGACAAGTACCTAATCACAATCCAAACGGGTTTGAAAAGGTCCTACAGATAAGTGATCAATTATCCTATTGTTCACGATATCCGGGTGAACACGAGACATGGTACAAAGTCATTTTCCGATCGTTCACGGTTATGTTTCTCGATCAAGATTGGTGGTGACCAAAATATGCAAGTTGCAACTGATCAACTATCATTGCAAGCATGAGAATGGCCGTGCATTTTGGTGTCAGCGCCTAATCATCGAGAGGCCTAGGGATATCTCTCTAAGCAGAGGAACAAATTCCTTTGACTACATTGCCCCATTACATCGGTAATACCTTCCCCAAAAGCTTCCTTTATAACAACCGGTTACGGACTGTGTTTGAAAGCAATCAGAACAAGGCAGACCAATGTCGTGGAAACACATGTATCTCCGGTCTAAGGACGAAATGATATTATCATCCTGAGTTACTCATGACATGTACCATGATGTACACTCAGGTATGGGTCGTCCAATCACTTGAAACTCTTTTCAAGTATAGGTAAAGAATTGCGTCTCTCGTATCAAATCCCCATTGAATACACGACCAATGCTTTCCCTCAGTCTTCGTTCAAACTTCCTTCCGATGAAGGGTGACTGACTGTGGACATTTAGAATGTAAAAAACATTCGGGGAAGTGGTAAACATGCTAAGATGGAACACAATAAAGGCAACTAAGAGTACCCGCTACACGCGTATTAACAAATCCCCATTTGATAATTGATACTAGCAGAAGCACAATGTTGCATAACGTTCCCATAATCAGCATATCAAAATTTCAACTAAATCAAACTCAAGCCAAGTCTTTGCAAGCATTAGTATGTCAATCATCACTATCTTGCAACTACGGCTTTAGCAAAACGGATCCGCCACCATGCTATCCGTGTGTATTCATAAGATGACCATATCTCTACCTTAACCAATCACTCAAAAGTGTGCGTTGGTGAGATAACGGTCTTTTGTCAAGCTATCGCACCTTCATTGATTCATCAGAACTCAATAAGATCAAGGATGCTTGAGATAAAGGTTATCTTTCATAAGCCATCGTACTCTCATTGTCTCATAAGATCCCAATAGAGTCAGCGATGCTTTGAGAAGCATACTTATTAACACCATATTTAGTAGGATCACGAACCCCGATAAAGATCGGCAGTTATCCTAAGAAGTATATAAGCAAGCATTTGAATAACAACTTATTCTATGTTGCTTCTTACTATAGATCAACAAGAACATATTTCAATATTTCTTTAACTCCTTCCATAGGTTTTGTATATCCTATAATCATTATGGATGCATAATTCTTGATTTAAGCTTTTCCAAGCAAGATCAGGACATTATCTCCAATACGTTGTATGTGCTAGACATATTTAGAATAGGATTACAAAATGCTCCCACTAGCTCTGGCATTCTTCCATGTTTCATCATTGCTATTTGAAAACTCAAACAAATGATTTTCATATCAACGCAAAGATTCTAACATTGAGATGGCAACATAAGTCTACAAGTGGACTACTTAGGGTTTGTAGATTTCATTAGGATACTTATTGATAGTGAAAGACCCTCGAAAATGTTGTGAGCATTTCCTCAGAAATTCCTATTAAGGAATGTAGTCTTCACTTCTATCCAATATAGCCTAAAACGCACTTATAAAATAAGTATCCGTGTGGACTTCAACATAACCACCGGGAGAATGTCTCTAGATGATACCTTCCTCATGGTCAATCATCTTGAAACCATTCCTACTAGTCGGTATTTGAAGTTGTCTACAAACTTATCCATGTTGGTCTATCTCCTCTAGGAACAAATCACACCTTGCGGGTTCACACCCAGGTGTAGGATCAACCAAGTCGAAACCTTGGATATCCGTCATGGATAGCATCTCATCTTATCATTTCCTCCTTTCTCCTAGCGGACTCCAAGCCCACTACGCTTTCCGGTAGTTGACGCATTCATCATGAATCATCATTAAGTTGTCTTCCTCAAATATAACGAGTTATATCTTTCTGGTCTTATGACAACTTCTACCAAGAGGTAATGATTTTATGCCAGGTTCTCCAGCATTGCCATGCTGAGTTTCAATCATTTCTGATTGGATTCTAGTGTAAACATCAGGTTCTTCCATTCAAGGTATACTTTACTCTCACTAGCATCCATGGATATTAATTTCTTAAGAGACTCTACCTTTGAGCAACTTACATCACATTCTCACAAGGTTTGTCAAAACATATATCCCATGGTCTTAGTAGAGTACCTAATGGAGTAATCACCTCTAGATCCTGGGTTCCTCTACCTCAAGTCTAAACGTAGGCTAGACAATCCAGACTTTGGAATAGACAAACAAGGATCCTCCTTTTCGTCATATCCTCTAAGGCGTTTACATGACCATCTTTGTTGTTCATAAGATTTAGAACTCATGCCCACCATTTGGAGAATGACCCAAAACAATTTTGGACATAAAAGTGTAACCTATCACTTGTCGGACCATATCAAAATGTCCGGTTCCTCCTTTAGACGACCACATGTAACAATGTGTCTTAAGAGAAATGAATTGTGAGACAATCCCATAATTCTTATGATAGTCACATAAAATATAAAACTAAGGTACTCAGCATCTTAACTAGATCCGAGTATCATAGTTGCATTGCCCTCTCTTTCATGTACCTCGTTATGGTGAGTTTTGAACACCTCTAAGGTTTCAAAAACTAGTCCATTAAAATAGACATACCATCCCTTCTACCATCACCGGTAAAGGTAACAAGGTATCTAAAGTTACTCCTTAATGTTTGCTTGAACGGTCAACACACTAAAAGTGTGAACGAAATCCAACAAGCTTTGAATCCTCTCACATACTCAAGTGAAGGATGTTTAAGTCATCTAGCATAACAAACAAGATATGCATTCAAAATTTGACCCATGGTCAAAGGGTTCCAAGTTCCTAAACCTCACGGATCTTGGTGATGTAAGTCTTATTTATATAGCTTAATCGACATTCACAATAGGATAACTTATCAATACGTTTATGATCGTTCTATTACTCCTTAAGCATAACCTTATTTTAAATGCCACGACATGGATAAACTTTGAAATAAATCACCACTAATTTCAAAAGTAAAAGTAATATCCATCGTCAACAAAGGCGTTTAGATATAATGTTTCTAGCCATACATGGCATAAACATACATCCAATAAAGTAATAGAATAGCTGGAAGGAAAGGCAAGATACAAACTTCAAATCCCCTGAATAGGGACAACAACTATGTTTCCCTTTTCGAATTCCAACTCTCCATGCCTCATCCGCCTACCTCTCTTTTAACACCTTCACTTTGTAACAAATAAATTTGTGACAAACGTGAGCGTTATTTCTAGCATTCAAAACCTAGCCTTTAGAAGTAGAAGAGCAATGGAGTTTGATCATGAATGTTCCTGAAGTCAAGGAGCTAATTTCTCTTACTCATTAGTGATTTTAGCTCTTTCAGGCTCATAGGGCAGGCGTGGTGGCGCCAATTTTCCAATCTTTCCGTAGAAGTAGCAAATTACCTCTTGTGGAGTCTTATCTTGAGGCGCAATCTCATTGCCCTCTGACTTCACATATAAGATAGGCTTGGTAAAACCAAACTTTCTGTTTCAGGTCAATTTCTTCTTCTCGGTTTCTTGTTCCTTTATAATGTTAGCAGGAGTTGGTGAGGCAAGTCACACTTTGGCCATGCAGGACTTAGCAGTCCATAACATGCCATAATGCTTTATCAAGGACTTCTCCATATTGTGCATGTGATAGTTCACAATGAACTATTTACATCACCTGGACAGGGACTTTGGAGAATATACATTCACCACAAGCTCCCCCCCTATGGAGAATCCATGCCTCTCCTTTAGGTCCACATACGCCTTCATCTCAAGGATATGGACACTAATATTCCCGCTTTCATGCATCCTTTAACCGATCAAGGCCACGATGCACTTTTACATGCATTTAGAGGTCTAGGTCGCGTTGGTAACATTTTGGCTCTAGAAGGGATTTCTCAAAGATGTGCAACTTTGACTCATGGTAGAGGACAAACCTCAACAACCAATCCTAGTCCACGAAGTCCACACTAATGAGTATCTCCTTCTTTAGGAACGAACGGAGTTTTAAGTTGAAGTGGTGTCGTTAACGTTTGCCAATTAAAGATATAAGAATACACGTTTTAGTTAGTTTTGATACAATCCTCGTTACGATAATTACCCATTTAGTTCTAAGAAAACCAATTATCTTAACAAAGGCTAAGAACCTTATTTCACTTCACTACATGACGGGTTTGCCGCGGATCACTTCATGAAGTTATTTAGGCCGGTAAACGCTTTACCAATTGTAATCCGAGACTACAACTCTTAGACACTTGCGGGATCCATCAACACTCATAGCGTCGGTTTGGCATGTTTGATCCCTTCTCACACCAATTCCTCGTTAAGCCGCTTTGGAAACTCGGTATAGGCACGACAATCACCAAGGCGTATTAAGTTGGAATTGTAAATCGTCCGTCAAGATACACGGTGACACCCTTGACAATCATTGGCTCGTGCTTAGCTCGACAACCAATAATTTCAAGTCGCCACACTCACCTTCCACACAGATCCACATGGAACAACTCGTGCTTAGCTCGACAATCATCCCATGCATCACTAGATTCGGGTGGTGTCATCTTACGGGTGGCGTGTGATTTACATTTGAGAAAAACGGGACTTTCGTCTTTCCGGTTTAAAAAACCTCTTTTCAAGTTGATTAACAAACAAGTGACAAAACGCATTTTTCACTTTAATATAAACCAATTTATATTTATTTGTTAATCGTGAGTGCACGGGGTTTGTTAAACAATTTAACAACTCTTGTGATTTTATTATTTTGAAAAGTTTTCTAGCATGCGAAGATCCTAACAACCACGCAAGAAAATAACAAAATAAATCACAACCACGCACAAAGCAAATATCCGATAACACGCCCCTAAACCCTATGCGCCCTCCGCGTGAGCCAAACGGAGAGAGCAAGGCCAAACTAAGGACACAACCAAAAGGCCTTGCCAGATGTGCTCCCACTGAATCCGTCATCTCCAAATGATCCACCGGATCCAATATAGCCGAGACGTCTCCTCCATGACTCTCGATGGTTGTCTTCGGTCTTCTTTTAACAATTACAAACAATTTGAAAAGAAACGGCATGCAAGCCGCGATTGCTATTCTAATCTACTTACAACAAGTACAAAGGAAAGCAATGGCATGCAAGCCATAAATAAATTTACAAATTTACAAACCGAATTAAGTATTATTACAAACCATTGTGACTAAAAGTCACCAAATGAATGAATACATAAATAAACAACCAAACAACCAACACATAGGTCTAACGGGCAAGGCGTTACCGGACACAACAACAACCACAAACAAAACATGGTGTGCCACAACAAAAGCATGCAAAATGTATCTCAATTAAGATTGTTCAAACAAGCAAAGCACTCAAGGCACAAAAGGAACAATCCTTGTATATATGCATTAGTATCCCAAACACTTTGAGAACACATATTCATATATACACAATATAGGTATATGCATGTGTGCATTTTATGCCAAAACCACCCAATACATATAAATATACGAATCAAGACACATAAACGGGGCTTTTCAAGTGTCCAAACAAAAGGACAGATTCTGGAAAAACAGAATCGAAAGGTGCTAAAACCGAAAAATTATTTCTTTTATAAACAAGGATAAAAACACTGTTCACGAGACCTTCACGGCCCAGAAGCCTTCACGGGCCCTCACGGCCCGTGAAGCCCATGAGCCCCACGACTCTGACACAGTCAAAACCTTTCACGAGCGATACCCCATGAAACCACTCGTGTAGGCTTCATGATCCGTGAAGCCAAAACCTCCACAGCCCGTGAAGCTCTTCTAGATAGAATGTCCATTTTCGGTTTTCAAGCCATCAAAGTGCAATTTCTTTGTAGAGATGGCTCTGATACCGCTGTTGGAACTCGTGGTGGGCACAATCATAGCGGAAGCAAACAAGAAAGAAGCATGCAAGACATAAAATGAAAGCACACACAAAGCCCACAACTAGTTCCAATGGTGGAATACACTACAAAGCAAATTGCAACTCAAAAGAAGAAGAAGAAGGAAGAAAAATACCTTCTTACCATGGCTGGAAATCGAGATCTTCAAATGTGGGATGAACTTGAGGAAACAAAAGGCTTCCTCCTCCATTGCTAGTCCACACCAAGAAGAGTTTGATCCCCAAATGCTAGTAAACCATCATGTAGACATCCATCACGATTCTACCTTCTGGAACAACCCATGAAGCATCTCCTCTTGCACCATTGATCTTCATCATCACACTCAAGATTACCAACTTAGTGTTAGAAGCATGAAATCTTTGGAGCCAAGAGAGAATGTCAAGTAGAAAGAGTTGTGTTGTGTTTGCATGTGTTCTCTAGTCTCAAAAACTGCCATTTGACACTAGAAACTCGGCCAAATTGCATGTCATTTGATTGGACCATCAAATGGTCCAATAAAACACAAGTGTCACTACATCTACCCTCTTCACGACCCCTCACGGGCTCTCACGGTCCGTGAAGCCTAAGTGCGCCACGAGGGGACTTAGAACTCCACGAGCCATGCCGCCCGGTCGAGACTCGTAAGGGCATCTCCTTCATGACTCCTCACGACCTCGTCACGGGCCGTGAAGCCCAAAGGCATCACGACGTGTGGCAGCCGTCGAACAATCGTTAACGCAGCCTGCTTCACGACCCGTGGAGCATCCTTCACGGTCGTGAATCCCCGAATCAAAACACTTTTGATTATTTGACATTCTCCTTCCACATAAAGCTGTCGGGATCAATCCTTGGCGTGTGACCCAATAGGCTCGCGCTTCATTAGCAGTGGTACTGGCATACGTGTGTCAGTGGGCAGATTCCAACACGTGCTTGATGAGATGATTGATACATGGCCCAAGCCAGTGAATCGGGATTTTCAAGGGTAATGTTAGGATCCATCACATATAGTGTGTTGGTAATAATAGGGCCCATATTATTAGTTGCACACGATACTTACGGGAACCTACCAGCATCCAAGGGAATCTTGTGGATCCGGTGAGGGGTACTTGTAAAGATAAGATGCCTGTAGCTAGGGTGCCTTAGAATGACTAGGGTTGCCTGATGGATGTACTTTTGACATGAATACATGAAACATGAAATGATATCGTAATGAGGACTGTGTGGTAATGCCACCCGTTAATTAAGTGCATTGTCTATACATCCAGTATGGTGACTACAAGAAATTGATTTGTGATAGCGACGGGTTTTGAGATCCCACCTGATGGTGAGAATGCAAGTGTGACGGGAGAGAGTGACCCCCGTGCACAACCAGTTTTGAACGAACCTGAGAATGTAAATCCGGAGAACGTTGTACCGGAAAATGTGATGAACGATGAGGAATATGAGAATGAGGTGATGACTGAGTTGGTGACTACTTTGGTTACCAACACACTGAAGGAGCTACTGCCCAAGATCGTGGAGGATCTGAAACAGGATATGGGCGTGATGATGGATCAAAAGCTGGGAGCCCTATGGGCTGCAAAGGAAGCTACCGCGGCTGTGGTTGTTGCTCAACCGGTAGCACCAACTGCAAATCAAGTGCTTCCCGGGGGGACTTTCCGGGATTTCTCGGCGTGTCAGCCGCCTGTATTTGATGGGGTACCAGACCCGGTGCGGAGCACCCGATGGGTCTCGGCGATAGAGGGAGCTTTCTTTACCAGCCGCTGAGGAGTCCAAAGTGTGGTTCGCTTCCAATTTCCTGAGGGGAGCGGCCAAGGATTGGTGGAACATACTGAGAAAGATGAGAGGTGAAGCTATCGCCGGACTAAGGTGGGAGGAATTCACGAAACTATTCTTTGAGGAGTATGCTCCAAAGGTTGAGGTGGAGCGAGTGATGGACGAGTTCATGAAACTCAAGCAGACGACTAAGATGGTTAATCAGATAACCGCAACATTCAAGGAGAAGCTATTGTACTGTCCGGCTTACGCGAATGATGAAAGGCTGCAAATACACAAGTATACGCAGATGCTGAGGGAAGACATCTAAGAGTTCGTGTCGAATGGTCAGTATGCGACACTGGACCAACTGATTGAAGGAGCCAGGAAGAGGGAACTGTATTTGATCGAGAGAAACAAGAAGAGGTCCGCGGAGCGGGCCGCCGTGGGAGGTAATGCCAGTAAGCAACCGTTCAAGAAATAAAATACTAGAAACTTCAAGCCTACCGTTAGTAATTCGGGGGCAAGATGTGGGAAATGTGGTAAGCGGCATGCTAGGGAGTGCCGATTGGGAACAGTGAACTGCTTTCTGTGTGGGAAGAGCGGGAATTACGGGAAGGATTGCAAGGCTCAACTGAACGTGTGTTTCAGGTGCAACAAACCGGGGCACCGCATGGCGGAGTGCCCTGAGGCTACTGGAGGAAGCGGGAGACCTGCTTGGTAACCACCGCTTCGAATCACTGAGGGAGATAAAGGAAAGAAGCCCGAGGCCCCAAAGCCTCGCGGGCGCGCCTTCCAGATGACCGTGGAGGAGACTAAGAAGGAGCCAGATGTGATTGCAGGTACCTTTATTGTTAACTCTCTACCTGCACTTATATTATTTGATTCCGGGGCAAGTAAGTCCTTTGTATCTTCTACTTTTTGTAATAAGTTTGTAATAGCACCGGTGAAGTTAGAGACGCCGTTAGAAGTAGAGATAGCCGATGATAAGGCTTTGTGTGTTACCACGATCTATAGGGGTAATGTAATAGTGATAGATGATGTAAATGTTTACTATAGACTTGCTACCGACTCACATGAGAGAGTTCCAAGTGATAGTGGGAATGGATTGGCTGGGGCGTCACTAGGCCAACATCTTGTGTAAACAGGGGATCATACGGATCCAGAGTCAAAGTGGGGGAGAAATCTCCATCTACGGCAAACGACAGAACGGAATAACTGCATGCTGCACCGTGACTAAAGCGACAAAGTATCTACGCAAGGGCTGCACGGCCTTCATAGCTCATGTGATCGACTCGAGAATGGAAAAGAAGAAACTAACGGTTTCAGATGTACCAGTGGTATGCGACTACCCGGAAGTATTTCCGGAGGAATTGCAGGGGATCCCACCGGACAGACAAGTGGAGTTCCGAATAGACCTAATGCCGGGAGTGGCACCTATCGCAAAGGCACCGTACCGCCTAGCACCGCCGGAAATGCAGGAACTGATGTCACAACTACAGGAATTGCTTGATAAGGGCTTCATACGCCCAAATAGCTCACCGTGGGGAGCACCGATCCTTTTCGTGAAAAAGAAGGATGGAACCTTCAGGATGTGTATAGACTATCGCGAACTCAACAAGGTGACAATTAAGAATTGTTATCCGCTGCCACGGATCAACAACTTGTTCGACCAACTGCAAGGAGCAGCTTGTTTTTCCAAGATAGACTTGCGATCGGGATACCATCAACTCAAAGTCCGGGAGGAGGATATAGCCAAAATGGCTTTTCGCACGCGCTACGGGCACTTCGAGTTCGTCGTCATGCCTTTCGGTCTTACGAACGCACCGGCAGCTTTCATGGATTTGATGAACCGAGTCTGTAGACCCATGCTTGAAAAGTCCGTGATCGTATTCATCGATGACATCCTGGCATACTCGAAGTCGGAGGCCGAGCACAAGCTGCACCTGCGGGAGGTACTTGAGACCTTAAAGAAAGAAAAGCTGTACACAAAGTTTTCCAAATGCGAGTTCTGGTTGCAAGAAGTTCAGTTTCTCGGGCACCTGGTTAACCAAGAAGGAATCAAATTCGACCCCGCCAAGATCGAGGCTGTAATGAAATGGGAGACGCCGAAGAGTCCTACGGAGATTCGAAGTTTTCTAGGTTTGGCCGGATACTACAGGAGGTTTATCAAGGATTTCTCAAAGATAGCCGTACCACTAACCAAGATGACAAAGAAAAGCGTTCGTTTCGATTGGGGAGAGAAGCAGCAAGAAGCGTTTGAGACCCTTCAGGGCAAATTGTGTGAAGCCCCGATACTGGCCTTACTAGAGAGAATGGAGGATTTAGTAGTCTATTGCGACACGACCCATGTGGGATTTGGTTGTGTGTTTATGCAAAGAGGGAAGGTGATTGCCTATGCCTCGCGACAATTGAAACCGCACGAGTGTAACTACCCGACTCATGATTCGGAGTTAGCCGCCGTGGTGTTCGCGCTTAAATTATCGAGAAATTATTTGTACGGAGTTAAGCGCACCATTTATACAGATCACAAAAGTTTAAAGTATTTCGCTGATCAAAAGAATCTGAACATGCGCCAGCGGAGGTGGCTAGACCTGGTCAAGGACTATGATTGTGAGATCTTGTATCATCCGGGAAAGGCTAACGTTGTAGCAGACGCTCTAAGCCGTAAGGCAACCCATGCACAGTTGAACGTAAAATGTTTAAGGATGACGGTTACGACTTCGTTGTTTGAGTCGATTTTAGCCGCCCAAAGTGAAGCGGTCAAAGAAGAGAATCAGAAAGCCGAGAGGGTAAAGGACCAGATGGCATTGATGGTTAAGGATAGTCGCGGGTTGCGGACCCGATACGGACAGATTTGGGTACCCAAGATCACGGAAGTCTGGGATCTCATTCTTGATGAAGCGCACAAGTCATAATTTTCTATACATCCGGGAGCCACGAAAATGTACAGGGACTTGAAAATGGACTATTGGTGGCCTGGAATGAAGCGAGATGTGGCAAAGTATGTTGAAAAGTGCCTCACTTGTCTGCGAGTGAAAGCCGAGCACCAGCGACCGCACGGTAAATTGCCACCATTAGAGATACCTGTATGGAAATTAGAGCATGTAACCATGGATCTGATAACGAAACTACTGAAAACACCGAGGAACTACGATGCAATCTGGGTAGTGGTGGATCGGTTAACGAAAAGCGCCCACTTCACTTCATACTGATCCGAGAGGCAAGTTCGACAGAGAGATTGGCTGACATCTATGTGAAAGAGATAGTTTCGAGGCACGGGGTGCTGGTGACCATCATATCTGATAGGGATGTACGATTTACATCCAGATTTTGGGGTAAATTTCATGAGGATTTGGGAACGAGGGTGAACTTGAGTACGGCTTATCACCCTCAAACTGACGGGCAAAGTGAAATGATTATCCAAACGTTGGAGGATATGTTGCGAGCGTGTGTAATTGATTTCGGGGGAAGCTGGGATTTGTACTTACCCCTAGCGGAATTTTCGTATAACAATAGCTACCACACAAGTATTGGTATGCCACCGTACGAGATGTTGTACGGTAGGAAGTGTAGAACCCCAATCTGTTGGGGTGAGGTTGGACAGAAGGAACTTGGCAACACAGAAATAGTGCAGAGAACCTCCGAGTATGTACAACAGGTTTGTGAACGACTGAAAGCGGCTCAAAGCCGGCAAAAGAGCTATGCGGATAAACGGAGATCACTACTGGAGTTTCAAGTTGGTGATCACGTATTGCTGAAAGTATCTCCCTGGAAAGGAGTGATCCGATTCAGGAAACGTGGAAAACTAAACCCGAGGTTTATTGGGCCTTTCAAGGTCATTGCGAGGATTGGAAAGGTGGCTTATTGTCTGGACAGAGGAGTTATCAGCGTTTGTACCATTGGAGGATATCACGGTAGATGAAAGATTGAACTACATCGAGAGACAGGTTGCGATTCTTGAAAGGAAGACCAAATGGCTACGCAACCGGGAAGTGGGAATGGTAAAGGTGCAGTGGGAGCACCATAAAGGTTGATAGTGGACGTGGGAGTCCGAAGACGAGATGAAGAAGAATTACCCCACCATGTTCGAATAGAGATTTCGAGGACGAAATCATGTTTAAGTGGGGGAGAGTTGTAATACCCAAACTTTGGAAAAATAAATAAATGAAAGAATATATTACTGAGAAATAATATTGTGTTGAGTTGTGAAATTATGTTGGACCAGTTAAGTTCTATGGGGTTGAGTATATTTGTATATGTTTGGGCTTAAATGAATTAAATGAATGGTGGACTAGACATGTGTGTTATTGAATTGTGTTTTGTTGGGCCCAATTATTGGGGATGTTGGGCCAAAAGCCTCTTGGAGGGTATATATATATATATATATATATATATATGAGATTAGGGCATAACCCCCAATACTCTTTCAAATGACTTGTTACTATTTCATTAAGAGAGATAAGTCGAAATCCGAGTCTAACAATCCGGATAGGTTGAAATCCGGATGAGAAATCCGATAGTTGAATGGAAATCTGGCAGTTAGGTCCGGATCTTAGAATCCGATACTTTTCTTCGACGCGACGTGTCGGTTTGAGGGACGCGATGCGTCGCCAACTTAATGTACTTTAATGCATTTTATTGTTACATGCCTTGTAGGGCCAGAATGTATTATGTGAGTAAACGAATGAGGGATTCGTACACGGTATTGATTTGTTAGACCTGTTGTAGGTGACGGTTGACTAGCAAGTGACCACAAGCGTGTTAGTAAGATAAGGTTGAGAATCTGAGAACTGCTGACATGTGAGTATTCTTACATACCATCTAAACCTTATGATATATGTGTTTAAAGTGCTACATGCTATATGAATGATGAACCCCCATAAATGATGAATGATGATTGATTAATTGATACATTGATAATGTGTTATGCTATGCTATTGCTTAGACCGTTCACTTCGGTGGCGAGAATGATTAGACCGTTCACTTCGGTGACGGGAATGATGAGACCGTTCACTTCGGTGACGGGAATGATGAGACCGTTCACTTCGGTGAAGGGAATGATTAGACCGTTCACTTCGGTGACGGGAATGATTAGACCGTTCACATCGGTGACGGGAATGATGAGACCGTTCACTTCGGTGACGGTAATGATGACACCGTTCACTTCGGTGACGGGAATTATGGGACCATCTACTACGGAAGCGGGAATGAAAGATGTAACATGATTGTAAGGCAATGATGTGATGTCATATGGTCGATTATAAGTAAGTGTACTCGCTAAGCTTTGTGCTTACGGTTGTTGTTTAACCTTCTTTTGAGGTGATGGCCACGGCGGGGCTGCAGCATGCGGTTGATAGCTCATACCCCACAAGCTTCCGCAACGTTGAACTATTTTGTGTTTCGTGATGTATTCTAAACAATTACATTTGAATTTGATGGGTTATCACCAGGGTCTGTAATTTAACTTTCGTGATGAATTATCAACCATACTCTTTATAAACACAATTAAATGACTATACAAACACAATTAAAATAAACAAAACATAAAACGCATATATCAACAATGTCGGTGCATAACAAACGATATTTCAAGTTTATTAAACTTGTTTGTAAACATATTATAGTGCACACGACCGTGTCCATAAACACACGCGTATAACTTCTTAATTGACCAAATTGATAACACCTGCATTAAATGAGAGAATGCGTGTTTTATTGCAATTTTTATATTTTATAATCTAAGAATACAAAAAAACAAATTCTAGGCTTTCACAAATCCATCGCAATGTTATAGTATTTGTGACGGACCAAAACTTGTCATTTTTATTTTTGAATTGTTTTTTATATAAAAAACTCAAAAACATATTAAAAAACTATTAAATAACTATATAAACACAAATAAAATATAGAAAAAATTATACGCATATGTCGAGCATGTCGTTGCATGTTAAAAGGATTTTTCAAGTTTAGAAAACTTGTTTATAAACATAATAAAACGCGCACGTTCGGGTGTACAGACATCGTGTAGAACCTCTTATTTCACCAAATTCATAACACATATATTAAATGAGAGAATATGTGTTAGTTATTGTAATTTTACCATTTTTTATTCTAAAAATACAAAAAAACAAATACAACTCCGTCACAGATTTATAGTATTTGCGACGGACCCAAACTTGTCATTTTATTTTTGAATTGTTTTTTATATAAAATACTAATAAACCTTTTAAAAACTATTAAATGACTATACAAACACAAATAAAATGAACAAAAAATTATACGCATATGTAAATTTTCGGGATTTTTATCCATTTTATCCAAAAGTCAATTAAAAACTGAAAACTTATCGTTGCATGATAAACGATATTTCAATTTTTTAAAACTTATTTGTAAACCTATTATAACGCACATGATCGTTTCTATAGACACATGTGTAGAACCTCTTACGTCACCAAATTGATAACACTTACATTAAATGAGAGAATATGTGTTTGTTGGTGCAATTCTACTATATTTTAATCGAAAAATACAAAAAACAAATTCAACTCACTCACAAATCCTTCGCAAACTTATAGTATTTGTGGCAAATTTGCGACGGACCCAAACTTTTTATTCTATTTTTGAATTGTTTTTTTATATCAAAAACTCAAAACTTTTTTAAAAACTATTAAATGACTATACAAACACAATTAAAATGAACAAAAAATAAAATGCATATGTCGAAAATGTCGTTGCATAATAAACGATATTCAAGTTTATTTAACTTGTTTGTAAACATATTATAACGCACACGACCATGTCTATAAACACACGCGTATAAGCTCTTAATTGACCAAATTGATAACACCTACATTAAATGAGAGAATGCGTGTTTTTAGTGCAATTTTTCCATTTTATAATCTAAGAATACAAAAAAACAAATTCAAGACTTTCACAAATCCGTCGCAAACTTATAGTATTTGTGACGGACCCAAACTTGTCATTTTATTTTTGAAATGTTTTATATATAAAAAACTCAAAAACATTTTTAAAAACTATTAAATAACTATACAAACACAAGTAAATAACTAATAAACCTTTTAAAAACTATTAAATGACTATACAAACACAAATAAAATGAACAAAAAATTATTCGCATATGTCGAACATATCGATGCATGATAAACGATATTTCCATTTTATAAAACTTGTTTGTAAAACTATTATAACGCACACGATCGTTTCTACAGACACACGTGTAGAACCTCTTTAGGTCACCAAATTGACAACACTTACATTAAATGAGAGAATATGTGTTTGTTGGGGCAATTCTACTATATTTTAATCGAAAAATACAAAAAACAAATTCAACTCCCTCATAAATCCGTCGCAAACTTATAGTATTTGTGACAGATTTGCGACGGATCCAAACTTTTCATTTTATTTTTGAATTGTTTTTTTTGTATAAAAAGCTCAAACGCTTTTAAAAACTTTTAAATGACTATACAAACACAATTAAAATAAACAAAAATTAAAACGCATATGTCGACAATGTCGGTGCATAACAAACGATATTTCAAGTTTATTAAACTTGTTTGTAAACCTATTATAACGCACACGATCGTTTCTATAGACACACGTGTCGAACCTCTTTAGGTCACCAAATTGACAACACTTACATTAAATGAGAGAATATGTGTTTGTTGGTGCAATTCTACTATATTTTAATCGAAAAATACAAAAAACAAATTCAACTCCCTCACAAATCCGTTGAAAACTTATAGTATTTGTGACAGATTTGCGACGGACCCAAACTTTTCATTTAATTTTTGAATTGTTTTTTATATAAAAAACTCAAACTTTTTTTAAAACTTTTAAATGACTATACAAAAACAATTAAAATTAACAAAAAATAAAACACATATGTCGAAAATGTCGTTGCATAATAAACTATATTTCAAGTTTATTAAACTTGTTTGTAAACATATTATAACGCACATGACAGTGTCTATAAACACATGCATATAACCTATTAATTGACCAAATTGATAACACCTCCATTAAATGAGAGAATCCGTGATTTTAGTGCAATTTTTCCATTTTATAATCTAAAAATATAAAAAAACAAATTCAAGGCTTTTACAAATCCGTCGCAAACTTATAGTATTTGTGACGGAACCAAACTTGTCATTTTTATTTTTGAATTGTTTTTTATATAAAAAACTCAAAAACATTTTTAAAAACTATTAAATAACTATACAAACACAAATAAAAATAGAAAAAATTATACGCATATCTCGAGCATGTCGTTGCATGTTAAAAGGATATTTTAAGTTTAGAAAACTTGTTTATAAACATAATAAAACGCGCACGTTCGGGTGTACAGACATCGTGTAGAAACTCTTATTTCACCAAATTCATAACACATATATTAAATGAGAGAATACGTGTTTGTTAGTGTAATTTTACCATTTTTTATTCTAAAAATACAAAAATTAAATACAACGCCGTCTCAGATTTATAGTATTTGCGACGGACCCAAACTTGTCATTTTATTTTTGAGTTGTTTTTTTATATAAAATACTAATAAACCTTTTAAAAACTTTTAAATGACTATACAAACACAAATAAAATGAACAAAAAATTATACGCATATGTAAATTTTCGGGATTTTTATCCATTTTATCCAAAAGTCAATTAAAAACTGAAAACTTATCGTTACATGATAAACGATATTTCAATTTTATAAAACTTGTTTGTAAACCTATTATAACGCACACGATCATTTCTACCGACACATGTGTAGAACCTCTTACGTCACCAAATTGATAACACTTGTATGACGGACCCAAACTTGTCATTTTATTTTTGAATTGTTTTTTATATAAAAAACTCAAAAACATTTTTAAAAACTATTAAATAACTATACAAACACAAGTAAAATATTGAAAAAATTATACGCATATGTCGTTGCATGTTAAAAGGATATTTCAAGTTTAGAAAACTTGTTTATAAACATAATAAAACACGTACGGTCGTGTAGAACCTCTTATTTCACCAAATTCATAACACATATATTAAATGAGAGAATACGTGTTTCTTAGAGTAATTTTACCATTTTTTATTCTAAAAATACAAAAAACAAATTCAACGCCGTGACAAATCTGTCACAGACTTATAGTATTTGTGACGTACCCAAACTTGTCATTTTGTTTTTGAATTGTTTTTTATATATAGAACTAATAAACCTTTTAAAAACTATTAAGTAACTATACAAATACAAATAACATGAACAAAAAATTATACGCATATGTCGAACATATCGTTGCATGATAAACAATATTTCAATTTTATAAAACTTGTTTGTAAACCTATTATAACGCACACGATCATTTCTATAGACACACATGTAGAACCGCTTACTTAACCAAATTGATAACACTTACATTAAATGAGAGAATATGTGTTTTTGGGTGAAATTCTACTATATTTTAATCGAAAAATATAAAAAACAAATTCAACTCCCTCACAAATCCGTCGCAAACTTATAGTATTTGTGATAGATTTGCGATGGACCCAAACTTTTCATTTTCTTTTTGAATTGTTTTTTTATATAAAAACCTCAAACTTTTTTAAAAACTATTAAATGACTATACAAACACAATTAAAAAGAATAAACTTGTTTTAGTGCAATTTTTCATTCTATTTTTTATAGTATTTGTGGCAGATTTGCGACGGACCCAAACTTTTCATTCTATTTTTTAATTGTTTTTTATATAAAAAACTCAAACTTTTTTAAAAACTATTAAATGAGTATACAAACACAATTAAAATGAACAAAAAATAAAACGCATATGTCGAAAATGTCGTTGCATAATAAACGATATTTCAAGTTTATTAAACTTGTTTGTAAACATATTATAACGCACACGACCGTGTCCATAAACACACGCGTATAGCCTCTTAATTGACCAAATTGATAACACCTACATTAAATGAGAGAATGCGTGTTTTAGTGCAATTTTTCCATTTTATAATCTAAGAATACAAAAAATCAAATTCAAGAGTTTCACAAATCCGTCGCAAACTTAAAGTATTTGTGACGGACCCAAACTTGTCATTTTATTTTTGAATTGTTTTTTATATAAAAAACTCAAAAACATTTTTAAAAACTATTAAATAACTATACAAACACAAAGAAAATATAGAAAAAATTATACGCATATGTTGAGCATGTCGTTGCATGTTAAAAGGATATTTCAAGTTTAAAAAACTTGTTTATAAACATAATAAAACGCACACGGTCGGGTCTACAGACATCGTGTAGAACCTCTTATTTCACCAAATTCATAACACATATATTAAATGAGAGAATACGTGTTTGTTACTATAATTTTACCATTTTTTATTCTAAAAATACAAAAAACAAATTCAACGCCGTCACAAATCCGTCACAGACCGATAGTATTTGTGACGGACACAAACTTGTCATTTTGTTTTTGAATTGTTTTTATATAAAGAACTAATAAACCTTTTAAAAACTATTAAATGAGTATACAAACACAAATAAAATTAACATAAAATTATACGCATATGTCGAACATATCGTTGCATAATTAACGATATTTCAATTTTATAAAAGTTGTTTGTAAACCTATTATAACTCACACGATCTTTTCTATAGACACACGAGTAGAACTTCTTACTTCACCAAATTGATAACACTTACATTAAATGAGAGAGTATGTGTTTGTGGGTGCAACTCTACTATATTTTAATCGAAAAATACAAAGAACAAATTCAACTCCCTCACAAATCCTTATTTGTCGCAAACTTATAGTATTTGTGACAGATTTGCGAGGGACCAAAACTTTTTATTTTATTTTAGTATTGTTTTTTATATAAAACACTAAAACTTTTTTAAAAACTATTAAATGTCTATTCAAAAACAATTAAAATGAACAAAAAATAAAACACATATGTCGAAAATGTCGTTGCATAATAAACGATATTTCAAGTTTATTAAACTTGTTTGTAAACATATTATTACGCAAACGACCGTGTCTCTAAAGACACGCGTATAACCTCTTAATTGACCAAATTGATTACACCTACATTAAATGAGAGAATGCGTGTTTTTAGTGCAATTTTTCCATTTTATAATCTAAGAATACAAAAAAACAAATTCAAGACTTTCCCAAATCCGTCGCAAACTTATAGTATTTGTGACGGATCCAAACTTTTCATTTTATTTTTGAATTGTTTTTTATATAAAAAACTCAAAAACTTTTTTATAAACTATTAAATAACTATACAAACATAAATAAAATATTGAAAAAATTATACACATATGTCGAGCCCGTCGTTGCATGTTAAAAGGATATTTCAAGTTTAGAAAACTTGTTTATAAACATAATAATACGCGCGCGGTCGGGTCTACAGACATCGTGTAGAACCTCTTATTTCACCAAATTCAAAACACATATATTAAATGAGAGAATACGTGTTTGTTAGTGTAATTTTACCATTTTTTATTTTAAAAATACAAAAATAAAATTCAACGCCGTCACAAATCCGTCACAGACTTATAGTATTTGTGACGGACCCAAACTTGTCACTTTATTTTTGAATTGTTTTTTTATATAAAGAACTAATAAACCTTTTAAAAACTATTAAATGACTATACAAACACAAATTAAATGAACAAAAATTATACGCATATGTTGAACATATCGTTGGATGATAATCGATATTTTAATTTTATAAAACTAGTTTGTAAACCTATTATAACGCACACGATCATTTCTATACACACACGTGTAGAACCTCTTACTTTACCAAAAAACAAATTCAACTCCCTTACAAATCCTTATTTGTCGCAAACTTATAGTATTTGTGACGGACCCAAACTTTGCATTTTATTTTTGAATTGTTTTTTATATAAAAAACTCAAACTTTTTTAAAAACTATTAAATGACTATACAAACACAATTAAAATGAACAAAAAATAAAATGCGTAAGTCGAAAACGTCGTTGCATAATGTTAGTCCTTTTACTTGTATATATTCAATTCCTGAAGAAGCTTTCGAAGAAAGCAACTAAAGGTGTAATATCTTATTCTTTTGTAAACTGTTCTGACGCGTCATCTGATGAAAGAAGCCTGTAGTTCATCTGAAGATTAGTTCTGAAGTGAATGTCAGCTGAAGTTTGTCTTCGGTCATCAAAGGGTCTTCTGAACTGAAGATACATCTGACAACACTGTTGGAACTCGTGGTGGGCACAAACACAGCGGAAGCAAACAAGAAAGAAGCATGCAAGACATAAAATGAAAGCACACACAAAGCCCACAACTAGTTCCAATGGTGGAACAGACTACAAAGCAAATTGCAACTAAAAAACAAGAAGAAGGTGTAGAAAGTACCTCCTTACCATGGCTGGAATTCGAGCTTCTCATGTGGATTGGGATGAACACGAAGAAAACAAAGGGCTTTCTTCTCCATTGCAAGTCCACACCAAGTATGCTTAATCAAATTGTACTAGCAACCCATAGATGAACGTCCACCATGACTTCACCATCTCGAACAGCCCAAAGATGTTCTCCTCTTGCACTAATGATCTTCATATGAACACTCAAGATCACCATCTTAGTGTTTTAGCATGAAACCCATTTTGTACCAAGAGAGAAAATGGAGTAGAGATAAGTTGTATATGGTTGCTTTTTTTCTACAGCCTCAAACCATGCCTATTGACACCAGAAACTCGGCCAAATTGCATGTCATTTGATTGGACCATTAAATGGTGCAATAAAACACAAGTGTCACTGTAGCTACCCTCTTCACGACCCCTCACGGGCTCTCACGGGTCGTGAAGACTAAATGTGCCACGAGGGGACTTAGTACTCCACGAGCCGTGCCGCCCGGTCAAGACTCGTGAGGGCATCTCCTACACGACCCCTCACGACCTTGTCATGGGCCGTGAAGCCTAAAGGCATCACGACGCGTGGCGGCCGTCGAACAATCGTTAGGGCAGCCTGCTTCACGACCCGTGGAGCATCCTTCACGGTCGTGAAGCCCCGAATCAAAACACTTTTGATTCTTTGACATTCTCCTTCCACATTAAGCTGTCGGGATCAATCCTTGGCGTGTGACCCAATAGGCTCATGCTTCATTAGCAGTGATACCGGCATACGTGTGTCAGTGGGCAGATTCCAACAAATTCCCACTTGCACATGACACACCGTACCCATATGCATCACAGACAGGGAGCGGCCTCTAGCAAGACATCCCCAAATCAATGCGAGGTATGTCATCCCTGACAAGTACCTAATGACAATCCAAACGGGTTTGAAAAAGTCCTACAGATAAGTGATCAATCATCCTATTGTTCGCGATATCCGGGTGAACACGAGACATGGTACAAAGTCATTCTCCGATCGTTCACGATTAGGTTTCTCGATCAAGATTGGTGGTGACCAAAATATGCAAGTTTGCAACTGATCAACTATCATTGCAAGCATGAGCACGGCCGTGCATTTTGGTGTCAGCGCCCAATCATCGAGGGGACCAGGGATATCTCTCTAAGCAGAGGAACAAATTCCTTCGACTACATTTCCCCATTACATCGGTAATACCTTCCCCAAAAGCTTCCTTTATAACAACCAGTTACGGACTGCGTTTGAAAGCAATCAGAACAAGGCAGACCAATATCGTGGAAGCACATGTATCTCCGGTCTAAGGACGAAATGATATTATCATCTTGAGTTACTCATGACAATCAGCCACCATGCTATCCGTGTGTATTCGTAAGATGACCATATCTTGCAAGAATTAGAATGTCAATCATCACTATCTTGCAACTACGGCTTTAGCAAAACGGATCCGCCACCATGCTATCCGTGTGTATTCGTAAGATGACCATATCTCTACCTTAACCAATCACTCAAAAGTGTGCGTTGGTGAGATAACGGTCTTTTGTCAAGCTATCGCACCTTCATTGATTCATCAGAACTCAATAAGATCAAGGATGCTTGAGATAAAGGTTATCTTTCCTAAGCCATCGTACTCTCATTGTCTCATAAGATCCCAATAGAGTCAGTGATGCTTTGAGAAGCATACTTATTAACACCATATTTAGTAGGATCACGAACCCCGATAAAGATCGGCAGTTATCCTAAGAAGTATATAAGCAAGCATTTGAATAACAACTTATTCTACGTTGCTTCTTACTATAGATCAACAAGAACATATTTCAATATTTCTTTAACTCCTTCCATAGGTTTTGTATATCCTATAATCGTTATGGATGCATAATTCTTGATTTAAGCTTTTTCAAGTGAAATCAGGATATTATCTCCAACACGATGTATGTACTAGACATATTTAGAATAGGATTGCAAAATGCTCCCACTAGCTCTGGCATTCTTCCATGTTTCATCATTGCTATTTGAAAACTCAAACAAATGATTTTCATATCAACGTAAAGATTCTAACATTGAGATGGCAACATAAGTCCTATTAAGGAATGTAGTCTTCACTTCTATCTAATATATCCTAAAAGGCACTTATAAAATAAGTATCCGTGTGGACTTCAACATAATCACCGGGAGAATGTTTCTAGATGATACCTTCCTCATGGTCAATCATCGTGAAACCATTCCTACCAGTCGGTATTTGAAGTAGTCTACAAACTTATCCATGTTTGGTCTATTTCCTTAAATAACCAATCACACCTCGCGGGTTCACACCCAGGTGTAGGATCAACCAAGTCGAAACCTTGGATATCCGTCATGGATAGCATCTCATCTTATCAATTCCTTCTTTCTCCTAGCGGACTCCAAGCCCACTACGCTTTCCGGTAGTTGACGCATTCATCATGAATCATCATTAAGTTTTCTTCCTCAGATATAACGAGTTATATCTTTCTGGTCTTATGACAACTTCTACCAAGAGGTAATGATTTTATGCCAGGTTCTCGAGCATTGCTATGCTGAGTTTCAATCATTTCTGATTGGATTCTAGTGTCAACATCAGATTCCTCCATTCAAGGTATACTTTACTCTCACTAGCATCCATGGATATTAATTTCTTAAGAGACTCTACCTTTGAGCAACTTACAAGTTCTCACAAGGTTTGTCAAGACAAATATCCCATGGTCTTAGTAGAGTACCTAATGGAGTAAATACCTCTAGATCCTGGGTTCCTCCACCTCACGTCTAAACGTAGGCTAGACAATCCAGACTTCGGAATAGACAAACAAGGATCCTCCTTTTCGTCATATCCTCTAAGGCGTTTACATGACCATCCTTTTTGTTCATAAAATTTAGAACTCATGCCCACCATTTGGAGAATGACCCAAAACAATTTTGGACATAAAAGTGTAACCTATCACTTGTCGGACCATATCAAAATGTCCGATTCCTCCTTTAGACGACCACATGTAACAATGTGTCTTAAGAGGAATGAATTGTGAGACAATCCCATAATTCTTATGATAGTCACATAAAATATAAAACTAAGGTACTCAACATCTTAACTAGATCCAAGTATCATAGTTGCATTGCCCTCTCTATCATGTACCTCGTTATGGTGAGTTATGAACACCTCTAAGGTTTCAAAACTAGTCCATTAAAATAGACATACCATCCCTTCTACCATCACCGGTAAAGGTAACAAGGTATCTAAAGTTACTCCTTAATGTTTGCTTGAACGGTCAACACACTAAAAGTGTGAACGAAATCCAACAAGCTTTCAATCCTCTCACATACCCAAGTGAAGGATGTTTAAGTCATCTAGCATAATAAAGAAGATATGCATTCAACATTTGACCCATGGTCAAAGGGTCCAAGTTCCTAAACCTCACGGATCTTGGTGATGCAAGTCTTGTTTATATAGCTTAATCGACTTTCACAATATGATAACTTATCAATACATTTATGATCGTTCTATTACTCCTTAAGCATAAGCTTATTTTAAATGCCACGACATGGATAAACTTTGAAATAAATCACCACTAATTTCAAAAGTCAAAGTAATATCCATCGTCAACAAAGGTGTTTAGATATAATGTTTCTAGCCATACATGGCATAAACATACATCCAATAAAGTAATAGAATAGTTGGAAGGAAAGGCAAGATACAAACTTCCAATCCTCTCAATAGGGACAACAACTATGTTTCCCTTTTCGAATTCCAACTCTCCATGCCTCATCCGCCTACGTCTCTTTTAACACCTTCACTTTGTGACAAACAAATTTATGACAAACGTGAGCGTTATTGTTAGCGTTCAAAACCTAGCCTTTAGGAGTAGAAGAGCAATGGAGTTTGATCATGAATGTTCCTGAAGTCAAGGAGCTAATTTCTCTTACTCATAAGTGATTTTAGCTCTTTCAGGCTCATAGGGCATGCGTGGTGGCGCCAATTTTCCAATCTTTCCGTAGAAGTAGCAAATTACCTCTTGTGGAGTCTTATCTTGAGGCGCAATCTCATTGCCCTCTGACTTCACATATAAGATAGGCTTGGTAAAACTAAACTTTCCGTTTGAGGTCAATTTCTTCTTCTCGGTTTCTTGTTCCTTTATAATGTTAGCAGGAGTTGGTGAGGCAAGTCATACTTTGGCCATGCAGGACTTAGCAGTCCATAACATGCCATAATGATTTATCAAGGACTTCTCCATATTGTGCATGTGATAGTTCACAATGAACTATTTACATCACGTGGGCAGGGACTTTGGAGAATTTTCATTCACCACAAGCTCCCTTCCTATGGCGAATCCATGCCTCTCCTTTAGGTCCACGTACCTCTCTAACTCAAGGATATGGACACTAATCTTCCCGCTTTCATGCATCCTTCAACCGATCAAGACCACGATGCACTTTTACATGCATGTAGAGGTCTAGGTCGCGTTGGTAGCATTTTGGCTCTAGAAGGGATTTCTCTATAATGTGCAACTTTGACTCATGGTGGAAGACAATCCTCAACAACCAATCCTAGTCCACGAAGTCCACATTAGTGAGTCTCACCTTCTTCAGGAACGAAAGGAGTTTTAAGTTGAAGCGGTGTCGTTAATGTTTGCCAATTAAAGATATAAAAATACACGTTTTAGTTAGTTTTGATACAATCCTCGTTACGATAATTACCCATTTAGTTTTAAGAAAACCAATTATCTTAACAAGGGCTAAGAACCTTATTTCACTTCACTACATGATGGGTTTGCCGCGGATCACTTCATGAAGTTATTTAGGCCGGTAAACGCTTTACCAATTGCAATCCGAGATTACAACTCTTAGATACTTGCGGGATCCATCAACACTCATAGCGTCGGTTTGGCATGTTTGATCCCTTCTCACACCAATTCCTCGTTAAGCTGCTTTGGAAACTCGGTATAGGCACGACAATTACCAAGGCGTATTAAGTTGTAATTGTAAATCGTCTGTCAAGATACACGGTGACAACCTTGACAATCATTGGCTCGTGCTTAGCTCGACAACCAATAATTTCAAGTCGCCACACTTTCCATCCACACAGATCCACATGGAACAACTCGTGCTTAGCTCAACAATCATCCCATGCATCACTAGATTCGGGTGGTGTCATCTTACGGGTGGCGTGTGATTTACGTTTGAGAAAAACGGGACTTTTGTCTTTCCGGTTTAAAAAACCTCTTTTCAAGTTGATTAACAAACAAGTGACAAAACGCATTTTTCACTTTAATATAAACCAATTTATATTTATTTGTTAATCGTGAGCGCGCGGGGTTTGTTAAACAATTTAACAACTCTTGTGATTTTATTATTTTGAAAAGTTTTCTAGCATGCGAAGATCCTAACAACCACGCAAGAAAATAACAAAATAAATCACAACCACGCACAAAGCAAATATCCGGTAACACGCCCCTATACCCTATGCGCCCTCCCCGTGAGCCAAACGGAGAGAGCAAGGCCAACCTGTTATGTAAAGTGCACGATCTGCGCATTCTGAAGGAGCTCAAAACGGCAATCTTGTTTTCTGTTCCTAATTAAGTGTAGAGTGGTACACGTGTAAATAAATTAGATGGTCAGGATTAGTTTACTTAGCCTATAAATACCTGCTCGATTAATGAGAAAAGGTTAAGCGTTTGTTCGCTAATTTGCATTCAAGTTTGTTCTTGATTTAGTTTGTACTCGGTGCTCAAGTTTGTTCTTGTGCAGTCTTTGAAGTTTGGTTATTAATATAATCCTACTTTGAAAACTTTCATGTGTTCGTTGCTTTAAAACTATTTATGCACTTTGATTTTATTCATAGTTAGTTTTATTCATTCGGGAAAAATAATTGGTATTAGAGGTTCTAATTCTATCTATAAATTAGTGATCTGTTCAACATGTCGAAGTTTGATTACATCGATAATTGCTCCTCTGCCAAACCACCAAAGTTTTCTATCGAACATTTTTCTAGGTGGAAAAACAGAATGCTTTTGTATTTAGAAAATCTTGATTGCAACTCTCTTGTTGTTTTGGAGGAAGGTCCTTATATTCCTCAAACCATCTCCATGGAGACTGGTTTTGCTGAAACCTCCATTCCCTCTTGTCCGAAACCAAGATCTCAATGGACAGAGGAGGAGAAGAAGCTAGTGGGTCTAGATGCTAAGATATGAAACAGTATTGTCATTGCCTTACCTAACGAAATATTTCATATTGTTTGTAATATCAAAACAACTAAGGATATGTGGGAGAGCATCTGCATATCGTTCGAATGAACTGTTGAAGTTCGTGAGAACAAGAAGACCAACATCATACGCAAGTATGAAAGTTTCTGAGCTAAAGACTCAGAGTCTCTCACTGAGGTCTACACAAGATTTACATGTCTACTGAACGACATGACTGAAGTTGGAGTTGTCAGAGAGCAATTCCAAATACTTAACAGATTTCTGGATTCCCTCCCATCTGAATGGGATACCATGTGCATGATCTTGAGAACCAACAACATGCTCAGGGACATGAACATGCGTAAGCTATACGGAATCTTGCTAAATGATGAACAAACTCGTATTCAGAAAACTAATATGAAGAAGGCCTTCAAGAAAACTCTGGCCCTTGTTGCTGAAAATCCTCAAAGAGTCAAGTACAAGCAAACTGAAAACTCTGATTCTGATGATGAGCCTCAGATAAATGAAGCTGAGGAGGAAGAAAGGTCTGATGATGAAGGTACCGAAAAAGCCTTCATCATGAAAAATTATAAAAAGTTTCAGAAGTTCAAGTCTGATGAGAAGAGAAGATTTGATAAGAAGTTCTCATCAGAGAAAAAGGGCTCATCTGAAGGGTCCAAGAATGAGTGCTTCAAATGTGGGAAGCCTGGTCATTATGCAGCCGACAGCTATGTGAAGGAGACCTCCTCAAATCCTAAGAAAGGGTTTCCTTCTAAGGCTGATAAATACAAACGTAAATATAAGGCCCTCAAAGCTTCAAATGAAAGGAAGAAGGAAAAGGCCATGATAGCTGATGACCTTGACTGGACTGATTCCGAAACATCTTCAGATGAAGAAGAAGAAAATGAAGTCAGAGGTAAATGTCTGGTGGCCGAAGAAATCCTTGGAACTGCACATCCTGAAATGTGCTTAATGGCCACTGAAAGCAAGTTCAGCAAAGATCTGGCTGAGGCTGAAAAACTAAGCTCAGCAGAAGGATAGAATCCCACCATGATGTATAAGGTATCGAATTTCAAAAATTATTCAATGAATGAGAAGGATGATATGTTTGCTTATATGTGTTCTGATCTGACAATTGCACATAACAATCAAAACAAATCTAAACAAACTATCACCAAGCTCACCTCTGAAATAAATGTCATTGAAAAAGAAAATGAGCAATTTATTCGAGAGTCTTATGCCTTAAAGAATCATCTCGAATTTTTAACAAATGAACTCAAAAATGTGAAAATGGATTTGCAAGACTCTAACGAAAAAGTGAAACATCGTCAGTCGATTATTGATCTTTGGTTGAGTCCTAATAAACTAGCATTTGAGAGTATAAATCATCAAATGATAATTCAAAGAGAAAGAGTATGCATAGGACACATTAAACAAGCCGCTGATTTTAGCAAAAAGTGTAAAAATGTCGATGAAATGATTTTTAATGACATAAATATTAATGATGTTGCAAATCAAAATCTCCTAAAAAAGAGATTCACCAAATCTGAAGTTGTAAATCCAAGCTTTTTTCAAAGAACAAATTCTGAAATTAGAAATCTTCAACTTCCTACTGAGTATGATACGCTTGCCAACGAAACTACCGAACCAATCACTGAAATACCCATTACACCAAGTCCTACTGAAACCCAACCTCAAGTTATGTGTGTAACCCCAACTGAAACCCAACCTATAGTCATACCTGAAACCTGTACTGCAACCCTCAACCAGTCTTCATCTGATTCAGTTGGTGAAATATCTTTTGAAACCAAAATAACTGAGTCATCTAACTCAAGCTTTCTTCTGAAGCCAGTGTCTTCTACGACATTATCATTCCCATGATTTCGTCAAATGAAGAATCATCAGTTGAAACCTTACAATCCAAAGCTAAAAATTCTAAACCCTCCAAAACCAAAAATAGTGATAAAACCTTTGCTCTGCCCGTATCCAAACTCAAAGAAGTTAAGGATTCTCTTTTCAACGTTTTAAAATTAATTGGTTAAAAAGAGAAGAAAAATAAAAGAGTTAAGGCAAAGAACTCTAAATCCACTCGTAAGTGTTATAAATGTGGAGTAAGAGGTCATGAAGCTACCTCTTGTTCTAATGAAGGCAAAGTCTCGAGTTGCTCTTCCAAGCAGTATGTCTTGGAGCCTAGTAAAGTTTGGGCTCTTCAAATGAACTGACCTTTTCAACTGTCTGTGTAGGGCGTTCAACATGATAACATTTGGTACCTTGACAGTGGATGGTCAAGACACATGACTGGATGTAAGTCCCTACTGAATGGGGTTCAAGAAGCAAATGGTCCCAAGGTCACATTTGGTGGAGGAAAATGTGGCAAAACTGACGGTTATGGTTATCTCAACCAAGGCTCAGTCAACATTAAGAATGTTGCTCATGTGACAGGACTTGAACACAACCTGATCAGCATCAGTCAGCTGTGTGATGCAGATTATGAAGTGCATTTCAAAAAGACCAAAGGTTCAATCTTTAACAAGAAAGGCAAAGAGGTCTTACAAGCAAAAAGGCAGGGTAACATGTGTGTTGTTGATTTCAACTCTGCCACCTCTGAAAGAGATGCTTGTTTCTTTTCGGAAGCTGATTCCAGGTTATGGCACAAAATATTATCCCATCTCAACGTCAAAAACATCATCAAACTCTCTAAGCTTCAGCTTAGCAGAGGTCTACCGTCAGTTCGGTTTCAGAAAGACAAGTTGTGTCATGCCTGTGAGAAAGGAGAGCAAAAGAAGTCTGTTTTCAAATCAAAACATTGCAACCAAGTTAACTCCGCCTTTCATCTCTTACATATGGATCTCTTTGGTCCTGTCAGTTCTCCTAGCATGGGGGGCAAGAAGTATACTCTGGTTGTAGTTGATGAATACACCAGGTTCACATGGGTATTCTTCTTGCGTAAGAAAAGTGATACTGCTGAAGTTCTAATGAACTTTATTTGTCGTGTTCAAAGGTAGTTTGACACACAAGTTAAACAGCTTCGCAGTGATCATGGAACAGAGTTCAGAAACTCTACCCTCCAAGATTTTTGTGATGAAAATGGCATCATCCAATACTTCTCAGCCCCATATACCCCTCAGCAAAATGGGGTTGCTGAAAGAAGAAATAGGACCCTGATAGAAGCAGCCAGAACTATGCTAGCTGAAGCATCTCTGAAAGGCCATTTCTGGGCTGAAGCTGTTAATGCTGCTTGCTATACTCAGAACAGGTCTATCATTGTCAAGCGCCACAGCAAAACTCCCTATGAGTTACTTTATCTGAAGTCACCCAATGTCGGATACTTCAAAGTCTTTGGATGTACATGCTTCATCCTGAACACCAAAGATTAGAAAAGCAAGTTTGATCCCAAAGGAGAACAAGGAGTGTTTTTAGGCTATTCTGATATCTCTAAAGCGTATCGTGTTTTTCTTCCCAAGAACTCTGTGGTTGAGAAAATAAATGTCACCTTTGATGAATTCAATGTAGAGTCAACCTCCAATCATACTTATCAAATTGTTTCCGATGAATTTGATGCTCTTCTATAAGAGTCATTTAATGATGATTTGGATGACTATTCTCAGGAGGTAAATACTGATGATAATGTTGTTTCTGTTAATGTGAATCAGGTCACTGAAGATCTCTTGGAAACAAATAACTCCTCTGCTGATGAACAACAGGATCAACCACAAAGGGTCATGAAATGGACTCGAGCTCATCCCATCACAAATGTGATTGGCGATCCAAATACTGGTGTGTAAACCCGAAATGCAACTGCGTTTGCATTCTGCATGTTCTCTAAATTTATATCACAGGTAGAACCAAAGAAAGTCGATGAAGCTCTGAAGGATCCAAACTGGGTGGTCGCTATGCAAGATGAGCTTAACGAATTTGAAAGAAACAAGGTGTGGACGCTGATTGACCCACGTAAAGACAAGTCCATTATTAGCACAAAATGGGTCTTCAGAAACAAACGTGATGAAACAAGGTCAGTTGTGCGTAACATGGCCAGACTAGTGGCAAAAGGCTATTGTCAAGAGGAAGGGATAGATTATGATGAAACGTTTGCTCCAGTTGCTCGTCTGGAGGCAATACGCATGTTTTTAGCCTTTGCAGCCTTCAAGGGATTCAAGGTCTTTCAGATGGATGTTAAAAGCGCCTTTCTGAATGGAGAACTTCTAGAAGAATTATTTGTTCAGGAACCTCCTGGATTCGAAAATCCCAAGTTTCCACACTACGTTTGTAAGCTCGACAAAGCCCTTAATGGACTGAAACAGGCTCCGCGTGCCTGGTATGATACTTTGTCCACTCATCTTCTGAAAAATGGATTTCTGAGAGGGAACATCGATAAAACTCTATTTCAATGTAGAGAAAAAGGTGAACTCATTCTACTTTAAATTTATGTTGATGATATTATATTTGGCTCTACTGATAATCGTTTATGCAAGAAATTTGAGAAAATAATGTCAGAAAAATTCAAAATGAGCATGATGGGAGAACTAAATTTCTTCCTTGGGCTTCAGATAAAGCAATCTGACCAAGATATCTTCATTAATCAAGGGAAATATGTCAAAGACTTACTCAAGAAGTTCAACTTTTCAGATGAAGACTCCCATTGTTCCAAAGACCAAGCTTACCGCCGATCCGAATGGGAAAGCAGTTGATCTTCCCACATTCAAAGGGATGATCAGATCCTTACTATATCCGACAGCCAGTCGTCCTGACATTATGTTCTCCACATGCCTATGTTCAAGGTTTCAGGCGAATCCAAAAGAATCTCATATGACAGCTGTCAGACGAATTTTTAGATACTTGAAAGGTACTCCTGAACTTGGGCTATGGTACTCGAGAGACTCCGGCTTTGAATTAATTGGATTTTCAGATTCAAACTATGCCGGATGTCAGATTGATAGGAAGAGTACTACCGGTGGGTGTCAGCTACTAGGTGGAAAACTAGTAAGTTGGCAAAGCAAGAAACAGAACTCCATCTCTCTATCCACTGCTGAAGCTGAATACATTACAGCTGGGAGTTGTTGCGCACAAGTTTTATGGATGCAACATCAGCTCGCTGACTATGGCATCTCCTTTCAGCGCACTCCTATCTATTGTGATAACACAAGTGCTATTGCAATCTCCAATAATCCGGTACTCCATTCTCGCACGAAGAACATTGATGTTCGCCATCATTTTATTCGAGATCATATAGCCAAGAATGAAATTGAGCTCCATTTCACCTCCACTGAACATCAGCTAGCTGACATCTTCACAAAAGCCTTAGATGAACACCGGTTCAATCAACTGATTGCATAAATAGGAATGCTAAATCATTCAACAATATAGCTATTTCAGGTTAGTTTGATTGTTACTATTCATTCTTTCTTGTCACGTTTAATGCCAGCCACCCTAATAGCTAAGCTTGAATAATTACTTTACCCTGCCTCTCTCTGATTGTCAAATCATTTCTGAAGCGTAATCATGAGTACATTTCTTTATAAACATCCAAAGATTTTCTTTCCTTTTTCATCTTCAGCAAATCAAGACATGATTCAAAGAAAATCTTTCACTTTCTTAATAACTCATGGAATTCACGATCACTTTTGTTTTCTTCCCGGTGTGCTATGTGATCACCGTTCGCATCCCTGATGAAGGGATTGGGATATAAGTCTCATCTCAAATATTTGTGTTATCTTAAACATGAATGTAATTTTTTTTCTTTTGGCATTCTATGTAAATCGTGATTAACTTCATGTAATCATCTTTTGTTCATATATGGAATTAGTAATTTCCAAGCTTAACTATTATTCTTGTTGGCATTGTGTTCTTCCTTTTTTTTTCTTTCGTCAATTTTTTTTCTTGTTAAGATGAAAATTTCAAATGCAAAGTTTGGATTTTTTTTTCCTTTGCATTGTGAAATTTTGATCTTCCTGCTAATGGTTTGTTGATGAAGTTTAGCTAGTTCCAAGATAACACTGGGTAAATTGGTTTACCGTTTGACATCACAAAAGTTATCCTTGCGTAATTTCTGGCGTCACGCGGTTATTTTCACCCTAGATTTACTCAACCGCCAAGATTGATTCAGTTTAAACCCCTTTAAAACCCAATATCACCCCTTCAAGTTCTTTACCTGCAACTCATCTTCTCCGGCGATTTCTCTTATTCAAAAGCAAAAGCAACTCTTGTGCTTGAATCAATGGCCCCCAAAATTGCTTCCGCAAAGGTAACTCTTCCCACTGATGTTGTCCCTAAAATCCCACTGGAATCCATTTGTTTCAAAGACAACAATTTTGCCGCTGACCTAACCATCCCTCCTTCATCCTCACCACTTCACCAAATCATGACCTATCTTCGCAACTGCCCATTGAACTTTGCTCTCTCCGCAAAGGTTCCGATGTTTGAAGAACACCTCTGTGAGTTCTGGATGACCGCTGAAGTCATCAAACCGAAAATCTCTGGGGAAAGTATTCATTTCAGTATGCTCTCTGGTAGCAAGTTTGCTGAAATCACCACCAAGTTTCTTGCATCTGTTCTTCATCTTCCTCGCCGGGAACTCACCCCATCCACCGCCAACGCTAAGGAGCTGCTCTTCTCCTTCTTTCAATATGTTGTTGAGCACAAGGTCAAAGGCAACTCTATGGTTCGCACTCATCTTTCAAAGGAGTGGAACTGTCTGATTGCTCATCTGAACTTCTGTATGACGAGCAAAACTGGTGGTCTTGACCAAGTCAATGAAGCTGTTTTGAAAATGGCCTATGCCATTATCCATGATCATAACATTGACTACGTTGAACTTATCATGGAAAGTCTTGTGGTCTCACTGACGGCCCACACAAGGTCTCAACACATTCCTTTTCCTAGGTTTGTGTCATTGGTACTCCACTCTCTGTTACCACTTGAAGCATACAATTCTGCTTCTGTTCTACTTCCATCTCCCTCCCTACCGGGTTCAGTATGGACAGGTTCCTCGTCTGCCTTCAACCCAGCTCTAACTGCACCAATGCTTGCACTAGTCTCGCTGAAGCCTTCTCCTGCCATTCCACCACCATATTCAGGTTTATCATCTGAAGCTGCACCATCTAAACCTCAACCCCAAATGCTTCAGTCCTCTCCATCGAAAACAAAGAAAAGGAAGCTGACATCCACTACCACTAAGCCATCCACCAAACCTTCAGCCGTACCCAAATCCACCACTAAACAACCAACCACTGCTCACCCGCTAAGATCACTCTCCAAACGCCACAAACCCAACATTCCCTCCAGTCCCATCATCTCTCACTATGCTTCAAGTGAGGATTCTCCTCATGATACCCCGTTAATTCTTCGCAAAACTCAGCTTCACTCATCAAAATCTATAGAAGATGTTCAGGTACGATCTCCTTTACTTAAATTCTCTAAACCTAGTCTGACTGATTAAGAGACAGCTCAAAACCAAGCTGTCCCTGAAGTCCCAATTCTACTACCACAAGTTCAGGACACAAACAAACACCAGTCAGCCGAGACTTCCTCTATCCCCACCATTAAGTCTACCAGCACACCCACTGCAACTCAGGTACCACGAGAACAGATAACACCCATTCCTGCTTCTGCTGAAATTCCCCCTTTATCCCTTAATGTTCCAGTAAACCCAACTGATCCTATGGATATCATCCAAGCACATGATGAGTCAGCACCCAAAACGGCTAACACTGATGCTTAGCCCATCACCAATGATAAATTACAATTCCCCTAGTTTCGGAGGTCCAACCAGTTGATGACTCTTCAGTTCACCCTGAAGATGAAATTACACCCAAATCCATTGATGTGTCACAAAACCCCATTGACACTATGGATTCTACTAGGGCAGATGATTTATCAGTTTCACACCAAACTGAGAGTAATGCCCAACCTTCCATTATCCATGACACTGAAGTTCAACCTCCTTCAGTTGAGATTCCTACTGCTAATGAAGACATAGTCTTAAACCAAACTGTAACCGAAGCAAATGAGCCTCATGCCCTTGATGCATTAGTCACTCCTACTGATGCTACGGCGTCCACATCTCTCCTAAACACCTTGTTTGACATCTCTTCTCCTGATACCACTGTCAATCCTTTTGATACCAGTGATGCTTTTGATTTTCTTCAATCCCCCAAGTCTATACATTCTCAAACTTCTGAGCCTTCAATAGACATTGCTTCCTCATTGGAAAGTCTATCTGAACTCGTCCTTTTTGTCTCTAATTCAGTTAATACAAACACCTTTCAGGGTCAGTGTGTCGCCAATAATCAAGTCAAGCTTGAAACTGAGCTCAAATCTCTTGTTGAGTCTATCAAAACTCAGTTCACCACCCTTACCCAAACCATTGATTGTAAAAATATGATACTTCATGGGATATACACAACTCTTCACCATCTTGTGAAAACAATAGCTAATTCTGCCACTCTTGAGTTTTCTAAACTAAACACTCAACTCTCTTCTCTCTCCACCTCTATAAATTCTCTTTCCTCCAAGGTTGACAGCATCCATGCTGTCAATCTTTCACGAACCGCAACTCGCCAGTTGCAAGAATTGTTTGCTCCCTCCTTCTCTAGCCTTTCCAGAGAGATTTCGACCTTGTCTCAGTCGGTAGAAGCTTGAGGAATCTCTGTAGCTTTTAAAGGGGAGAAAGTTCGAAGACAGTCCAAAATCTGTTAGATTATAAGAAGGAAGGCTACCGCTAATCGGAAGATAATCAAATGGGATAGAAAGTATTCACGTGCTGAATACTTACAAAGATTAGAAGAGGAAGTGGCTTGCCTCAAAGCTGCTGAAGAAAACAAGAATAATGCCTTGATCGATTTCAAGGCCAGCTTAGACAAATCCGAAGAAGCTAAGGCACTTGCGGAGGGGGAGCTCAAGAGTCTCCTTGATCAAAGAAAGACTGAAGCTGAACTTTTCAACACAGAGCTAGATGGAGTTGAATGTCAGCAAATTATAACTGAAGCTAAAGCCTCTCAGACTCCCATTCAATCAGCTGCTCCTTCTTCCAGTGGTCAGCCAAGCCAGTCTGATAAAGGTAAAGGGAAAATGGTGATAACCTCTCCGGATGATCAGATGAGTAAGTGTATATATGAATTAAGTGACTCGGATGATGAAATTCCAAGAGTAAAAGACTTGAAAGTGGCTGATGAATTTGGCAGAATAGCAGCAGAGAAAATGGCACTTGAAGAGCTTGCTGCGAACAAAATTGATCTATCTCCCTTCGATCATCAAAAACAAATTCAGGAGAATATTGAAGCTGAAAAATCTTTAATTGAGGAGAAGAAAAGGATCATGGAAGAAAAGCAAGAAAAGTGGCTAAGCTCTCGACATCAAAGAAGGCATCCTGATTTTATCACGGGAATAAAACTAAAGAAGGTAAATAATGAAATACTTTTGAATGTTCAGCGCAAAAATCTTCCTCTCTTCAGCATACAAACTGTCAAGAATGTTCAACTCAATTATGCTATGTCTGAATGGAATGAAATTCTTGCTTGGTTATCAAAACGCAAGCAAACTGATGATGTTAAGTTCATTCAACGAGAGATCACAAAAGTAACTGAATATTATGAGGAGGAAGTAAAGAAGAGGGGATCTGATGCAATTGTCATGCCATAGAAAGAGAAACCCACTCGAGCTGAAAAGTTAAAGTTTCAAAGAAGGAGGCTCACTCTCAAGAAATCTTAGCAACAAATCTTGGAGCTGATATCTATTGGAGAGCTTCCAAATTGCAAAGGCTTTGACACCACTTTACCTCCTAGTTTCATTCCTGAAGTGGGCAAAGTTCTCTCAAATCCGAGGGGATTTTATTTTCTTGATGCATATTACAAGATTCATTTTCAGAGAGTTTCAGACTTCGCCAAGGCTGACTGGCTTCATCTAAGATCTCTTCGATATTTCATAGATAATAAAAATCTAGAAGTCAAAGACATTCTGGTTGAATACTTGAAGCAAATGAAGCTCAAAGCTCCAAAGGAATCTTCTCCTGAAGAGTTCAAACCGGATATTTAGAATAGTAATTCTTTATTCTTTCTATTCTTTATTTAATTTTGTAAATAGTCATGGATTATAAACAAATAGGGGGAGATTGTTAGTCCTTTTATTTGTATATATTCCATTCCTGTAGAAGCTTTCGAAGAAAGCAACTGAAGGTGTAATATGTTATTCTTTTGTTCTGACGAAAGAAAGAAGCCCGTAGTTCATGCGAAGATTAGTTCTGAAGTGAACGTCAGCTAAATTTTGTCTTCGGTCATCAAAGGATCTTCTGAACTGAAGATACATCTGACAACAAGAATCTTCCTGTTATGTAAAGTGCACGATCTGTGCATTCTGAAGGAGCTCGAAACGGCAATCTTGTTTTCTGTTCCTAATTAAGTGTAGAGCAGTACATGTGTAAATAAATTAGATGGTGAGGATTAGTTTACTTAGCCTATAAATACCTGCTCAATTAACGAGAAAAGTTTAAGCGTTTGTTCGCTAATTTGAATTCAAGTTTGTTCTTGATTTAGTTTGTACTCGGTGCTCAAGTTTGTTCTTGTGCACTCTTTAAAGTTTGGCTATTAATATAATCCTACTTTGAAAACTTTCGTGTGTTCGTTGCTTTAAAACTATTTGCATACTTTGATTTTATTCATAGTTAGTTTTATTCATTCGGGAAAAACACATAATAAATGATATTTCAAGTTTATTAAACTTGTTTGTAAACATATTATAACGCACACGACCATGTCTATAAACACACGCGTATAACCTCCTAATTGACCAAATTGATAACACCTACATTAAAAGAGAGAATGCGTGTTTTAGTGCAAATTTTCCATTTTATAATCTAAGAATACAAAAAAACAAAATCAAGGCTTTCACAAATCCGTCGCAAACTTATAGAATTTATGACGGACCCAAACTTGTCATTTTATTTTTGAACTGTTTTTTATATAAAAAACTCAAAAACATTTTTAAAAACAATTAAATAACTTTAAAAACACAAATAAAACATAGAAAAAATTATACGCATATGTCGAGCATGTCGTTGCATGTTAAAAGGATATTTCAAGTTTAGAAAACTTGTTTATAAACATAGTAAAACGCGCACGGTCGGGGTGTACAGACATCGTGTAGAACCTCTTATTTCACCAAATTCATAACACATATAATAAATGAGAGAGTACGTGTGTGTTAGTGTAATTTTACCATTTTTATTCTAAAAATACAAAAAATAAATTCAACGCCGCCACAAATCCGTCACAAACTTATAGTATTTGTGACGGATTTGCGACGGACCCAAACTTGTCATTCTATTTTTGAGTTGTTTTTTAATATAAAAAACTCAATCTTTTTAAAAAACTATTAAATGACTATACAAACACAATTAAAATGAACAAAAAAAACGCATATATCGAAAATGTCGTTGCATAATAAACTATATTTCACGTTTATTAAACTTATTTGTAAACATATTATAACGCACACGACTTTGTCTATAAACACACGCGTATAATCTCTTAATTGACCAAATTGATAACACCTACATTAAAAGAGAGAATGTGTGTTTAGTGCAATTTTTCCATTTTATAATCTAAAAATATAAAAAAACAAATTCAAGGCTTTCACAAATCCGTCGCAAACTTATAGTATTTGTGACGGACCCAAACTTGTCATTTTATTTTTGAATTGATTTTATATAAAAAACTCAAAAACATTTTATAAAACTATTAAATAACTATATAAACACAAATAAAATATAGAGAAAATTATACGCATATGTCGATGTTTTTCCCAAATAAGTATAAAACTAACAATGATTAATATCAAAGTGCGGAAATAGTTTTAAAGAAACGAACACACGAAAGTTTTCAAAGTAAGATTATATTAATAACTAGACTTCAAAGAGTGGACAAGAACAAACTTGAGCACCGACTATAAACTAATCAAGAACAAACTTGAATGCAAATTACCGAACAAACGCTTAACCTTTTCTTAAACAACGAGAAGGTATTTGTAGGCTAAGTAAACTAATCCTGACCATCTAATTTAATTACACGTGTACCGCTCTTCTTAAAATTAGGAACAGAAAACAACATTGTCGTTTCAAGCTCCATTAGATGCGCAGATCGTGCACTTTACATAACAGGAAGATTCTGGTACTCAGTCGTGCCTTGAGTGTAGAAGACCCTTTGATAACTGAAGACTAACTTTAGTTGACGTTCACTTCAGAACAAATCTTCAGATGAAATTTGGGCTTCTTTCTTCAGATGTGTTGCATCACAACAGTTTACAAAAGAATAAAGAATAAAGAATACTCCTTCAGGTGCTTTCTTCCAAAGCTCCTTTAGGAATGGAATATATAAAAATAAAGGACTAACAATCTCTCCCTATTTGTTTATAATCCATGACTATTTACAAAATAAAATAAAGAATGGAAAGAATAAAGAATAAATGAATTACTATTCTAAATAATCGGTTTGAACTCCTCAGGAACGGGTTCACTTGGAGTCTTGAGAGACACTTGATTTAGATACTCATTCAGAATGTCTTTGACAGCAGGATCTTTGGGATCTATGAAGTATCTGAGAGATTTCAGATGAAGCAGATCAGCCGTGGCAAATTCTAAAACTCTTTGAAAACGAAGCTTATCATTTGCATCAAGGAAGTAGAACCCCCTTGGATTAGATAGAACTTTTCCTACTTCAGGAATGAATCCAGGAGGTAATGAAGTGTCAATGCCTTTGCAGTTGGGAAGCTCTCCAAGAGATATCAGCTCCAAAATTTGTTGCTGAGACTTTTTGTGTGTGAGCCTCCTTCTCTGAAAGTTTATCTTCTCAGCTCTTGAGGGTCTTTCCTTTTGAAGCAAGACTTCAGCATCAGATCCCCTATTCTTTACTTCCTCTTGGTAAAATTCGATCACTTTGGTGATCTCTCTCTGAACGAACTCAACATCCTTAGTTAGCTTGTGTTTTGAGAGACACGCCATTATCTCAGCCCATTCATTGACGGCACATTTGAGCTTGACTTGCCTGACTATCTATATAGTAAAGATAGGATTATCTCTACGTGAAAGGTTCAGAAAAATTTCATCTTTGACTTTTTTCAGTCTTACTGAAGTGATCTTTGTTGTATGTATTCTTTGATTCCGAGAGCATATCCACTCTTCTTGCCTAGCATCCATGAGCTTCTTCTTCTCTTGTAAAGCTTTTTCAGCTTCAATCTCCTCCTGAAGCTGTTTTTGATGTTCCAAAGGAGATAAATCAATCTTATTTGCAGCAACTTCTTCAAGTGCCAATTTCTCTGCTGCTACTCTTCCAAGTTCATCAGCCACTCTTTTTTCTTTGGCTTTCGGATTTTCATCACGTGAGTCATCTTCATCATATGTACCCTTACTCATCAGATCATCCGGAGAACTTATTATTGCTTTCCCTTTAACTTTATCAACACGACTTGGTTGACCACTAGATGATGGAGCAGCTGATTGAGTGGGAATCTGAGAAGCTTCAGCATCCCTTATTATTTGCTGACATTCAGCTCCATCTAACTCAGAACTGAAGAGTTCAGATTCAGCTTTCCTCTGATCAAGAAGACGTTTGAGCTCCCCCTCAGCAAGTGCCTTGGCTTCTTAAGCTTTGGAGAGCCTGGCCTCAAAATCTATCAAGGCTTTACTTTTATTCTCTTCAGTGGCTTTGAGGTGGACCACTTCATCTTCTAAACTTTGCATGGCTTCAACTCTTGAGTATTTTCTTTGCCATTGCAGAAATTTTCGATCAGCAGCAACTTTCTTTCTAATAATTTGACAGATTTGGACTGTCTTCGAACTTTCTCCCCCTTAGAAGCTGCAGAGATTCCTGAAGCTTCTATTGATCGGGACACGGCCAAAATCTCATTGGAGATGCCAAAGAAGGAGGGAGCAAATAAATCCTGCAACTGATGGATTGCTACTTCTGATAGATTGATAGCATGAATGTTGTCAACTTTGGAGGACAAGGAATGTATAGATTGTGAGAGTGCGAAGAGTTGGGTGTTGAATTTAGAGAACTCAATGGTGGCAGAATCAGCCATAGTTGTCACAAGATTCTTAAATTGTTTGATCATTCCATGACGTGTCAGATTTTGATAATCAATGGTTTTGGTGAGAGATGTAAACTGATGGTTGAGAGAGTCAACAAGAGAGTTGAGCGCAGTTTCAACTTGGTTTGATTATTAGCTATACAAGACCCCTGAAAAGTATTGGTCTTGACTAACTGAGAAACAGAGAGGATAATTTCAGATAGACTTTCCAGAGAGGAAGCAATGTCTATTGAAGGTTCAGAAGGAGGGGAATGTACAGACTTTAGGGATTGAAGAGAATCAAAAGCATCTCTGTCATCAAAAGGATTGATAGTTGTTTTAAGAGAAGAGATATCAAAAAGTTTGTTGAGAAGGGATGAGGAGGCCATAGCATCAGTAGGATTGACCGATGCATCAAGGCCGGCCTTGGGTAAAGTTGCTTCAGTTACAGTCTGGTTTAAGACTGTGTATTCATTAGCATGAGTAATCTCAATTGAAGGGGGTGTAACTTCAGTTTCATTGATTGTGGGAGATTGGGCATCACTCTCAGTTTTGGTGTTGAACTGATAAATCATCTGCCCTGGTAGAATCCATAGTGTCATTTAGGTTTTGTGACGTATTAAGGGATTTGGGTACATTTTCATCTTCAGGGAGAATTGAAGAGCCATGAACTGTTTGGACCTCAGAAACTAGGGGAATTGTAGTTTCATCATTGGTAGTAGGCTGAGCATTAGAGTCACCTGGTTTGGATGCTGACACATCATGTGCAGTGTCTGTATCCACAGCATCAGTTGGGTTTACTGACGTATCAAGGGATATAGGGGGAATTTTAGCAGAAACAGGAAGGGTAGTTCCCTGCACCGATGGTACCTGAGTTGTAGTGGGTGTGCTATCAGACTCATTGGTAGGGAGTTTGAAAGTCTCAGCTGACTTGTTTATGTCAGTGTCCTGGACTTGTGGTAGTGGGACCTCATGGACAGCATGGGTTTTAGCTATCACTTCATCAGTCATGATGTGTGTAGATACCTTAAGTAAAGGAGATCTTACCTGAACAGCTTTAGTTGGTTTGGATTTCTGAATCTGAACTTTACGGAGAACCAATGGAGTTTCATCAGCAGAGTCCTCACCAGAAGTAGAGTAGGAGAGGATGGGACTGGAGGGAATGGTGGATTTTTAGCGTTTGGCGGTTGTGATTGATTTGGGTGGTTGATTTGTGGTGGTTGGTTTAGTGGTGGTGGTGGTGGATTTTGGAACAGCTAATGGTTTGATAGATGGCTTAAAAGAAGTGGACATCAGTTTCCTTTTCTTTGTTTTCGACGGGGAAGACTGAAGCACAGGGTTTTGGATTTTAGAGGATGCAATTTCAGATGATAACCCTGAATATGGCAGATGGATGGTAGGGGAAGGTTTCAGAGAGACAAGGGCAAGCATTGGTGTAGTTAATGCAGGGTTGAAGGCAGAAGAAAATCTTGTCCATACTGAACCTGGCAGTGAAGGGGATGGAAGCAGAACTGAAGCAGAGTTGTATTCTTCAGTTGTCAGCAGGGAGTAGATGACTAAGGGCACAAACCAGGGAAAAGGAATGTGTTGAGACCTTGAGGGTGCCGTCAGTGAGACCACATGGCTTTCCAAGATGAGTTTAGCATAGTCAATGTTGTGACCATGAATGATCGCATAAGCCATTTTTAAAACTGCTTCATTGACTTGGTCAAGACCACCCGTTTTGCTGGTCATACAAAAATTCAGATGCACAATAAGACAGTTTCACTCCTTTGGGAGACGAGTGCGAACCATTGAGTTACCTTTCACCTTGTGCTCATCAGCGTACTGAAAGAAGGAGAAGAGAAGCTCCTTAGCATTTGCAGTGGATGAGGTGAGTTCCTGGCGGGGAAGATGGAGAATAGTTGCAAGGAAATCCTTGGATATTTCAGCAGGCTTGCTACCAAATAGCATACTGAAGTGAATACTTAGGCCGGAGGTTTTGGGGTTAATGACTTCAGTGGTCATCCAGAACTCACAGAGATGTTCTTCGAACATCGGAACCTTTGCTGAGAGACCAAAGTTCAACGGGCAGTTATGAAGGTAGGTCATGATTTGGTGAAGTGGTGAGGATGGAGGAGGAATGGGGAGATCAACAGAGTAGTTATTGTCCTTGAAGCAGATGGACGCCGGGGGAATTTTGGGAACAACATCACCGGGGAGAGTCACCTTCGTAGAAGCAATCTTAGGAGCCATAGGATCAAGCACAAAGAGGATATTAAATATTTCACAAAAAGAGATCGCTGGAGAAGATGAATTGCAGGTAAAGAACTTGAAAAGGCGATTTGGGGGTTTTAAAGAGGTTTAAACGAAGGCAATCTGAGCGGTTGAGTAAATCAAGGGTGAAAATGGGCGCGTGAATGCGGAAAATATGCAAGGATAACTTTTGTGATGTCAAGCAGTTATTGGTGAAACCATTTACCCGGTGTAATCTTGGAAACAACTAATCTTCATCAACAAACCATTAGCAAAGAGATAAAATTTCACAAGGCAAAGGGATAAAAAAATTATCAAAATTTTGCTTTGGAAATTTTAATCTAAAAAAAAGGAAGCGGAAGTAAATAATAATAAAAGAAAAAAACACAATGCCAACAAGAATAAAAACTAAGCTTGGATATTACTAATTTCATATTAACAAAAGATGATTACATGATTTCTATCATGATTTACATAGACTGCCAAAAAGGAAAATTACAACCATGCTTAAAATAAAAGATATATTTGAGATGATACATCAATCCCGATTCCTTCGTCTTGAATGCGAACTGTGATCACGTAGCAAACTGGAAACAAGACGAACGTAATAGTAAACTCCACGAGTTTTCAAGAAAGTGAAAGATTTTCTTTGAAATTTTGCAGAAGATGAAAAAGGAAAGAAAATCTTCTGCTGTTTATAAAGAAAATTACTCATGATTATGCTTTAGAGATGATTTGACAGTCAGAGAGACGGGGTAAAAGTAATTATTCAAGCTTAGCTATTAGGGTGGCTGGCATTAAATGTGACAAGAAAGAATGAATAGTAACAATCAAATTTACATGTAATAGTTACATTTCTAAAGGATTTAGCATTCCAATTTTTGCAACTAGTAAATTGAATCTATGTTCATCCAGAGCTTTTGTGAAAATGTCAGCAACCTGATGTTCAGTAGAGATGAACCGAAGCTCGATTTCATTTTTGGCAAATTGATCTCGAATGAAATGATGTCGAACATCAATATGCTTTGTGTGAGAGTGAAGCACTGGATTATTTGAAATTGCAATAGCACTAGTGTTATCACAATATATGGGAGTGCGCTGAAAGGAGATGCCATAGTCAGCGAGCCAATGTTGCATCCATAGGATTTGTGCATGGCAACTCCCAGCTGAAATGTATTTAGCTTCAGCGGTGGATAAGGAGATGGAGTTTTGCCTTTTGCTTTGCCAACTCACTAACTTACCACCAAGTAACTGATAGCCACCAGTTTTGCTATTCCTATCAATCTGACATTTGGCATAGTCTGAATCTGAAAATCCAATTAAATCAAAGCCAAAGTCTCTGGAGTACCATAGTCCTAGTTCAGGTGTACCTTTCAGATATCTGAAAATTCTTCTAACAGCTGTCAGATGTGATTCCTTTGGATTCGCCCGAAATCTTGCACAGAGGCATGTGGAAAACATTATGTCAGGACGACTAGCTGTCAGATATAACAAGGATCCGATCATACCTCTGAATGTGGGAAGATCAACTGCTTTTCCATTTGGATCATATGTAAGCTTGGTTTTTGGGACAATGGGAGTCTTCATCGGGGATGAGTCTGAAAAGTTGAACTTTTTTAGTAAGTCATTGACATATTTCCCTTGATTGATGAAGATGCCTTGGTCATATTGCTTAATTTGAAGTCCAAGGAAGAAGTTCAGTTCTCCCATCATGCTCATTTTGAACTTCTCTGACATGATTTTCTCAAACTTCTTCCACAGACGATTGTCAGTAGAACCAAAAATAATATCATCAACATAAATTTGAACTAGAATGAGTTCATCTTTTTCTCTACATAGAAATAGAGTTTTGTCGATGTTTCCTCTCTGAAATCTATTCTTCAGAAGATGAGTGGACAGTGTATCATACCATGCACGCGGAGCTTGCTTTAGTCCATAGAGAGCTTTGTCGAGCTTATACACATAGTTTGGAAACTTGGGACTTTCAAAACCAGGAGGTTGTTGAACAAATACTTCTTCTTGAAGTTCCCCATTTAGAAAGGCGTTTTTAACAACCATCTGAAAGACTTTGAATCCTTTGAAAGCCGCAAAGGCGAGGAACATGTGTATTGCCTCCAGACAAGCAACTGGAGCAAACGTTTCATCATAGTCTATCCCTTCCTCTTGACAATAACCCTTTGCAACTAATCTGGCCTTGTTTCGCACCACTGACCCTGTTTCATCACGCTTGTTTCTGAACACCCACTTTGTGCCAATAATGGACTTGTCTTCAGGCGGGGCAATTAGCTTCCAAACCTTGTTCCTCTCGAATTCGTTAAGCTCATCTTGCATAGCGACCACCCAGTTAGGGTCCTTGAGAGCTTCATAAACTTTCTTTGGCTCGATTTGTGATATGAATTTAGAGAACATGCAGAAGACAGAGGTAATAGAATTTCATGTTTGCACGCCAGTGTTAGGATTACCAATAACATTTGTAATGGGATTAGCTCAAGTCCATTTTGTGACTAGTTGGTTGCTCATGTTGCTCATCAGCAGAAGAGACATTTGGTTCCAATAGATCTTCAGTGACCGGATACACATCTACTGACACAATATTGTCGTCAGTTTTCACCTCTTGAGAGTAGTCATCCAAGTCATCCTTGAATGACTCTTGTAGGAGAGTATCAAATTCTTCAGAGACAACTTGATCAGTATGACTGGAGGTTGACTGAGCATCAAACTCATCAAAAGTGACATTTATTGTTTCGACCATAGAATTTTTCTTGGGAAGAAACACACGATAAGCTTTAGAGATGTCTGAGTAACCTAGAAACACTCCTTGTTCCCCTTTTGGGTCAAATTTACTTTTCTGATCTTTGGTGTTCAGAATGAAGCATGTGCTCCCAAATATCTTGAAGTATCCAACGTTGGGTGACTTCAGATACAGTAGCTCATCGGGAGTTTTACTGTGTCTCTTGACAATTATGGACCTGTTTTGAGTATAGCATGCAGCATTAACAGCTTCGGCCAGAAATGCCCTTTCAGAGATGCTTCACCTAGCATAGTTCAGGCTGCTTCAATCAAAGTTCTATTTCTCCTTTCAGCAACCCCATGTGAATCTGGTGTATTCATCAACAACCACCAAGGTGTATTTCTTGCCTTCCATACTGGGTGATCTTATAGGACCAAAGAAATCCATATGAAGTAACTGAAAGGCTGAGTTGACTTGGTTACAGTGTTTGGATTTGAAGACTAACTTCTTTTGCTTTCCCTCCTCACACGCGTGACATAGCTTGTCTTTCTGAAACCGAACTGACAGTAGACCTCTTGTAAGCTGAAGCTTAGAGAGTTTGCTGATGTTTTTGAAGTTGACATGGGATAACCTTTTATGCCATAACCAGTTAACTTTGGAGTCGGCTTCTGAAAAGAAGCATTCATCTCTTTCAGAGCAGGCAGAGTTAAAATCAACCACGTACATATTACCCTGCCTTTTTGCTTGTAAGACATCTTTGTCTTTCTTGTTGAAAATAGAACCCTTGGTCTTCTTGAAATGCACTTCGTAATCTGCATCACATAGCTGAGTGATGCTGATAAGGTTATGTTCAAGTCCTGTAACATGAGCAACATTTTTAATGTTGACTGAACCTTGATTCAGGTAACCATATCCATCTGTTTTGCCACATTTTCCTCCACCAAATGTAACTTTAGGGCCATTTGCTGCTTGAACCCCATTCAGTAGGGACTTACATCCGGTCATATGCCTTGAACATCCACCTATTAAGGTACCAAATGTTATCATGGTGATCGCCCTACACAGATAGATTAAAGTCAGTTCATTTGATGAGCCCAAACTTTACTGGGCTCCAAAACATAATGATCAGAAGAGCAATTTGAAATTTTCCTTTCACTAGAGCAAGAGATAGCTTCATGACCTCTTACCCCACACTTATAACACTTCCTAGTATATTTAGAATTGTGTGCCTTACTCTTTTTATCTTTCTTGTTTTTCTCTTTTTCTCCATTTAATTTTAAGATTTTGAAAAGAGAGTCTTTAACCTCCTTGAGTTTTGATACAGGCAGAGCAAAGGTTTTGTTAAGACTAATGGGTTTGGAGGGTTTGTAATTTTCAGCTAAGGGTTTTGAAGATTCAACGGATGAATCTTCATCTGAAGTAACAGATATTTCAGGGATTGGTTCAGGAGTTTTGTTGGTAAGAGAATCATACTCACTAAGAAGTTGAAGATTTCTTATTTTAGAATTTGTTCTTTCAAAATAACTTGGATTCAAAACTTCAGATTTGGTGAATCTCTTATTAAGAAGATTTCGATTTCTAATATCATTAAAAATCATTTCATCAACATTTTTACACTTCTGGCTGAAATCAGCTGCTTGTTTAATGCGTCCAATGCCTACTCTCTCTCTTTAAATAACCTTCTAATGATTTATACTCTCAAATGCTAGTTTGTTAGGACTCAACCATAGACCAATAATCCATTTTCATTTGAGTCTTGCAAATCCATTTTTACATTTTTGAGTTAATTTGTTAGGACTCAACCATAGACCAATAATCGACTGAAGAAATTTTTTATTTTCCTTTTCTATAGCATTGACTTCAGAAGTGAGCTTGGTGATAGTTTGTTTATATTTGTTTTGATTGTTATGAGCAACTGTCAGATCAGAACACAAATAAGCAAACATATCATCCTATTCATTCATTGAATAATTTTTGAAATTAGATACCTTGTACATCATGGTAGGATTCCATCCTTCTCCTAAGCTCAATTTTTCAGCCTCAGCAAGATCACTGCTGAACTTGCTTTCAGTAGCCATTAAGCACATTTCAGGATGTGCAATTCCGAGGATTTCTTCAGCCACGAGGCATTTTCCTCTAACTTCATTCTCTTCATCCTCATCTGAAGAGGTTTCAAAATCTATCCAGTTAAGGTCATCAGCAATCATGGCCTTTTCTTTCTTCTTCTTCTCACTGGATGCTTTCAGGGCTTTATACTTAGCTTTGTATTTATCAGCCTTAGATGGAAACCCTTTCTTTGAATTTGAGGAGGTTTCCTTAACAAAGCAGTTAGCTGCATAGTGACCAGGCTTCCCACATTTGAAGCATTCATTTTTGGACCCTTCAGATGAGCCCTTTTTCTCTGAAGAGAACTTCTTCTTCCATCAGATTTGAACTTCTGAAACTTTTTATAGTTTTTCATGATGAAGGCTTTTTCTGAACATTCATCGTTAGACCTTTCTTCCTCCTCAGCATCATTCATCTGAGGCTCATCTTCAGAATCAAAGTCTTCAGTTGACCTATACTTGACTCTTTGAGGATTTTCAGCAACGAGGGCCAGAGTTTTCTTAAAGGCCTTCTTCAGGTCAATTTTCTGAATGCGGGTTTGTTCGTCATTCCGCAGAATTCTGTAGAGTTTACACATGTTCATGTCCCTGAGCATGTTGTTTGTTCTCAGGATCATGCACATAGTATCCCACTCAGACGGAATAGAATCTAGGAATCTGTTTAGGATTTAGAATTGCTCCCTGACAACTCCAACTTCAGTCATGTCATTCACTAGACATGTAAATCTTGTGTAAACCGCAGTGAGAGACTCTGAGTCTTTAGCATAGAAGCATATGCATATGATGTTGGTTTTTTTGTTCTCACGAACCTCAACAGTTCCTTCAAACGATATGCATATGCTTACCCACATATCCTTAGCAGTTTTCAGATTGCAAACAGTATGAAATATTTCATTAGGTAAAGCAATAACTATATTGTTTTGTATCTTGGCATCTAAACCAACAAACTTCTTCTCCTCCTCACTCCATCGAGATCTTGGTTTAGGACGAGAGGGAATAGAGGTTTCAGCAGAACCAGTCTCCATGGAGATGGTTTAAGGAATGAAAGGATCTTCCTCCAAAATAATGAGAGAATTGCAATCAAGATTTTCCAAATAAAGTAGCATTCTATTATTCCAACTTGAAAAACGTTCAATTGAAAACTTTGGTGGTTTGGCAGATGAGCCATTTTCGATGTAATCAAACTTCGACATATTGAACAGATCACTAATTTATAAATTAAATTAGATCCTGCTCTGATACCAATTGTTTTTCCCAAATATGTATAAAGCTAACAATGGTTAATATCAAAGTGCGGAAATAGTTTTAAAGAAACGAACACACAAAAGTTTTCAAAGTAAGATTATATTAATAACGAGACTTCAAAGAGTGAACAAGAACAAACTTGAGCACCGAGTACAAACTAATCAAGAACAAACTTGAATGCAAATTAGCGAACAAATACTTAACCTTTTCTCGAACAACGAGAAGGTATTTATAGGCTAAGTAAACTAATCCTAACCATCTAATTTAATTACACGTGTACCTGTCTTCATAAAATTAGGAACAGAAAACAACATTGCCGTTTCAAGCTCAATCAGATGTGCAGATTGTGCACTTTACATAACAGGAAGATTCGAGTACTCAGTCGTATCTTCATTGTAGAAGACCCTTTGATAACTGAAGACTAACATCAGTTTACGTTCACTTCCGAACAAATCTTGAGATGAAATTTGGGCTTCTTTCTTCAAATGTGTTGCGTCAAAACAGTTTACAAAAGAATAAAGAATAAAGAATCCTCCTTGAGGTGCTTTCTTTGAAAGCTCCTTTAGGAATGGAATATATACAAATAAAGGACTAACAGTCGAGCATGTCATTGCATGTTAAAAGGATATTTCAGGTTTAGAAAACATGTTTATAAACATAATAAAATGCGTACGATCGGGTCTACAAACATACGTGTAGAACCTCTTATTTCACAAAATTGATAACACATATATTAAATGAGAGAATACGTATTTTTAGTGTAATTTTACCATTTTTATTCTAAAAATACAAAAACCAAATTCAACGCCGTCACAATTCCGTCACAAAGTTATAGTATTTGTGACGGATTTACGACGGACCCAAACTTGTCATTTTGTTTTTGAATTGTTTTTTTATATAAACAACTACTAAACCTTTTAAAAACTATAAAATGACTATACTAACACAAATAAAATGAACAAAAAATTATACGCATATTTCGAACATATCCTGGCATGATAAACGTTATTTCAATTTTATAAAACTTGTTTGTAAACCTATTATAACGCACACGAGCGTTTCTATAGACACACGTGTAGAACCTCTCACTTCACTAAATTGATAACACTTACATTAAATGACAGAATATGTGTTTGTTGGTGCAATTCTACTATATTTTAATATAAAAATACAAAAAACAAATTCAACTCCCTCACAAATCCATCACATACTTATAGTATTTGTGATAGGTTTGCGACGGACCCAAACTTTTCATTGTGTTTTTGAATTGTTTTTTTATATAAAAAACTCAAACTTTTTTAAAAACTATTAAATGGCTATACAAACACAATTAAAATGAACAAAAAATAAAACGCATATGACGAGAATGTCGTTGCATAATAAACGATATTTTAAGTTTATTAAACTTGTTTGTAAACATATTATAACGCACACGACTTTATTTGACTCAAAGTTGGCAAACCCATTTCTCTTCATCTGCTATTCACGAGAGCATCACAAGAACAGAGTTTTCTTTGAGTTTAGAGCTAGAATAACAACGAGTAAGATGCTTAATCAATTCCTAGTGGATTACAAGTTTGAAGGTAAGAATTCTTGATTTGGTTTTTGAAGTTTTTATGGGGTTTTTAGAGTTTGATTCATGGTTTATCAAGTTAGAAATGATTCGTATGAGTTGGTATTGTTTCTCTACTGATTGGGGTGTAGGAAAACACCCTAAAGCATGTTGTTTTTGTGTTTTTCGGATTTTCAGTCGAAATCCGCTACTTCAAAGATGAACTGTCGGATTGTCTGTAAGGTACACGGCCCGTGTAGTGTAGAAGGCGGTCATAGGGCCATGTTGGGGTACATGGTCGTGTAGAAATAGAGGTACATGGCCCGTGTAGGGCTACACGGCCCGTGTAGGGCTACACGGCCCGTGTAGGGCTACACGGCCCGTGTAAGGTTACACAGCCCGTGTAGGTGACATGGACAACACTGGCCATGTGGTCATGTGTGGTCGTGTAGAGTGAATAGGACACCGCCCGTGTTTGGTACATGACCCGTGTAGAACCCCTGCCTTATTCTTTTGTTAAGTGTTTACTTGGTATATGTATTGATTATATGATTATATGATTGTAGGGGTTACTATTTGACACATACTGAGTTATCTGGCTTATATCTGTGTGATACTATTTGCTGAGGTGAGTTTTCTAAACTTTGATTCATATCTGTGATATATGTGTGTTACATTGCAATGTGGTATTTTATTGATCAGAGGATCATAGAGAGAGAGCTGTAGCATGCTGCTTTGTGCAGTAGTTGCTATGGACAGCATTTTAGCCTTCTGGGCAAATGGTAAGATGGTGCAGTACTGTGTCCATAAGAAATATTTCAACATTCGTATATGTGTATGAGCATGCTTATATGATTTACAGTTTAGATTTCTCACTAAGCTCCCGTAGCTTATCAGATACTGCTTACTATTGTTTTGCAGGGCGTGATTCCTTGAAAGGCAAGGCCCCAGTTTGACAGAGGTTGTTGTATGAGGAAAAATCTGTATTTTGAAACCTAACGCCTGGTTGTATTTTGAAAACACATCTTTTGTTGTAAATATCGAATATTACTCTTTTATATGAACAAGAGTGTTCAGTATTACTTTGTAGCTTCCGCTTTTATATTAAAACTCTTTTGATTCTAAAATAATTTTGTTTTAGAGCTTTACTTTTATCTAAGAATTTGGGGTGTTACAAATTGGTATCAGAGCCAAGGTTTGAGAGATCTGGAGGTGTGTTATGCATCATCTGGACTTAAACCATGGTTCTAAGGATTTTTGAGTCAAACTGGAGGCTTGCAGCTTGGTGGACATACTGAGTGTTGTATTGAGAACATGCTAACTGTTTATGTTGCTATGATTGGTATTGAGATACCTGAGATATTAATGATATTGATGTCAGATACGTGATGCTTTATATAACATGATATGTTAGTGATACATAGCCTAAGCCTGTGAATCGGGACTTTTTGTGATAAAGTTAAGAACGAACGTGTGTAGTGTGTTATGAATAATATAAGGGCCCATATTATTACAGACACATGATACATGTTACAACTTGATGAAATCATGAGGAATCTTGTGAATCGGGTGAGGGGTACTTGTTAGAGGTAGTACACTTGGGATTATATATGCCTTAGTATGTATAGAACTACTTTGGATCTGAGGATAAGTGTACTGAGATATTGTATATACTTAAGATGGTTTGATATAGAGGATGGCGTGGTAAAGCTACCTTTTGTCCTAATGCTTTATCTATGCTACCAGGATGGTGAATACTAGAGGTTCTCGAGCTACGGATCGTCATGAGGGTGGTCCTAGTAATAGACGAGAGGGGGTAGATACCAGTGTAAGTGGAAGGAGGAGGCCACCTGTGGCCCATAATACTCAAGCAGATGAAACTCCAGAACTGAATCAGGAGTTTGCTGAGGCTGAACCCAGAGTGACTATTGTAGAAGAAATTGGTAAAGCTTTGGAAAAGGCTATACCGTTTATTATTACCCAAGTGGTATATCATTTGAAAGAGACTACAGGAGAGGCTGTACGACAGGAAGTAGCAGTTGCGTTAGCTGGGAGGGAAGAAAGAGTTATTCCCCAACCGCAAGTGATTATTAGAGATGCACCGAAATGGTGTACTTTCAGGGATTTTGCTACGTGCCAGCCACCGTTGTTTGAGGGATCCACTGTCCCGATTGTTAGTCAGAGGTGGATATCAGAGTTGGAAGGAGCATTTCATACCTGCTCGTGTGCTCCAGAAAACAAAGTGAGATTTGCTTCCAATCAGCTGAGGGGTGCTGCCAAAGATTGATGAGACCTAGAAAAGAAAATGAGGGGTGAAACACAAATAGAGGCCATGACCTGGGCAGAATTTAAGGAGATTACTACGGAGCAGTTTGTTCCGCAGTCCGAGATTGATCGAATAGTTGCTGAGTTTCACAAGTTGAAACAAACCACATAAACCGTTCCAGAGATTAATGCCAAGTTTCACGAGAAGGCACGGTTCTGTCCTGATTATGTAGCTAACGAGAAAATGAAGATGTATCGCTACATGATGGTTTTGAAGCCGAGCATTAGAAAGTTTATTGATTCGAGCAAACATCAAACCCTGAAGTCCATGATGGACGCGCCGCGAGTTAGAGAGTTAGAACTAGAAAGACAAGTGAAAGAAAGAAGGCCAGTGGAAGGATCAGCACCACAGAATAAGAGGCCGAGAGTAGAGTATGGGGAGAAGAAGGCAGCACCGAGGGTGTGTCAGAGGTGCAAGAAGAGTCATTACGGGAACTGCCAGACAAATGTTGTTCACTGTTTTAAATGTGGCAAGCCAGGCCATATGGTTAAAGACTGTCACAGTTCGTTGAGCGTATGTTTTCTTTGTTACCAGCCATGCCACCAGAAAGCCAACTGTCCTCAACTGGCTGCATCCAACCATTCAACAGGTTTAAGAAATACCCCATCTCTACCTCCACTGCGTATCACAGAGAATAAAGAAGTAAAGAAAGAGGATACTTCTAAGAGCAAGGGGAGTGCCTTCCAATTAACTGCAGAGGAAGCACAAAGGAAACTTGATGTGGCTGCAGGTACATATCTCGTAAATTATCTGCCTGCTCTAGTATTATATGATTCGGGTGCTAGCGAATCGTTTTTATCTGTTTCTTTCTGTAAAAATTTCGAGCAAGTATGTGGTAAACTGTATCCCCCTCTCAAGGTAGAAATAGCTGATGATAAGTCTATACTCGTGACTGATGTGTATAGAGATAATGTGCTAGAGATAGACTCTGTTAGATTTCCTATTGAGCTTATACCTATGCCTATGAGAGAGTTTCAAGTGGTAGTGGGAATGGATTGGCTTGGGCATTACCAAGCAACCATTTTGTGTAGGCAAAAATTGATTCGGGTTCAAGCCCCAAGCGGGGAAGAACTATCAATTTTTGGTAATAGAAAAGTGTTAGTCCCAGGTGGTTCGAGTATGAATGGAGTAATGCAAGAATGTAGTGTGAGAGACGATTTACACCGTACAAAACACACACTTAAACATTGATTATGGCAAAACTCACTTATTACAAAGGTCATATCCCTACTTATACTCTCTGAGTATTTTCTCAAGTAAACTCCTATTTCTATACAATTTTATACTTTACATTCTCCCCCTTTGTATTGAAATAGAAGTGTAAACGCTAGTAACCTAAGGACTGTCTTCCTTATATTATATAAGCAGTTTTGGATGTAGCGTCCCACCAAATACATCAGTCTGAAACAATTATTTATCTTGAGCTTTTGACAGCGGAAGCATAAACACTTTTGATGTGTTGGGAAGAATCTTCTTTTTGTCTCCCCCTACAATGTAGCTCAGATTGTTCCCATGTCTTTATAAGTCTGACAATCTTGACTCCCCCTAGACATGATATAGACTGACGTTTCTTTGTCTCTCTCCCCCTTGAGTAGACACAATAACTTTTCAATATGTTCTTTTACTCTCCCACAACAACAACTGAATCAACAATGTAAAATTTCTTTACTTATTTTTTTTATTCTCCCCCTCATGATGATTATGATACATTATGAGCATCATGAATAAAGGACATCACTTTGAGATTCAATTGTAACAAACATGGAAAAAGGGATGGGGAGGAGCCTACATATTCATGTCAAAAAGATCTCCATTTGTTGTATGACATGAGTAGATACTCGAACCACTCTCGATCGTTAAGGAGTGGTAATGATTTGATCTGAATTCGTGAAGATTTATAACTTTGTGTTGGATGTAACCTGATATTGGAGATTAATGTTGTCAAGTAAGTCTCCCAATACCGTGTAATCAACCTTGACCAAATCACCGCAAGTCCCAAAAAAATTTTTGGAAGACATACGGGTGCAAAAGAACTTGGGTACACATAAGTGTTTAGGTGACTTTGATATAATAATCAGTGAGTCGGATCCATCCTTACTCAAGAGCATTCGCATGTAATACAAAATTTTCTCAAAAACTTGAAGTAATTTGATGTTGGTCAATCCTTCAAACAATTTCACCAACAATGTGATCTGGGTTGTTAGAAATGATTGATATAAGATAACCAGGATTCAAAAGAAACAAGGAATAGATAGCCAAAATCTGGTTTTGATACCAAAAATTGGTGACATTAAGAAAGAAGGACCAAAAATCAGTTAGGAAAGGGTAGGATGACTAGACATAAGGTACTAGACATTCAGCATATGGTAGCAATGACCCAAAATAGACCAAATCTAGAAACATCACCATGATAATTGAAACTTTGAGAACTCCTGACTCAGCCAAAAAATCCAAAAACTTGTCTTAGGAATCAAGGTGAACAGATAATACAGTCACAACGACTACGGGGGTTCGGGGGCAGCGCCCCTGATAGCGGGGTCTAAGGGGCAGAGCCCCTGGCTGGGGTCGAGCTGGTGAAGAGGAAATCCAAATCCCAAATCCGATAAGAAAATCCGATTGAAGGGGAAATCCAAATCCTTAAAAATCCGACAATTTTGAATTCCGATCGGTGAAAATCCTAGAGATGTAAAATCCGATAATTTTTGAAATCCGAAGTGTAAATCCGATAATTTCAAATTCCGAAGACTTTGAAATTCGAAGATCACAATCCGAGAATTCAAATCCGATAACTTAACAATCCGAGGACTTGAAATTCCGATAACTAGGAAATCCGGTAAACACTTTATCTGATTTATGAAGTCCGATAGCTTCAACTTTGAAATCCGGTACTTTCAAATTCTAAATCCGACAACTTCATATTCATCCCGCTCACATTCAAAAGTTCTTCAAATTTGCACGAATCTGTATACTTCTTGCCCAGATCACTTCGCCTATCAACTTCAATCAATCCTATATCAATTTTTCTGATAAACAATAACGAATTGATATCGAATTAGACGATTTTCCCCAAAACTCGTTTTTCACAAAACATACATAAATCTTCGATTTGCTTGCTGTTTTGATGTTAATTTGATCTCGTTCACTCCAGAATGATTCTAAAATGATAAACGAGCATCAATCAACCGTAATCTTCACGAAAATCACAAAATTTGACGAAAACCCAAAAATCTCAAAATGTGTCTCGGTTTTCTTCAAATTCTTCAAAAACTCTTGAACTTGTATGTTGAATTCAGAATCAAATCACACTCCTTAGGCTCTGATACCACTTGTTAGTCCCAAGTGGTTCGACTATGAATGTAGTGTGAGAGACGATTTACACCGTACAAAACACACACTTAAACATTAATTATGGCAAAACTCACTTATTACAAGGGTCATATCCCTATTTATATTCTCTGAGTATTTTCTCAAGTAAACTCTTATTTCTATACAATTTTATACTTTACAAAAAGGTGAGAAAATGTGTATGTGTTCAGTGACTACAGCTCGGAAATACCTTCAGCGTGGGTGTACAGCCTTTTTAGCTCATGTTCTTGATACGAAATTAGAAAAGAGACAGGAGAGTGTGGATGATGTGGCAGTGGTACGAGAGTATTCTGATGTTTTTCCAGATGATCTGCCTGGTATACCGCCTGATAGGCAAGTAGAGTTCAGAATTGAGTTAGTATCGGGGTCTGCACCGATTGCCAGAGCTCCGTATAGACTTGCACCTCCAGAGATGCAGGAATTGATGAAACAGTTGCAAGAGTTGTTAGATAAAGGTTTGATTAGACCTAGTAGTTTACCATGGGGCGCTCCCATTTTGTTTGTAAAGAAGAAAGATGGTACGTTTCGAATGTGTATTAATTATCGAGAACTTAACAAAGTGACTGTGAAGAATAAGTATCCTTTGTCCATAATAGACGATTTGTTTGATCAGTTGCAAGGGGCGTCATGGTTTTCAAAGATTGATTTAAGGTCAGGTTATCATCAGTTGAAAGTTCGGGAGGAAGATATTCCTAAAACTGCGTTTAGGACGCGGTACGGGCGTTTTGAATTTGTTGTTATGCCATTTGGTCTTACAAATGCGCCTGCAGCATTTATGAATCTTATGAATAGAGTTTTTCGTCCGATGTTGGACAAATCTGTGATCCTGTTTATTGATGATATTCTCATTTACTCAAAGAACCCGACAGAACATGAAACACATCTGAAAGAAGTATTGGAGACGCTGCGGAGAGAGAAGTTGTATGCTAAATTCTCCAAGTGTGAATTCTGGATTCAAGAGGTGCAATTCTTGGGTCATCTGATTAATAAAGAAGGAATTAAAGTTGATCCTATGAAGGTCGATGCAGTGATGAAGTGGGAACCTCCGAGGAACCCTACCGAAATCAGAAGCTTTTTAAGGTTAGCAGGTTATTACAGACGATTCATTCAAAATTTTTCAAAGACTATAGTTTCATTAACCAAGCTAACCAGGAAGAATGTAGAGTTCGTATGGGGAGATGAACAAGAGGCTGCGTTTTCAACTCTTAAGCAAAGGTTGTGTGAGGCACCTGTTCTTGCTTTGCCAGAAGGAATGGAAGATATGATAGTGTTTTGTGATGCTTCTTATAAGGGGTTGGGGTGTGTTTTGATGCAGAGAGGTAGAGTTATTGCTTATGCTTCTCGACAGCTTAAGCCGAATGAAATTAATTACCCAACTCACGATTTGGAGTTAGCAGCAGTGGTTTTTGCATTGAAAATTTGGAGACACTATTCGTATGGAGTGAAGTGTACTATTTATACTGATCACAAAAGTTTGAAATATTTTGTGGATCAGAAGAATCTTAATATGAGGCAGAGAAGGTGGATAGAGCTTCTAAAGAATTATGACTGTGAAATTCTTTATCACCCGGGAAAAGCCAATGTTGTGGTAGATGCTTTGAGCAGGAAGTCCGGGTCGGTACTTATGAAAAACGAGTCGTTACGAATGACAGTGACTACACCATTGTTGGATGTTTTAAGAGATGCTCAGCTGGAGGCTATTAAGGAAGAAAACCATAATAAAGAGCGAATTAAAGGGCAAGTAACCAATTTTGTTAAGGATAGTCGTGATCTATTCTTATGTTGTGGACGAGTGTGAGTACCTAATCATGGAGAAGTCAGACAAACTCTTTTGAGTGACGCTCACAGATCTAAATTCTCTATTCACCCGGGGGCGACTAAAATGTATAAAGATCTGAAAGTGGATTATTGGTGGCCAAGTATGAAGCGAGATGTGGCTAAGTATGTGGAGAGATGTCTTACGTGTCTACAAGTGAAAGCTGAACAGCAAAAACCACATGGGAAGTTGCAACCTTTGGATATACCTGTCTGGAAGTGGGAGAATATTACTATGGATCTAATCACTAAATTACCTAAGACCCTAGAGGTTACGATGCTATTTGGGTGATTGTGGATAGATTAACTAAAAGCACACATTTTATTCCCATTAAAGAGACTTACTCTTCAGAGAAGCTATCAGAGGTGTATATGAAAGAAATAGTATCTCGCCATGGTGTGCCAATGTCTATTGTGTCAGATAGAGATACTCGATTCACATCCAGGTTTTGGAATAAATTTCATGGAGAAATGGGGACTAAGCTTCATCTTAGTACCGCATTTCATCCGTAGACTGATGGTCAAAGTGAGAGGACGATTCAAACTCTAGAGGATATGTTACGCGCGTGTATTATTGATTTTGGAGGGAGTTGGGATTCTTATCTACCACTTGCAGAGTTTTCTTACAATAATAGTTATCATTCCAGTTTGGGAATGCCGCCTTATGAAATGTTGTATGCTAGAAAGTGTCGGACTCCGATTTGTTGGGCTGAAATGGGTCAGAGAGAGTTGGGAAGTATTGAGGTAGTACAACGTACAACAGAGCAGATTCAGCAGATAAGAGATAGATTGCTAGCAGCTCACAGCAGACAAAAGAGTTATGCAGATAAACGAAGATCACCACTAGAGTTCCAAGTGGGTGATTATGTGTTATTAAAGGTGTCACCGTGGAAGGGAGTAATTAGATTTAGAAAGAGAGGTAAGCTGGGTCTAAGGTTTATTGGACCATTCAGAGTTAGTGCTCGTGTGGGAAAGTTGCTTACATACTCGAACTTCCAGAAGAGTTATCCAAGATAGACAATACCTTTCACGTGTCTCATCTTAGGAAATGTTTAGCAGACGAGTTTGCATTTGTGCCACTAGAGGATGTAAGCGTTGATGATAAGTTGAATTATGTCGAGCAACCTGATGCTATACTGGAAAGAAAAGTTAAAGCTCTACGTAATTAACAGGATTGGTTGAAGTTCAGTGGAAACACCGTAAAGGGTCAGATTATACTTGGGAACCTGAGGATGAGATGATACGCAACTACCCAGAACACTTCAGCAGTCGATTTCGGGGACGAAATCGTTTTCAAGTGGGGAAGAGTTGTAACACCCAAGATTTGGAAATTCCTGTAATTAGTAACTTTTCGATTTAACGTGTTTTAGTATTGCCTAATTAAGATTAGGAGGTGTTTAGAAACTTGGGGGACTTATGTTGACATTTTGTAACTACAAAAGTTCAAGGACCATTTGTGTTAAATTTGCAAAGTTTATATATATATATATATATATATATATAGAAGAATTTAACTTTATTTGAGTCAAAGTCGGCAAACCCATTTCTCTTCATCTGCTATTCACTAGAGCATCACAAGAACAGAGTTTTCTTTGAGTTTAGAGCTAGAATAACAACGAGTAAGATGCTTAATCAATTCCTAGTTGATTACTACTTTGAAGGTAAGAATTTTTTATTTGGTTTTTGAAGTTTTATGGGGTTTTTAGAGTTTGATTCATGGTTTATCAAGTTAGAAATGATTCGTATGAGTTGGTATTGTTTCTCTACTGATTGGGGTGTAGGAAAACACCCTAAAGCATGTTATTTATGAGTTTTTTGGATTTTCAGTCGAAATCCGCTACTTCAAAGATGAACTGTCGGATTTTCTGTAAGGTACACGGCCCGTGTATGTGTAGAAGGCAGTCATAGGGCCATGTTGACGTACATGGTCATGTAGAAATAGAGGTACACGGCCCGTGTAGGTGACGTGGACAACACTGGCCATGTGGTCATGTGTGGTCGTGTAGAGTGACTAGAACACGGCCCGGTTTTGGTACACGGCCCGTGTAGAACCCCTGCCTTATTCTTTTGTTAAGTGTTTACTTGGTATATGTATTGATTATATGATTATATGATTGTAGGGGTTACTATTTGACACATATTGAGTTATCTGGCTTATATCTGTGTGATACTATTTGCTGAGGTGAGTTTTCTAAACTTTGATTCATATCTGTGATATATGTGTGTTACATTGCAATGTGGTATATTATTGATCAGAGGATCACAGAGAGAGAGCTGTAGCATGCTGCTTTGTGCGGTATTTGCTACGGACAGCATTTTAGCCTTCTGGGCGGAGTGTAAGATGGTGCAGTACTGTGTCCATAAGAAATATTACAGCATTCGTATATGTGTATGCGCATGCTTATATGATTTACAGTTTAGATTTCTCACTAAGCTCCCGTAGCTTATCAGATACTGCTTACTATTGTTTTGCAGGGCATGATTCCTTGAAAGGCAAGGCCCCAGTTTGACAGAGGTTGTTGTACGAGGAAAAGTCTGTATTTTGAAACCTAACGCCTGGTTGTATTTTGAAAACAAATCTTTTGTTGTAAATATCGAATATTACTCTTTTATATGAACAAGAGGGTTCAATATTACTTTGTAGCTTCCGCTTTTATATTAAAACTCTTTTGATTCTAAAATACTTCTGTTTTAGAGCTTTACTTTTATCTAAGAATTTGGGGCGTTACATCTATAAACACACGCGTATAACCTCTTAATTGACCAAATTGATAACACCTACATTAAATGAGAGAATCCGTGTTTTAAGTGCAATTTTTCCATTTTATAATCTAAAAATACAACAAAACAAATTCAAGGGTTTCACAAATCCGTCGCAAACTTATAGTATTTGTGACGGACCAAAACTTGTCATTTTATTTTTGAATTGTTTTTTATATAAAAAACTCAATAACATTTTTAAAAATTATTAAATAACTATACAAACACATATAAAATATAGAAAAAATTATACGCATATGTCGAGCATGTCATTGCATGTTAAAAGGATATTTCAAGTTTAGAAAACTTGTTTAAAAACATAATAAAACGCGCACAGTCCGGTGTACAGACATCGTTAGAACCTCTTATTTCACCAAATTCATAACACATATATTAAATGAGAGAATACGTGTTTGTTAGTGTAATTTTACCATTTTTTATTCTAAACACACAAAAAACAAATTCAACACCGTCACAAATCCGTCACAAACTTATAGTATTTGTGACAGACCCAAACTTTTCATTTTATTCCTGAATTGTTTTTTTATATAAATGTAACATCCTTAAATCGAGTCTATTCGTGCGCTCCATTTGGTACATGAATTTAATTTAAAGAATTAAATGAATATATATGTTAAGTATAAATAGAAAATATGTAATTGGCTAGTTAAATGTGAATTTGAAAATAGTAATAAAAAATAGATAATAATGATAAAATATTAACTGGTTTCAAACGAGGTTTCCAAAAATATCCTAGTTAGTTGAAACGGTTATTCGGGTGTTGTGTTGTATGTTGAAAAGGGGAAAAAAATACCCCTTGTGGATAATTAAAACCCACAAGGTCGGTCCTCATGTATATCTCAGACAAACACACACACAAACACGTTTACACACACACTCACGTTTCATCTCTTATGCTTTGTTCTTGAAGGAGAAATCAATCCAAGATCTTTCAAGAGCTGGAATTAAAGCACAATCAAGTTAGAAATCTGTTCTTGTTCTTTTATTCATCATCATCTTCTTGCTTGTAAGCTCTCTTCACCTTTGTTCTTCATTTCTAGTTTTAGGTTAAAATGGGGCAAAACGAAATTAGCTAACAAAGCTTGAGTTTTTTGAATTGAAATCTGTTCTAGGATCATATATAGGTTGTTAGGAACTGATTTTGTGTATTAAAGATGCCAACTTGGTTGTAATTCTTGAAATTGACCAAATTGGTCAAATATGGTGAATTCATGGATTAATCATGAATTTGATGTTATAGTAGGTTATGTTTATGTTTATGAACTCTCTTTGATGTCCCCAAACTAGTACATAATCTGGAAATAATTAAGATCAAGTAAAGATTGGGTTTGAGTGGAAAAACAGCAGCTGTAGGACACTTTCTCGCAGCTCTGAAGTTGCGTCGCGGCGCGACCAAGTGTGCAGTCAACAGTTTGTTGTTTTTCAATAGTCAGGTTATATGGGTTATAGTTGGATCGTTTTGGCACTTTAAGGGGTATCATTGGGGGTTATAACTAGTGTAAGAATACATGTACTTGTTGTGTGGTAATCTAAATGAATTGAATGTATAAGTAATAGGTAATTAAGCTATCAAGGAGAGCCGAGTTCATATTGTGTTGTTTATAAACACACGAGGTGAGTACTGACTCTTATGACTTCAATTTAGGAAGGTTTGAATGCAAGAAAAGTTATATGATTATGACATGCCACAACTTGTATTATGAAAGCCATATGTATGCTAGTATGATAAAGAATCCATGGTATGCCTTGATAATTGATGTGCAAGACATGTATTTTAGTACATGTGCACACTTGATGAATATATGTTATATGAATAAGCATGCATGCACTTGTTCCTGAAAAGGATTCTTCATGAGCTATCTGTATGTCCGGACTAATATGTAATTAAGGTCAGCTTCGGCTGGGTCCTGGGCCTACGGGCATAATGTTCTGGACTAACGGTACTCGAGTACCGTTCCTTTCAGCAATTGAGGTGAGTGTCTTAAATGGGTAAGCCTAATGAGCCTTGGCTCCTTAACGAGCACGGTGATTCACTTAGGTGATGAAACCAGCACGGATGGTAGTGTCTGATTCCCCGGTGGTAGTGGTTTGAGCTGGTTTTGCAACCCGAAAATATAATACACTTGCTGGACATGTCAACACTCTGCTATATGTTAAGATAGCATTGATTGCTTATTCTGCTATATGACTTGTTACATTGCTAAGGACTTGCCTAATTGTTATGCATGATTGTTAGTATTCACTAGCTATATTTATATAGCTAATGTTGTTGATGTTAACTCTTTTACAGATAAGGAATAGGCAGGCTTGGTGAGTTGGGGACACTCATGGCTGATATACAAGCCTTTTTGAAGGAACACTGCTTTTGGTATTATTATACAATGGTCGGCTTAGGTTAAAGTAATACCGGTTGGCATGTTTGGCAATTTTTGTATTGTATATTTGTATATACGCCAAACATGTGTTTTTAAACTGTAATAGCTACTTAGGTTTGTTTCTTTGTTATTTAAAATTCCGCTGCAATGTTTTTGAAATTTGGTTAAGTTAACAAACAGGTAAATGTTCAATTTACAAACGGACCCATGCAGTTTGAAAACTCAAATTTATTCTGATTTTTAATATAGCAAAGGCGGTGTTTCAAGTTAGGTATCAGAGCCTAAGTTTGAGGGAATTTGGTACTTGAAGGAGTATTCAATCTCAAACTCGGGCCCGACCATTATGAAGTGTTCCTTATTGGGTAAAGGGGATTGAGTATGAGAGTAATATGATAAGTACTTGTTAATAGCTAAGTTATATGTCAATATGTAAGTATAAGTGCTATAATGAATGATCCTTCTTTCATATAGCAAAGGTTGAAATATGTCTGCACCGCATGATGCTATTGAGTAGGCTCTAAAAGAAATGGAGGACGAAGCCTCCCATATTCCACAATAGGCTGGAGACGCGCAGTCTCAGCACCACACTGAAGGTGCTCTAGCCGATAATGTACATCAGGAATACATACGACACCTCGAGGAGGAGCTCCGTGTTGCAAAGGAGCTATTATTTAACTCGGCTTTGGATAAACCACCTCGCAAGCCGTGTTCTTTCAAGAAATTCCTGACATGTAAACCACCTACCTTCGAGGGGAGTGATGACCCCGTAGTTACTATGAGGTGGCTTTGTGAGACAGAGTAGGCTTTTGAGTCCTATGAATGTGAAGCTGAATACCGGGTCAGGTATGCAGTTAGGATGCTTAAGGGCCGTGCCATATTCTGGTGGGACACGGTCAGGGCCTCAGTTAGAAAGGAGGTACTAGAAGCTCTGTCTTGGGAGCAGTTTTCGGAGAAGGTGCAGAAGAAGTACTGCACTGAATATGATATGGAACGGCTGGAGCGTGAGTTCAACAATCTCCGAAAAGGAGATAAATCCATGGAGCAACATATCAATGCTTTTTCTGATAAAATGAGGTTTGTACCTCATTTACTAACCGATGAGAATCTGAAGATTCGGAAGTTTGTAGCTACGCTACAACTTGAATTTCGGGCACACGTCCGGGCAGCTGCTGATTTGGATCGAGCTTTTGAGATTGCTCGACAGATGGATGGTGATCGCATCCAGTGTAGGGGTGAATCTGCAGGGGAAAGCAACAAGAAGAAATTTCAATCCTCTTCTAACCCGAGTCCTTTTAAAGGACAATCTTCTGCAGGTACGAAAGGAGGCGATTCTAAGAGGCCCAGATATGATAGTCAATGGTGCTATCAATGCCGCACCTACCATTATGGCGATTGTTCTAAGGCACCCAGAAGGTGTGCCAGATGTGGAACCAAGGGGCATTCAGTGGAGGAGTGCAGGTACAAGGATGATGTCTGCTTCAGATGTCATCAGTCAGGGCATAAAATAGCCCAATGCCCAAAAAGCCCAAGTACCCGAGCCGGTGGATCATCCACTGAGCAGAAGAAAGACGGCGCCCCACGTGCAAAAGGGCGTGCGTTCCAGATGACGGCCGAAGAGGCCAAAGTTTCAGGTGATGTGATAACGGGTACTTTTCTTATTGAATCTACCCCAGCATGTATATTGTTTGATACTGGAGCTACTTACTCTTTTATTTCCATATCTTGTTGTGAGAAGCTGCAACTACTTGTTTCCCCATTAATTGATCCAATTAAAGTAGAAGTAGCTGACGGTAAAGTAGTTCATGTTACCGAGAAAGTCCCGGTAGCACTTGTTTATATCGATGGGCATAGCTTTTCAATTTCATTCCTTATTATGCCTATCGCGGGATTTGTTGCTGTGATCGGGATGGATTGGCTCAGCAGTCAAGATGCTGAGATTATATGTTCTAAGAAGATTATCAGATTTCCTCTAACCGACGGGTCTTATGCTATCGCGAGGGGAGAAGGACGGGAGTCTGGTATTCCTATCATTTCAATTATTCAAGCTCACAAATCCATTACAAAAGGTTGTGTCTCCTACTTTGCTTATGTTATTAATACCCAAATGGAGAAACAACCAGTAGAAAATATCAGGGTAGTGTCAGAATATCCTGAAGTCTTTCCAGATGAATTACCCGGACTGCCTCCAGTCAGGGATGTGGATTATAAGATTGATCTTGTTCCCGGAGCTACTCCAGTGGCTAAAGCTCCGTATCGTCTCGCTTCTTCTGAAGTCCGCGAGATGATGACTCAAATTCAAGAATTGCTTGACAAGGGCTTTATTCGCCCGAGCTCTTCTCCTTGGGGAGCTCCAGTTCTTTTCATCAAGAAGAACGATGGGACTATGCGAATGTGCATAGATTACAGGGAGCTTAAGAAGCGAACTATAAAGAATAAATACCCACTTCCGCGCATAGATGACTTATTTGATCAATTGCAGGGAGCAACGTGCTTTTCTAAGATTGATCTCCGATCAGGCTACCATCAGGTACGGGTTCAAGCTGAAGATATTCCGAAGATGGCCTTCTATACACGCTACGACCACTATGAATTCTATGCCATTCGGCTCTACCAATGCACCAACTATCTTTATGGATCTTATGAATCAAATTTGTCGTCCATTTCTGGACAAGTTCGTGATAGTATTTATTGATGATATCTTGATTTATTCAAAGACCGAAGCTGAACATGAATCACATCTTCTTCAGGTTCTCGAAACTCTTAAGCGAGAACAACTTTATGCCAAGCTTTCTAAATGTGAGTTTTGGCTTCGGTAGGTGCATTTTCTTGGTCATGTTATTTGCAGGGAAGGTGTGAAAGTAGACCCTGCTAAAGTAGAGGCAGTGATGAATTGGGAGGTTCCTAAGACTCCTACAGAGATCAAGAGTTTTCTTGGTCTTGCTGGCTATTATCGGCGATTTATTCGCGATTTTTCTAAACTCGCTGGTACTCTTACTAAATTGACATGGAAGGATGTTGCTTATGTGTGGTCTGATGCACAGGAGCAGTCCTTTAGAACTTTAAAGCGGCTACTCTGTGAAGCTCCGATTCTTACTCTGCCAAATGGGTCGGAGGATTTCATAGTATATTGTGATGCTGCTAATTCTGGTTTGGGATGTGTTCTAATGCAACACGATAAGGTGATTGCCTATGCTTCAAGGCAATTAAAACCACATGAAAAGAACTAACCAACACATGATCTTGAACTCGCAGCAGTTGTATTTGCATTGAAGTTGTGGAGGCATTACTTATATGGCACAAAATGTGTTATATGCACGGATCACAAAAGATTGCAATATGTCTTTTCTCAAAAAGAACTCAATATGAGGCAACGACGCTGGATTGAGTTAATCAAAGACTATGATTGCGAGATCCGTTATCATCCAGGCAAAGCTAATGTAGTAGCTGATGCCTTGAGCAGAAAAGGGGTTTCAACTGAAGACAAGTTCATGAAGCTTACTGTGGTTCCTGATATTATTTCCAAATTGAGGGAAGCACAACAACTAGCTCTACAAGAGGAGAATTTGATGGCGGAGACTATGAGAAAGCTGAAAGATCAGCTTGTTGATGACAGCCAGGGTTTGAAGACTTTTCAATCCCGAATCTGGGTACCATTCATTGGAGGCATCCGTGATTTGATATTACAGGAAGCACACAATTCCAGGTTTTCTATTCACCCAGGTATAACTAAGATGTATTATGATCTCAAAAAGTTGTATTGGTGGCCTACACTTAAAAGAGACATTGCTTCATTCGTGGAGAAGTGTCAAATATGTGCACAAGTCAAAACCGAGCACCAAAGGCCTTATGGCAATCTACAGCAACTTGATATTCCAGAGTGGAAATGGGATCATATAACTATGGATTTTGTTACAAAGTTGCCAAAGACACTGAAGGGGCACAACATGATTTGGGTTATCGTTGACCGATTGACCAAAAGTGCTCATTTTCATGCTACAAACGAATCAGCATCAATTGACACGCCTAGCTCAACTCTATATCAACGAAATTGTCACACGTCACGGTTTACCTTGTTCTATTGTTTCTGACCGTGACTCTCGTTTCGTGTCTAACTTCTGGCAAAGCTTGCAACGTGAGCTTGGTACACGGGTTCATCTGAGTACTGCTTATCATCCACAAACGGATGGTCAGTCTGAAAGAACAATTCAGACTCTTGAAGACATGCTGAGGGCATGTGTACTTGAATATGGTGGTTCTTGGGATTCTCATCTCCCTTTGATAGAGTTTGCTTATAATAACTCTTATCATTCTAGTATTGGGATGCCACAATATGAGATGTTATACGGGAGGCGTTGTCCCACTCCCACTTGTTGGCTTGAACCGGGTGAGAAGCAGTATGCCGGACCCGAAATTGTGCATATCACTTCTGATAAAGTCAAAATAGCTGTGGAGAAATTAAAAGCAACTCGTGATCGTCAAAAGATTTATGCAGACCGAAAACGCCGACTAGTGGAATTCTGTGAAGGCGATAGGGTATTCTTGAAGGTATCTCCTTGGAAGGGGGTAATTCGGTTTGGACGTAGGGGCAAGATGAGTCCACGTTATATTGGTCCATTCAGGATTATCCGAAAGGTCAACGAGCAGACTGTATCTCTTGAATTACCTCCTGAGCTATCTGGTATTCACAACACTTTCAATGTATGTTATCTAAGAAAGTTTAAAGTGGATGAAGATCAAGTTCTACCTCTGCAAGAGCTGAAGGTTGATTCAGCTAAACGTCTTGTAGAGGAGCCAGTTGAAATTCTTAACACAAAGACAAAGAAGCTGCGTAAGAAGATGATCAGACTGGTTCTTGTCAAGTGGAAGCACAGCCTAGGTCCCAACATGACATGGGAAACTGAGGATGACATGAAGGCACGCTACCCTCATATATTTCCAACTGAGCAGATTCCGAGGACAGAATCTTCTTAAGTGGGGTAAAGTTGTAACATCCTCAAATCGGGCCTATTCGTGCACTCCATTTGGTACGTGAATTTAATTTAAAGAATTAAATGAATATATATGTTAAGTATAAATAGAAAATATGTAATTGGCTAGTTAAATGTGAATTTGAAAATAGTAATAAAAATAGATAATAATGATAAAATATTAACTGGTTTCAAACGAGGTTTCCAAAAATATCCTCGTTAGTTGAAACGGTTATTCGGGTGTTGTGTTGTATGTTGAAAAGGGGAACAAAATACCCCTTGTGGATAATTAAAACCCACAAGGTCGGTCCTCATGTATATCTCAGACAAACACACACACAAACACGTTTACACACACACACACTCACCTTTCATCTCTTATGCTTTGTTCTTGAAGGAGAAGTCAATCCAAGATCTTTCAAGAGCTGAAATTAAAGCACAATAAAGTTAGAAATATGTTCTTGTTCTTCTATTCATCATCATCTTCTTGCTTGTAAGCTCTCTTCACCTTTGTTCTTCATTTCTAGTTTTAGGTTAAAATGGGGCAAAACGAAATTAGCTAACAAAGCTTGAGTTTTTTGAATTGAAATCTGTTCTAGGATCATATATAGGTTGTTAGGAACTGATTTTGTGTATTAAAGATGCCAACTTGGTTGTAATTCTTGAAATTGACCAAATGGGTCAAATATGGTGAATTCATGGATTAATCATGAATTTGATGTTATAGTAGGTTATGTTTATGTTTATGAACTCTCTTTGATGTCCCAAAACTAGTACATAATCTGTAAATAATTAAGATCAAGTAAAGATTGGGTTTGAATGGAAAAACAGCAGCTGTAGGACACTTTCTCGCAGCTCTGAAGCTGCGTCGCCGCGCGACCCATTAGGGTGTCGCGGCGCGACCAAGTGTGCAGTCAACAGTTTGTTGTTTTTCAATATTCAGGTTATATGGGTTATAGTTTGATCGTTTTGGCACTTTACGGGGTATCATTGGGGGTTAGAACTAGTGTAAAAATACATGTACTTGTTGTGTGGTAATCTAAATGAATTGAATGTATATGTAATAGGTAATTAAGCTATCAAGGAGAGCCGAGTTCATATTGTGTTGTTTATAAACACACGAGGTGAGTACTGACTCTTATGACTTCAATTTAAGAAGGTTTGAATGCAAGAAAAGTTATATGATTATGACATGCCACAACTTGTATTATGAAAGCCATATGTATGCTAGTATGATAAAGAATCCATGGTATGCCTTGATAATTGATGTGCAAGACATGTATTTTAGTACATGTGCATACTTGATGAATATATGTTATATGAATAAGCATGCATGCACTTGTTCCTGAAAAGGATTCTTCATGAGCTATCTGTATGTCCGGACTAATATGTAATTAAGGTCAGCTTCGGCTGGGTCCTGGGCCTACGGGCATAATGTTCTGGACTAACGGTACTCGAGTACTGTTCCTTTCAGCAATTGAGGTGAGTGTCTTAAATGGCTAAGCCTAATGAGCCTTGGCTCCTTAACGAGCACGGTGATTCACTTAGGTGATGAAATCAGCACGGATGGTAGTGTCTGATTCCCCCGGTGGTAGTGGTTTGAGCTGGTTTTGCAACCCGGCAATATAATACACTCGCTGGACATGTCAACACGCCGCTATATGTTAGGATACCATTGATTGCTTATTCTGCTATATGACTTGTTATATTGCTAAGGACTTGCCTAATTCTTATGCATGATTGTTAGTATTCACTAGCTATATTTATATAGCTAATGTTGTTGATGTTAACTCTTTTACACATAAGGAATAGGCAGGCTTGGTGAGTTTGGGACACTCATGGCTGATATACAAGCCTTTTTGAAGGAACACTGCTTTTGGTATTATTATACAATGGTCGGCTTAGGTTAAAGTAATACCGGTTGGCATGTTTGGCAATTTTTGTATTGTATATTTGTATATACGCCAGACATGTGTTTTTAAACTGTAATAGCTACTTGTGTTTGTTTGTTTGTTATTTAAAATTCCGCTGCAATGTTTTTGAAATTCGGTTATGTTAACAAACAGGTAAATGTTCAATTTACAAACGGACCCATGCAGTTTGAAAACTCGAATTTATACTGATTTTTAATATAGCAAAGGCGGTGTTACAATAAAAATCTCAAACCTTTTTAAAAACTATTAAATGACTAAACAAACACAATTAAAATGAACAAAAAATAAAACGTATATGTCGAAAATGTCGTTGCATAATAAACGATATTTCAAGTTTATTAAACATGTTTGTAAACATATTATAACGCACACGACCGTGTCAATAAACACACACATATAATATCCTAATTGACAAAATTGATTACACCTACATTAAATGAGAGAATGCGTGTTTTTAGTGCAATTTTTCGATTTTAAAATCTAAAAATACAAAAAAACAAATTCAAGACTTTCACAAATCCGTCGCAAACTTATAGTATTTGTGACGGACCCAAACTTGTCATTTTATTTTTGAATTATTTTTTATATACAAAACTCAAAAACATTTTTAAAAACTATTAAATAACTATACAAACACAAATTAAATATAGAAAAAATTATAGGCATATGTCGAGCATATCGTTGCATGTTCAAAGGATATTTGAGGCTTAGAAAACTTGTTTATAAACATAATAAAACGCGCACGGTCGGGTGTGCAAACATACGTATAGAACCTTTGATTTCACAAATTTGATAACACATATATTAAATGAGAGAATATGTGTTTGTTATTGTAATTTAACCATTTTTTATTCAAAAAATACAAAAACCAAATTCAACGCTGTCACAAATCCGTCACAAACTTATAGTATTTGTGACGGATTTTCGACGGACCCAAACTTGTCATTTTATTTTTGATTTGTTTTTTATATAAAAAACTAATAAACCTTTTAAAAACTATAAAATGACTATACAAACACAAATAAAATGAACAAAAAAGTATACACATATGTTGAACATATTCTTGCATGATAAACGATATTTCAATTTTATAAAACTTGTTTATAAACCTATTATAATGCACACGAGCGTTTCTATAGACACACGTGTAGAACCTCTTACTTCACCATATTGATAACACTTACATTAAATGAGAGAATATGTGTTTGTTGGTGCAATTCAACTATATTTTAATGGAAAAATACAAAAAATAAATTGAACTCCCTCACCAAATCCGTCGCAAACTTATAGTATTTGTGACAAATTTGCGACGGACACAAACTTTTCATTTTATTTTTGAATTGTTTTTATATAAAAAACTCAAACTTTTTTAAAAACTATTAAATGACTATACAAACACAATTAAAATGAACAAAAAATAAAACGAATATGTCGAAAATGTCGTTGCATGATAAATGATATTTCAAGTTTATTAAACTTGTTTGTAAACATATTATAACGCACACGACCGTGTCTATAAACACACGCGTATAACCTCTTAATTGACCAAATTGATAACACCTACATTAAATTAGAGAATGCGTGTTTTTAGTGCAATTTTTCCATTTTATAATCTAAATGTACAACAAAACAAATTCAAGGCTTTCACAAATCCGTCGCAAAGTTATAGTATTTTTGACGGATCGAAACTTGTCATTTTATTTTTGAATTGTTTTTTATATAAAAAACTCAATAACATTTTTAAAAACTATTAAATAACTATACACACATAAAATAGAGAAAAAATTATACGCATATGTCAAGCATGTCGTTGCATCTTAAAAGGATATTTCAAGTTTAGAAAACTTGTTTATAAACATGATAAAAGGCGCACGGTCGGGTCTACAGACAAACGTGTAGAACCTCTTATTTGACCAAATTGATAACACATATATTAAATGAGAGAATACGTGTTTGTTAGTGTAATTTTACCATTTTTTATTCTAAAAATACAAAAAACAAATTCAACGCCGTCAGAAATCCGTCACAGACTTAGGTCCTGTTCGTTTCACGGAATTTGAAGGAATGAAATTGATCTCCTTAAAGAATTCAATTCCTATAGGAATTAAATACCGAAGGAATTAGATTCATGTTTATGTTTGTTTCGCAGAAAAGTGAATGGAATTGAATTTCATTCCAATCCTATTTTGCGTTTGTTTGTAAATTTATCCAAAGAATTGCAATCTAATCATATCAAAAGACCAAAATACTCTTTTATTCATTTTTTATATTAAAAATTTATCATTACACACACGCACACCCAACCCACCCCACCACAACCCCCCCTCGGTCCACCCACACCTCACGCCGCCGCCGCTGTGACGACTTGAAAATATTGTAAAAATTCTTAGACGTGAATTATATATTTATGGAATTTAAGGATATACAAATAATAGAAATATATTCCTTGAATATATTAAGAATGTTTTTACTCCTAAGATACACGTATATATATTACTATTATATGCATAATAATACTCCCAATATATATATTTATATACTTTGTATTCAAGGAGTTTGAGGATAGATATTTAGATAGAGTTATTAAATTACATCGTAGAAAGAAATTAAATTAAAAGATTAAGGTTGAAGGTTTAATAAAATTCAAACCTAACTAAGAGGACTGAAAGTGTAAATTAAGGGGGCCTAAGTGTAACTTGTAAATTCAATTTGAATACAAATTGAATTCACGTGATGACATTGCTTGTACGGTTGGGTTTTTTTTTTTGCAGCTTTTACTTTTACAGGCTTATGCTTTATATATATATATATATATATATATATATATACATCGATCTCTATATATAAATGGAGTAGAGTAGAAAGAGTTATAGAAAATAGAGAAACACAATGAGGAAGTAGTGAGGTATTTTGAGCACAGTCTCATTTGTACTCGTATATATTTACGGGAGACCAAAAAATATTGTTACGAGCATAGCTTCGATCGAGGTTTTGCGAGAATTGATCCGAGAGGTATATTTCTTTAATCCTACGCTTCTATTTCGACTATGAAGATGTTTAGGCTACATGCATGTCGAGTTTATGCGTTTTTATGGAGTTTCTAAGCACGTGAAGTGATAATCTTTGGTCGGGAGTTGTTATTTTGCATGTCTTAGTATAATAAGCTAGTTTAGACTTCTCTAGAATCATTGATCGTGTTTTTAACATAGTAACCTTCATAGGTTATTTGTGGCGTTTGAGTTCGTGTTCTTGACGATCCGTGAGCGTTGTTTCGTTTTCTAGACTAAGGTGAGTTCAATATTTCTCAAAACCGAGTACTAGACAAAAATGATATATTTTCAAAAGTAATAATTTACTATAAAATGGTAATATGTGTTTATATATTACCTATGCATGAAATATGTGATATATATATATATGATTGTTACGTGTTATGAAATTGTATGATGACCATGCTATGTTATGGAGTTATAAGTTTTAACGTAATATTGATTTACGAGACCTTGGGATGGGGGTAGTCCAATCCTTATTAATGATGCCTAGTAGGTTGAACCTTCTAGGAAAAGTGCTAGCCATTTGTGGGTTACCGGACATTCATGACAAGTCCCGGAAAACGTGATGATGTATTTATACTCATTGGAATGATGTTTGGTACTAGTGGTTGTACCTTATTAAATATCATGCGGGTGTGAGGAGGTGTAAGAGGTAAAACACCGTTATTACTTCACCTGAACGGCATTGTGGAATACGTTGTATACCACGTCGCCGGAGTAGCGATAGCGGGAGATGTTACAGTCTAAGAATTATTGGAAGTCGCGCTCTAATGACTCTTAGACGGGTAATAACGTAATTTGTGAACCGGGTCTATATCTTGGGCTAATATAATATCCCTAGACCGTTATTGATGATTGTGATGATGATGATAATTATGATTTAAAGAATTACGATAACGGAGTATATGAAATAACTATTTGAGGTACTATGATTAGTTGACCGTTATGTGCTAAATGTCAAATGATGGGTTGGTCAACTATGAGAATTGGCGGGAATGGATTATTATTTATTCTGATATTACCGCCTAAAGTATGTTATGTTTTAATTGAATCTTTTCTTAACTCTATTGACTTACGAGGCTTTAAGATGACACTTGTTTCTTGAAATGTGTCTTATACTCGTGCAGGTTGCTTAGAGATTGCTTGTGAGACAGGGACTTTGGGTAGTGTACTATCTTAGATGATACCATTTTGTTTTATCGCATCAAACAATTTATGTCTTTATGATTAATGTTTATGAACGTGATGTCGGGATTTTCAAACTGATGTAATCTCTTATCGTTTCGGCAAGATGTATTTTATGGCTAAAGACTTCCGTTGCATGTTTTCTGATAAAATGGCAAGATTTTTTGTAAATGGTAAATTTTGGGAAATCGCGGTCGTCACAAGTTGGTATCAGAGCCACGTTGTGAGCGAACTAAGCATTGAGTCTGATGCTTAGACTTACAACTGTTAACGGCTCGTTAAGAAAGAACAAGACTTCTAAGGGCGGGGGGAGGGTGTGTACTAAGTGTTATAGGAATTCTAGATATTTTCCTTATAGTTTAACTCTACCTCTTTTCCTTATAAGAATTCTTGTACATATCTACGATCTTAAGAAGTATATTATCGACTCATTTCTCGTGCCTTCCATAGAAGATGGTGGTTACACGCAAGAACAATGGTAAACAAGGTGCTAATCAAGGGAGTGAGGCTGGTGGATCACATCCACAGCACGAGGATGAGAATGTGGGAAGCTTTCACTCGCAACCACATGTTGAAACGATTCCAACTACTATCGAAGGGACTGCGTCTACTTAGGAGTATACGGAAGGGAGTAGCTACAGTGGGGCCAGCACAATCAAAATTGCTTCTTTGGAGCAGAAACTGAAGATTCGAGATAATCAAATAGCACAAATGAGGGAGGCTATGATAGCTGCGGGTCTCCTTAAGGATACCACTGAACAGGACCAGAACGATGAAAGTGAAGCAAGCAGTAAGGATAAACGCCATGGTCCTGAACCCTATCAAAGGACTGCTAAGGCAGAGGGTAGTTCGTTTAGAGCTTTCATGTGCTGCAAACCTCTAGTTTTTAAAGGAGGTGAAGATCCATTGGTTTGTTCTCTGTGGTTGATGAAGATGGAGCAAGTTTATGATTCGGGGGATTTTACTAATCAACAACAGGTCCGTTATGCCATTCGGATGCTTGAGGGAGAGGCTCTTGAATGGTGGAACTCTGTCTACCAAAACCTTTCTGAGATAGTTCGGAAAGAGATCACTTGGTCCCAGTTTGTTGAGAAGGTGCAAAATCGTTTCTGCAATTTGGGTGCACAAAGGCGAGCTGAGAGAGAATTTTTAGAGTTGAAGAAGGGAACGATGTCGATCAGCAAGTACAACACGACTTTCTCGGATAAGCTTACTTTTTGCAGGAGACTTTGTCCTCATGAAGCATCTTTGGTAAACCGGTATATGGGAGGTTTACCATTTGAGTACCGGTTTGCTATCCGTAATAAGTCTACCGATGCGGCAATGGAGGAAGCGAGGAATATTGAGGAAGACTTGGGTTTGAAGAATCCCGTTAGCGGAGAAAAGAGAAAGTGGGAGGGACCATCTGGGTCCTCAAAGAAAAAGAAGTTTGGTTCCGAGGGCAAGAAGAAGGACCCAAATTTCTGCAAGACTTGTCACTCTTCCCATAAGGGTCCCTGCACTAAAAGCACTATGAGTTGCAGGAGGTGTGGTAAGACGGGGCACACTAGTTTCGAGTGCACAAGTTCTGAACTTATGTGCTATTACTGCAAGGAGATGGGGCACATGGCTTCTGCGTGCCCAAAACTGAAAAACAAGAGTACTAATGGTGGCAAGAAGCTTGCTACGGGTAAACCTACCAGGCGAGCTTTCAAGATGACTACCGATGATGCTCGGAAGAATGATGAGGTGATTTCTAGAACTTTTATGATAAATTCTATGCCTGCTAAAGTACTATTTGATTCTGGTGCTAGTCAATCTTTTGTTTCGCATGCCTTCTGTGCTAAATTTAATAAACCCCGCAGTACTTTGGACTCGACTTTAGTTGTTGAGATTGCGGTTGGAAAACCCGTCACTATTCGTGATAAGTTTAATGATTGTGTTATTTCTATTCATGGTAATGATTTTATGGTCACACTACTTCCTCTAGAGATAGAGAGTTTTGATGTAGTAATAGGTATGGACCGGATGTCTAGTCTTAAGGCTGAAATTATTTGTTCTAAAAAGCTTGTACGCGTACCTCTTTCTACTGGAAAGTTTGCTATTGCCTTCGGAGAAAGGTGTCCGAGAAGTCCGATTCTACTTTCAGTGATGAAAGCACGCAAGTGCTTATCCAAAGGTTGTTCAGCATTCTTGGCTTACGTCATATCTTCTGCAAAGAAAAAGGTCGAATTACGGAATGTGGAGGTGGTAAAGGAATATCCGGACGTTTTTCCCGAAGATTTGCCCGGATTACCGCCAACATGTCATGTTGAATTTCTAATTGATCTTGTTCCAGGTGCAGCACCGATTGCTAAGGCACCCTACCGTTTAGCTCCGTCCGAGATGAAGGAGATGATGACTCAATTACAAGAACTTTTGGATAAGGGTTTCATTCGACCAAGTTCCTCACCTTGGGAGCGCCAGTTTTGCTCGTTAGAAAGAAGGATGGAACCATGAGGATGTGCATTGACTATCGGGAGTTGAACAAGGCTACGGTTAAGAATAAGTACCCTTTACCAAGAATAGATGATCTTTTTTATCAATGCAAGGTACTTGTTACTTTTCAAAAATCGATTTACGTACGGGATATCATCAAGTGAAGGTCCGAGATGAAGATATTCACAAGACGGCTTTCAGAACTCGCTATGGCCACTATGAGTTTCTCGTAATGCCTTTTGCTTTAACTAATGCTCCGGCTGTGTTTATAGATTTAATGAACCGAGTTTGTCGTCCTTTTCTGGACAAATCGGTTATTGTATTTATCGATGATATTCTTATTTACTCTAATAGTGAGGATGATCATCGCAGGCATTTGCGTGAAGTTCTTGATACCCTTCACCAAGAGAAACTCTATGCCAAATTTTCGAAGTGTGATTTCTAGATGCAAGAAGTCCAGTTTTTAGGACACGTGATTAGTCAGAATAGATTGAAGGTAGATCCAGCTAAGATCGAGGCGGTCGATAAGTGGGAGTCGCCCAAAACTCCAACTGAAATTCAAAGTTTCTTAGGTCTAGCCGGTTATTATAGGAGGTTTATTAAAGATTTCGCAAAGATAGTGACCCCTATGACCCGTCTGACAAGGAAGACAGAACTCTTTAAGTGGACTGAGAAGCAAGAAAATGCTTTTCAAACTTTAAAGAAGTGTTTGTGTGAAGCTCCTATTTTATCCTTACCATAAGGTAATGAAGACTTTGTTGTATATAGTGATGCATCCTACTCGGGTTTGGGATGTGTTCTAATGCAACGAGGGAAGGTAAATTGCCTATGCTTCAAGGCAATTAAAAGATGCAGAATCGAATTATCCGACTCACGATTTAGACCTTGCAGCTGTAGTTTTTGCTCTTAAATTGTGGCGCCATTACTTGTATGGGACAAGGTGTGTCATCTACACCTATCACAAGAGTCCAGAATATATTCAGAATCAGAAGGAACTGAATATGAGGGAGAGGAGATGGATGGAACTTTTGATAGATTACGATTGCGAGATTAGCTACCATCCAGGTAAAGCTAACGTGGTAGCCGATGCGTTGAGCCGAAAAGAACCGAGGTCATCCTACCAACTTAAATCTATGGGTATTATTGTTAGATCCGACATATTCGAGCAGATCCGAACCGCTGAAATTGAAGGATTGAAGGAAGAGAAGTTAAAAGACGAAGTCATGGTTAAACAACATGTGGATTTATCTGAAGATAACCGCAGGTTGAAGACTTTCAACGGTCGTGTTTGGGTTCCTAAAGTCGGTGGTGTTCGTGACACTTTGTTACGCGATGCTCACCATTCTAAATATTCTATCCACCCAGGAAATACGAAGACGTATCTTGATCTAAAAGCCAACTATTGGTGGCCGGGTATGAAAGTAGATATTGCCGATTATGTGTCAAGATGCGTGACGTGCTCTCAAGTCAAAGCGGAACACCAGAAGCCGTATAGGGAATTACAACAACTTGAGATACCAGAATGGAAATGGGACAAAATCACCATGGATTTTGTAACCAAGTTGCCCAAGAGTGCTCGTGGAAACGATATGATCTGGGTAGTTGTTGATAGGCTAACCAAAAGTGCTCACTTCTTAGCCACCAAGGAGAACGAAAAGTTAAAGAACTTGGCTAAGTTGTATATTCGTGAGATCGTCACAAGACATGGGATACCTTTATCGATTGTCTCGGATCGAGATAGCCGGTTTGCATCAAGGTTTTGGCACAAATTGCAGGAGGAATTAGGTACGCGAGTGCACTTGAGCACGGTGTATCATCCTCAGACGGATGGCCAGAGCGAAAGAACGATTCAAACTTTGGAAGATATGTTAAGAGCTTGCGTGATAGAGTATGGCGGAAGTTAGGATTCTCACTTACCTCTAGTAGAATTCGCATACAACAACACTTATCATGCAAGTATTGGTATGGCTCCGTTTGAAATGCTTTATGGTAGAAAATGTCGCACTCCTACCTGTTGGTTAGAACCAGGTGAAAAGCAGTTTGCGGGTCCGGAAATTGTTCAGCTCACTGCAAATAAGGTAAAAGTGGCCCCTGAACGTTTAAGGGTAGCTCGGGAGAGACAAAAGAAATAATCCGACAAGAAGCACCGACCCAAAACTTTAGAAGTCGGTGAGAAAGTAATGTTGAAGGTCTCGCCCTGGAAGGGTATTATCTGTTTTGGGAAACGGGGTAAGCTTGGACCTCGTTTATCGGTCCATTTTTTATACTTGAACGTGTTGGAGAGCAAGCTTACAAACTTGAGTTGCCACAAGAGCTGAAGGGAATACACAATGTGTTACATGTATGCTATTTACGAAAATGCTTGGCCGAGGAACCGAGTATACTACCTATGGACGAACTCCGCGTTGACGAAAGTAAGAAGTTGATCGAAGAACCCGTCGCAATTTTGGATCGTAAGGTCAAACAACTCCGAAAAAAACGGGTGAAACTAGTGAAAGTACAATGGAAGAATAAGCACGGTGGGGATATGACGTGGGAAACCGAAGATGAGATGAAGACTAGGTATCCCCGGCTGTTTTCTTAGTCGATTCCGAGGACGGAATCTTTTTAAGTGGGAGAGAGTTGTAACGACGTGAAAATATTGTAAAAATTCTTAGACGTGAATTATATATTTATGGAATTTAAGGATATACAAATAGTAGAAATATACTCTTTGAATATATTAAGAATTTTTTTACACCTAAGATACGCGTATATATATTAGTATTATACGTATAATAATACTGCCAATATATATATTTATATACTTTATATTCAAAGAGTTTTAGGATAGATATTTAAATAGAGTTATTAAATTACGTCGTGGAAAGAAATTAAATTAAAAGATTAAGGTTGAAGGTTTAATAAAATTCAAACCTAACTAAAATGATTGAAAGTGTAAATTAAGGGGTCCTAAGTGTAACTTGTAATTGCTTGTACGGTTGGGTTTTCTTTTTTTTTTAGCTTTTACTTTTAAGGGCTTATGCTATATATATATATATATATATATATATATATATATATATATACATCGATCTCTATATATAAATTGAGTAGAGTAGAAAGAGTTATAGAAAATAGAGAAACACAGTGAGGAAATAGTGAGGTATTTTGAGCAGAGTCTCGTTTGTACTCGTATAGAAATTACGGGAGACCGAAAAATATTGTTACGAGCATAGCTTCGATCGAGGTTTTGCGAGAATTGATCCGAGAGGTATATTTCTTTAATCTTACGCTTCTATTTCGACTATGAAGATGTTTAGGCTACGTGCATGTCGAGTTTATGCGTTTCTATGGAGTTTCTAAGCACGTGAAGTGATAATCTTTGGTCGGGAGTTATTATTTTGCATGTCTTAGTATATATAATAAGCTAGTTTAGACTTCTCTAGAATCTTTGGATCGTGTTTTTAACATAGTAACCTTCATAGGTTATTTGTGGCGTTTGAGTTCGTGTTCTTGACGATCCGTGAGCGTTGTTTGTCTTTTCCCGCTCGTGTGTTTCGTTATCTGGACTAAGGTGAGTTCAATATTTCTCAAAACCGAGTACTAGAAAAAAATGATATAATTTCAAAAGTAATGATTTACTATAAAATGGTAATATGTGTTTATATATTACCTATGCATGAAATATGTGATATATATATATATAAATGATTGTTACGTGTTATGAAATTGTATGATGATCATGCTATTTATGAAGTTATGAGTTTTAATGTAATATTGATTTACGAGACCATGGGATGGGGGTAGTCCATTCCTTATTAATGATGCCTAGTAGGTTGAACCTTCTAGGAAAAGTGCTAGCCTTTTGTGGGTTATCGGACGTTCATAACAAGTCCGGGACAACGTGATGATGTATTTATACTCATTGGAGTAATGTTTGGTACTAGAGGTTGTACCTTATTAAATATCGTGCGGGTGTGAGGAGGTGTAAGAGGTAAAACACCGTTATTACTTCACCTAAACGGCATTGTGGAATACGTTGTATACCACGTCGCCGGAGTAGCGATAGCGGGAGATGTTACAGTCTAAGAATTATTGGAAGTCGCGCTCTAATGACTCTTAGACGGGTAATAACATAGCTCGTGAACCGGGTCTATATCTTGGGCTAAGATAATATCTCTAGACCGTTATTGAGGATTGTGATGATGATGATAATTATGATTTAATGAATTACGATAACGGAGTATATGAAATAACTGTTAGAGGTACTATGATTAGTTGACCGTTATGTGCTAAATGTCAAATGATGGGTTGGTCAACTATGGGAATGGGCGGGAATGGATTATTATTTATTCTGATATTACCGCCTAAAAGTATGTTATGTTTTAATTGAATCGTTTCTTAACTCTATTGACTCACGAGGCTTTAAGCTGACATTTGTTTCTTGAAATGTGTATTGTACTCGTGCAGGTTGCTTAGAGATTGCTTGTGAGACAGAGACTTTGGGTAGTGTACTGTCTTAGATGATACCATTTTGTTTTATCGCATCAAACAATTTATGTCTATATGATTAATGTTTATGAACGTGATGTCGTGATTTTCAAACCGATGTAATCTCTTATCGTTTCGGTAAGATGTATTTTATGGCTAAAAACTTCCGTTGCATGTTTTTTGATAGAATGGCAAGATTTTTTGTAAATGGTAAATTTTGGGAAATCGCAGTCGTCACAGCCGCCACCACCGCCTCCGCCCCCACCACCGCCGTCACCGCCACCACTACCGCCGCTGTCACCGCCGCCACCACCCTTGTCACCGTCGCCACCACCATCACCACCCGCCGCCGCCAGCACCCGTGTCGCCGCCGCCACCACCACCACCGCCACCGCCACCGCGACCACTACCACCACTACCGCCACCGTCACCACTGCCACCACCACCATCACCACCTGCCGCCGCCACCACATGTAACCGTCACCGCCACCGCTACAATCACCACTACAGTCGTCCCCAACACCATCACCGTCACCACCACCACTGCCGCCACCGAATCTACCACCGTCACCGCTGCCACCACCGCCGTCACCGCCACCACTACCGCCGCTGTCACCGCCACCACCGCCACCCTTGTCACCGCCGCCACAACCACCCTTGTCATTGCCGTCACCACCATCACCACCCGCCGCCGCCGGCACCCGTGTCGCCGCGGCGGGTGGTGATGACGGCGGTGGCGGGTGGTGATGACGGCGGTGGTGGTGGTGGCGGCGGCAGTGGTGGTGACGGTGGTGGTGGCGGCGCGGCGACGGGTGGTGATGGTGGTGGCGGGGGCGGCGGTGGTGGTTGTGGTTGTGGTGGCGGCGGTGGTGGTGGTGGCGGTGGTGGGGATGGCGGTGACTGCGGCGCGGGCGGGTGGTGATGGTGGTGGCGGGGGCGGTGACGGTGGTGGTGGCGGCGGCAACGGCGGCAACGGCGACAAGGGTGGTGGCGGGGGCGGGGGGGTGATAGTGGTGGCGGCGGCGGTGGCGGTGGCTGTGACGGTGGCGGCGGGTGGTGGTGATGGTGGCGGTGGGAGGTGGTGGCGGCGGTGGTGGCGGTGGTGAGGAGCTATACTATAGCGGTGGTGAGGCGCTATAGAGTTAAAGTAAGGGCAAAATAGTCTTTTGTCAAGTTTTCTTAAGGATATGATTTAAATTCCATCCATGTTAATGATGGAATGACTTTCCTTTAACTAAAGGAATATAAATATTCCAAAGAATTTGATTCCACTTAGAAAAATGTTACCGAACGCGATATACAATGAAATTTGATTTAAATTCCATTCCATTCCGTTGAATTCCTGCGAAACGAACGGGACCTTATAGTATTTGTGACGGATTTACGATGGACCCAAACTTGTCATTTTATTTTTGAATTGTTATTTTATATAAAAAACTAAAAAACCTTTTAAAAACTATTAAATAAGTATACAAACACAAATAAAATGAACAAAAAATTATACGCATATGTCGAACATATGGTTGCATGATAAACGATATTTCAATTTTATAAATCTTGTTTGTAAACCTATTATAACGCACACAAGCGTTTCTATAGTCACACGTGTAGAACCTCTTACTTTACCAAATTGATAACACTTACATTAAATGAAAGAATATGTGTTTGTTGGTGCAAATCTACTATATTTTAATGGAGAAATACAAAAAAAAAAAAATTCAATTCCCTCACAAATCTGTCGCAAACTTATAGTATTTGCATAGATTTGCGATGGACACAAACTTTAATTTTATTTTTGAATTGTTTTTTTATATAAAAAACATAAACTTTTTTAAAAACTATTAAATGACTATACAAACACAATTAAAATGAACAATAAATAAAACGCATATGTCAAAAATGTCGTTGCATGATAAACGATATTTCAAGTTTATTAAACTTGTTTGTAAACATATTATAACGCACACGACCGTGTCTATCAACATACGCGTATAACCTCTTAATTAACCAAATTGATAACACCAACATTAAATGAGAGAATTTGTGTTTTTAGTGCAATTTTTCCATTTTATAATCTAAAAATACAAAAAAACAAATTCAAGGCTTCACAATTCCGTCGCAAACTTATAGTATTTGTGACGGACCGAAACTTGTCATTTTATTTTTGAATTGTTTTTTATATAAAAAACTCAAAAACATTTTTAAAAACTATTAAATAACTATACAAACACATATAAAATATAGAAAAAATTATACGCATATGTCGAGCATGTCGTTGCATGTTAAAAGGATAATTCAAGTTTAGAAAACTTGTTTACAAACATGATAAAACGCGCACGGTCGGGTCTACAGACATATGTGTAGAACCTCTTATTTGACCAAATTGATAACACATATATTAAATGAGAGAATACGTGTTTGTTAGTGTATTTTAAAAATACAAAAAACAAATTCAACGCCCTCACAAATCCGTCACAAACTTATAGTATTTGTGACGGATTTACGACAAACCCAAACTTGTCATTTTATTTTTGAATTGTTTTTTTATATAAAAAACTAAAAAACCTTTTAAAAACTATTAAATAACTATACAAACACAAATAAAATGAAAAAAAAATTATACGCATATGTCGAACATATGGTTGCATGATAAACGATATTTCAATTTTATAAATCTTGTTTTTAAACCTATTATAACGCACACAAGCATTTCTATAGTCACACGTGTAGAACCTCTTACTTCACCAAATTGATAACACTTACATTAAATGAGAGAATATGTGTTTGTTGGTACAATTCTACTATATTTTAATGGAAAATACAAAAAACAAATTCAACTCGCTCAGAAATCCGTCGCAAACTTATAGTATTTGACACAGATTTGCGACGAACCCAAACTTTAATTTTATTTTTGAATTGTTTTATTATATAAAAAAACATAAACTTTTTTAAAAACTATTAAATGACTATACAAACACAATTAAAATGAACAATAAATAAAACGTATATGTCAAAAATGTCGTTGCATGATAAACGATATTTCAAGTTTATTAAACTTGTTTGTAAACATATTATAACGCACACGACCGTGTCTATAAACATACGCGTATAACCTCTTAATTGACCAAATTGATAATATCTACATTAAATGAGAGACCGTGTGTTTTTAGTGCAATTTTTCCATTTTATAATCTAAAAATACAAAAAAACAAATTCAAGGCGTTCACAAATGTGTCACAAACTTATAGTACTTGTGACAGACTCAAACTTTTCATTTTATTTTTGAATTGTTTTTTTATATAAAAAACTCAAACTTTTTTTTAAAACTATTAAATGACCATACAAACACAATTAAAATGAACAAAAAAATAAAACGCGTATGTCAAAAATGTCATTGCATAATAAACGATATTTCAAGTTTATTAAACTTGTTTGTAAACATATTATAACGCACACGACCGTGTGTATAAACACACGCGTATGACCTCATAATTGACCTAATTGATAACAACAACATTAAATGAGATAATCCGTGTTTTTAGTGCAATTTTTTCATTTTATAATCTAAAAATACAAAAAACAAATTCAAGGCTTTCACAAATCCGTCGCAAACTTATTGTATTTGTGACGGACCCAAACTTGTCATTTTATTTTTGAATTGTTTTTTATATAAAAAACTCAAAAACATTTTTAAAAACTATTAAATAACTATACAAACACAGATAAAATATACAAAAAATTATACGCATATGTCGAGCATGTCCTTGCATGTTAAAAGGATATTTCAAGTTTAGAAAACTTGTTTATAAACATAATAAAACGTGCACGGTCCAGTCTACAGACATACGTGTAGAACCTCTTATTTCACCAAATTGATCACACATATATTAAATGAGAGAATACGAGTTTGTTAGTATAATTTTACCATATTTAATTTTAAAAATACAAAAAACAAATTCAACGCCGTCACAAACTTATAGTATTTGTGACGGACCCAAACTTGTCATTTTATTTTTGAATTTTTTTATATAAAAAATTAATAAACTTTTTAAAAACTATTAAATGACTATTCAAACACAAATAAAATGAACAAAAAATTATACGCATAGTTCGAACATATCGTTGCATGATAAACGATATTTTAATTTTATAATACTTTTTAGTAAACCTATTATATAGCACACGAGCGTTTCTATAGACACATGTGTAGAACCTATAACTTCACCAAATTGATAACACTTACTTTAAATGAGAAAATTTCTGTTTGTTGGTGCAATTCTACTGTATTTTAATCGAAAAATACAAAAAACAAATTCAACTCCGTCACAAATGCATCGTAACTTATAGTATCTGTGAGATATTTGCAATGGACCCAAACTTTTCATTTTAATTTTTAATTGTCATTTTATATGAAAAACTCAAACTTTTTTAAAAACTATTAAATGACTATACAAACACAATTTAAATGAAAAAAAATAAAACGCATATGTCGAAATTGTCGTTGCATAATAAACGATATTTCAAGTTTATTAAACTAGTTTGTAAACATATTATAACGCACACATTCGTGTCTATAAAGACACTATCTAACCTCTTAATTGACAAAATTGATAACACCTACATTAAATGAGAGAATACGTGTTTTTAGTGCAATTTTTCATTTTATAATCTTAAAATACAAAAAGACAAATTCAAGTCTTTCACAAATCCGTTGCAAACTTATAGTATTTGTGACAGACCCAAACTTGTCATTTTATTTTAGAATTATTTTTTAAATAATAAACTCAAAAACATTTTTAAAAACTATTCAATAACTATACAAAAACGGATAAAATATAGAAAAAATTATACGCATATGTCAAGCATGTCGTTGCATGTTAAAAGGATATTTCAAGTTTAGAAAACTTGTTTATAAACATATTAAAACGCGCACGGTCGGGTCTACAGACATACGTGTAGAACCTCTTATTTCACCAAATTGATCACACATATATTAAATGAGAGAATACATGTTGGTTAGTGTAATTTTACCATTTTTTGTTCTAAAAATACAAAAAACAAATTCAACGCCGTCACAAATCCTTCACAAACTTATAGTATTTGTGACGGACCTAAACTTGTCATTTTATTTTTGAATTTTTTTATATAGAAAACTAATAAATCTTTTAAAAACTATTAAATGACTATTCAAACACAAATAAAATGAACAAAAAATTATACGCATAGTTCGAACATATCGTTGCATGATAAACGATATTTCAGTTTTATAAAACTTTTTAGTAAATTAACTGAGAAAATATGTGTTTGTTGGTGCAATTCTACTTTATTTTAATGGAAAAATACAAAAAACAAATTCAACTCCGTCACAAATGCGTCGCAAACTTATAGTATTTGTGACAGATTTGTGACGGACCCAAACTTTTCATTTTAATTTTTAATTGTCATTTTATATGAAACGAAAACTTTTTAAAAACCTATTAAATGACTATACAAACACAATTAAAATGAACAAAAAATAAAACGCATATGTCGAAAATGTTGTTGCATAATAAACGATATTTCAAGTTTATTAAACTCGTTTGTAAACATAATATAACGCACACGATCGTGTCTATAAACACACGCGTATAACCTCTTAACTCACAAAATTGATAACACTTACATTAAATGAGAGAATTCGTGTTTTTAGTGCAATTTTTCCATTTTATAATCTAAAAATACAAAAAAACAAATTCAAGGATTTCACAAATCCGTCGCAAACTTATAGTATTTGTGACGGACCCAAACTTGTCATTTTAGTTTAGAATTGTTTTTTAAATAAAAAACTCAAAAAAAATTTAAAAAACTATTAAATAAATATACAAACACGGATAAAATAAAGAAAATATAATACACATATGTCGTGCATGTTGTTTTCAAGTTTAGAAAACTTGTTTATAAACATAATAAAACAAGCACGGTCAGGTTTACAGACATACGTGTAGAACCTCTTATTTCACCAAATTGATAACATATATATTAAATAATAGAATACGTGTTTGTTAGTGTAATTCTACCATTTGTTATTTTAAATATACAAAAAAACAAATTCAACGCCGTCACAAACTTATAGTATTTGTGACGGACCCAAACTTGTCATTTTATTTTTGAATTGTTTTTTATATAAAAAACTAATAAACCTTTTAAAAACTATTAAATGACAATACAAACACAAATAAAATGAACAAAAAATTATACACATATGTCGAACATATCGTTGCATGATAAACGATATTTCAATTTTATAAAACTTTTTAGTTAACCTATTATAACGCACACGAGCGTTTATGTATACACACGTGTAGAACCTCTTACTACCCTAAATTGATAACACTTACATTAAATGTAACACCGCCGTTTTGAGAACCAGATTTTTCTTTTTAAAATATCAATTTATCTTTTTCATTTAAAATCACGCAGCGGAAATAGAAAACACGTGGCAAATATATTACAAACAGAAGATGCCACATACAAGTTTGGTGTTACTGTTACTTATCCGATCGACCATTATCAAATACAAACAAATATTATATCAGAGTTATTACAAACATAGTGTTCCTCCTAAGAAATCAAACTACCCGCACATAGTTTTTTTCATTTAAAATCACTGAGGATCACTGAGTACTCAAATAGCATGCGATCAATATAAATACATCACATATCATCAATCATGCTCAGATAGTTCTATCCTAGCATCTCGCGATGAGCTGGCGTAGTCAGGAGGTAACATATCTTGCAGGGGAGCTAACCCGGCTCAATGCACCAAACTGGGGTACCAGACACATCAACCGCTCTGGTGGGGGAGCTATACAGCGTCCACCTTTGCGTTTCAGAATCAACGGATTCCTCTGTTGTACAGCCGCAGCTATACCCGAAGAGGACAAACCTTGTCCGGGGCAAACCTTGCCCAATAAGTAGGACAACTTAGTCCGGGGCAAACCTTGCCCAATAGATCCGTACTGATCACAAATAGATAGTATGATTCAACCGAATCATCAATCAATCAATCATTCATCAATGCGCGCATAAATTCAATTATCATCACAGCATACACCTAATCAAGTGCATACTATACTGTGTCAACATGTTATATTCTAGCATCATCATGCAACCTACACTTAAACAAGTGCGTGTACAAATCGTGGTATACAATCCAGTAATCATTGTTAACATATGTTATAGATATATTAATCGTTATGTTATCAGGCACTTACCTGTCGAGTTAGAATACTAAACACTTCTTTACAGAAGCTCCTGGATCAACTGAAGTACCTAAACAAACATCCCGTATATCAGTACAACCCGAAACAGCAAACTGTATGCTGGAACAGGGTCCTTTACGGCCACAAGCATGTCTACTTGCGCCCATAAGGGCTTAGAATTGCTTGCGCCCGCAAGGAGGTCCTTGCGGCCGCAAGGCAATCCCTTGCGCCCGTAAGCCGTGCCCTTGCGGCCGCAAGGGTGGTCCTTGCGCCCGCATGCATGTCTGCACAGACAATGCGATTTCCAGCCCCCTGCTTTTGGCCATTTCAACCCCAAAACATATCCAATTGTTTCCAAACCAATTTCCAGTGTTCACAAACTACTTTGGCACTTAAACTAAGCTAGAAACAAGGATCAATTCACATTTTAACACCAAATTCAAAGATTGGGATCAAAATCTCCATTTTGACCCATTTGCACTTTAATTCAAGAACACCATCAAAAACCCTGATTTAATTACCAATTCAGGTTGCTAAACACTTAAGAATGATGTAGGAATAGATTGGTATCAGTAGAACAAATTATAGAAGTCAATTTGCCAATTTGAACAATTTGACCTAAATGGTCAAAACATGAAGAACATGAACTTGAAGCTTACTTGAACAACGAGATGGTGAAGATGATAATCAGCAGATTACACTTGATATTAACACTTGAATTCAGCAACCAAAATCAGATAGCTTGATGATCTTTACTTGGATTCTCTTCTTGAAAGGCTTTGCACACACACAAGAACACAATAAGTCCAAAACCAAATGTCTGTGTTTTGTGTGTATACGTGGAGAGGCAAAGATGCCTACTTGTGGGTTATCAATATCCACAAGTGGGTATTTTGTTCCCCTTTCCAACTTACAACTTAATGCACGAGTACCCGTTTTAACCGGGGATATTTTTGGAAACCTCATTCTCATTTAATCAATTATATATATATATTTTTTATTCCTTTTAAATAAAATTCTAGACGTACCAGATTTGAACACGACTAGGCCCATTTTGAGGTTGTTACAAATCTACCCCCTTAAAAAGATTCCGTCCTCGGAATCTACTTTAAGTGAACAAGTGGGGATAGCGGGCCCTCATATCCTCCTTGGTCTCCCATGTCATGTTTGATCCGAGGTTGTGCTTCCATTTGACCAAGACCAGCTGAATAGTCTTCTTTCTCAGCCGTTTAGTCTTCGTGTTCAGAATCTCAACGGGTTCTTCCACGAGCCATGTAGAAGAATCAACTTTCAGATCATGCAAAGGTAGAATCTGATCTTCATCCACCTTGCACTTACGAAGATAGCAGACATTGAAGGTATTATGAATACCTGATAGCTCTGGAGGTAACTCCAAGGATACTGTCTGCTCATTAACTTTCTAAATAATTCTGAAAGGACCAATATATCTCGGACTCAGCTTTCCCCTCTTGCCGAATCTGATAACACCCTTCCAGGGAGAAACCTTCAAGAATACCCGATCACCAATTTCAAAGTTAACCGGCCTGCGTTTAGGATCAGCATACATCTTTTGCCTATCCCTAGCTGCTTTAAGCTTCTCACGTGCAAGCTTAACTTTATCTGCTGTAATCTGGACCAGATCAGGTCCAGCATATTGCTTCTCCCCTAGTGTAGGTGTGCGACAACGCCTACCATTAAGCATCTCATACGGTGGCATACCAATACTGGAATGATATGAGTTGTTATAAGCAAACTCAATCAAAGGCAAATGAGAATCCCATGAGCCACCGTATTCAAGAACACATGCCCGTAGCATGTCTTCAAGACTTTGGATAGTCCTTTCGGACTGTCCGTCTGTCTACGGATGGTATGTGGTACTCAAATGAACACGAGTACCGAGCTCCCGTTGAAGACTCCTCCAAAAGTGTGAAACAAACCGTGTATCCCTATCAGAGACAATAGATAGAGGAACACAGTGTCGAGCAACAATTTCATTTATATAGATCTGAGCAAGTCTGGGCATAGAAGAAGATTCATTCACAGCTAGGAAGTGTGCACTCTTGGTGAGTCTGTCAACAATCACCCAGATCATGTCATGCCCTTTAGAAGTCCTGGGCAATTTAGTAACAAAATCCATAGTGATGTTGTCCCATTTCCATTCAGGAATTGGTAATTGTTGCAAATTACCATAGGGTCTTTGGTGCTCGGTCTTCGCCTGTGCACAAATCTGACACTTCTCCACATAAGAGGCAATGTCACGTTTCAGAGTAGGCCACGAATAAAGTGCCTTAAGATCATGGTACATTTTAGTGCACCCAGGATGAACAGATAGACAAGAACTATGCGCCTCCTTCAATATTAGATCCCGGTTCCCTCCGATGCTAGGTACCCAGATTCGGGACCTATATGTCTTCAAACCCCTGCTGTCATCTTGTAGCTGCTCCTTCATCTTTGTCATAACCTCAGCCTTCAGATTTGCTTCTGTTAAGGCTTCTTGCTGAGCCTCCTTCAAACGAGTGATAAGATCAGAAACAATAGTGATTTTCATGAATTTAACGGTTTCTATGGAGCCCTTTTGGCTTAAAGGATCAGCCACCACATTAGCCTTGCCCGGGTGGTATTTAATCTCACAATCATAATCATTAATTAACTCGATCCACCTGCGTTGCCTCATATTGAGCTCCTTCTATGTGGAAACATACCGGAGACTCTTATGATAAGTGAATACCACACATTTGGTGCCATACAAGTAGTGGCGCCATAGTTTCAGAGCAAAGACAACAACTGCCAACTCCAGATCATGAGTCGGATAGCTCTTCTCATGTGGCTTCAGTTGGCGGGAAGCATAAGATATAACCTTGTCCTTCTGCATAAGGACACTTCCCAAACCTGCGTATGAAGCATCACAGTAAACAATAAAATCATCTGACCCATCAGGCAGAGTCAGAATTGGAGCTTGACATAAAAGTTGTTTCAAAGCTTGGAATGCCTTATCCTGTTCATCAGACCACGAATAGGGAACATCCTTTCATGTATGTTTCGTCAAAGGACCTGCAATCTTAGAAAAATTTTGAATGAATCGCCGATAGTACCCAGCAAGTCCTAAGAAGCTACAAATCTCAGATGGGGTTTTGGGAATTCCCCAATTCATCACCGCCTCAACTTTGGCTGGATCAACCATTACACCATCCTTGCTTATCACATGCCCAAGGAAGTGTATCTTTTCAAGCCAGAACTCGCATTTAGAAAATTTAGCATATAATTGTTCTCGCATCAGAGTGTCAAGAACTATGCGAAGATGTGTCTCGTGTTCTGCTTCAGACCTGGAATAAATAAGAATGTCATCAATGAATACAATGACAAATTTGTCAAGAAAAGCACGACAGACACGGTTCATAAGATCCATAAATATTGCTGGAGCATTCGTCAACCCGAAAGGCATCACAAGAAACTCATAATGCCCATATCTCGTCTTGAAAGCCGTCTTTGGAATATCTTCATCGCGTACACGGACTTAATGATAACCAGAACGAAGATCTATCTTTGAAAAGCAAGTAGAACCCTGAAGTTGATCAAATAGATCATCAATACGAGGAAGAGGGTACTTGTTCTTTACAGTTCGCTTATTCAGCTCCCTGTAGTCAATGCACGTCCGCATCGTCCCATCTTTCTTTTTAACAAACAATACTGGAGCTCCCCAAGGCGAAGAGTTGGGACGATAAAACCTCTCTCAAGAAGTTCCTGTATCTGGGTCATCACCTCATGGACCTCAGACGGTGCAAGACGATAAGGAGATCTTGCTACAGGCGTAGCACCTGGTACAAGATCTATCTGATATTCTACCTCTCTTACCGGTGGCAAACCCGGTAATTCATCAGGGAAAACACCCGGGTATTCAGAAACTACCCGAATGTCATTTACAGCTTTCTTCTCCATGTGTGTATCAATAACATAAGCCAAATAGGACTCATATCCTTTGGCTACAAACTTGCGAGCTTTCATCAGAGAAATCAATGGAGTTTCAGAAGTTCTTCCTTCACCACGAGCCACATCATATGACCCGTCAGAGAAAGGAATTTTAATAATCTTTTTAGAGCAAATAATCTCCGCATTTTGATTGCTGAGCCAATCCATCCCGATTACTACATCAAACCCAGCAATCGGCATAACTAGAAAAGAAACAGGGAAACTAGTCCCGTAACTAGTCCCGTCAATATCAATCAGTGCAATAGGAACTCTATGAACAACAGAGTCTATCCTACCACTAGCAACTTCAACACTTAACGGATCAGTCAGTGTACAGATAGGCAATTGCAGTTTAGCACACAAGAATGCAGAGATGAAAGAATATGTTGCTCCTAAATCAAATAAAACATAGGCAGGAGAGTTAATAATAAGAAAGGTGCCAGTGATAACATTACCTGCAGCCTTAGCCTCATCGGCTGTTATCTGAAATGCCCTACCTGGTGCAACATTCTTTCCCCGACCCGAGGAAGATCCACCAGCTCCTCCTGATCCGGTGTTGGAACCCGACCTACAATCAGCCGATCGGTGTCCCAGCTTGAAGCACTTAAAGCACACATTATCTTTATGTTTACAGCTTTCAGTTGTATGCCCCTTTTGCCCACATTTAGGACACCTTAAAGTATCCTTTGTACAATGCCCGGTATGCCTAGATCGACACAAAGCACACCATAGATCATTAGAAGGACTATACCTGGAACCCCCTTGTTGCTGCTGGTGTTGCTAAGGCTGTCTCTGCCATGATCCTCCACCTGTAGCCTTCAACCCAGAAGACTGTTCAAACTTCCTTTTGGAAGTTCCCTCAGCTTGTGAAGCATGATCAGTCTCATACCGACGTGTAATATCAAATGCCCTATCCAGAGTGGTGGCAAACCGGACGGATGATCGATACTCCGGTGGTAGAGCGAGTGCAAAGCGATTAATCTTTGCATCCTCGTCTGGTAAAGAACCCTGCACGAAACGAACCAATTCGGTATACCTGGTGATGAGTTCCTCAATCGATCGATTGCCTTTAGACAAGGCTCGGAACTCATTATCCACTGCTTCCACCGCCTGGGCTGAACAGTATTTAGCCATCATGATCCTCAGAAAATCAGACCATGTCATAAAGGACAGCAGCCGGTGTAGAAGCTATCACCGTATCATACCAGGACACCGCTCTACCTCGCAGCATCTTTCGTGCATATGCCACCTTCTTGGATTCATCAGCCTCACATGTCTCGAATGCCAATTCAGTATCGTGGATCCACCGTTCCGCGACCACGATATCCATATCACCATCAAAAGTAGGTGGTGAACACATCATGAAGGCCTTTAATCCCATGGACATCTTCTTTTCGGGAACACGTTCCTTAGAGGCCTTAAGACGAGCCTCCAAATCGCGAATATACGCCTCCCGATCATCACTTCCCGACATAGTCAATCTCTAAGTTTTGTTAGATCATTAAAGTCAAACATACTTAGTATACTTTTCCATACTTGATTAATCATGTTAATCAAATAAACAAATAATCAACAACTGTGTTAGTCATGTGAAGAGGACAAACCTTGTCCGGGGCAAACCTTGCCCAATAAGTAGGACAACTTAGTCCGGGGCAAACCTTGCCCAATAGATCCGTACTGATCACAAATAGATAGTATGATTCAAACGAATCATCAATCAATCAATCATTCATCAATGCGCGCATAAATTCAATTATCATCATAGCATACACCTAATCAAGTGCATACTATACTGTGTCAACATGTTATATTCTAGCATCATCATGCAACCTACACTTAAACAAGTGCGTGTACAAATCATGGTATACAATCCAGTAATCATTGTTAACATATGTTATAGATATATTAATCGTTATGTTATCAGGCACTTACCTGTCGAGTTAGAATACTAAACACTTTTTTACAGAAGCTCCTGGATCAACTGAAGTACCTAAACAAACATCTCGTATATCAGTACAACCCGAAACAGCAAACTGTATGCTCGTACAGGGTCCTTTACGGCCACAAGCATGTCTACTTGCGCCCACAAGGGCTTAGAATTGCTTGCGCCCGCAAGGAGGTCCTTGCGGCCGCAAGGCAATCCCTTGCGCCCGTAAGCCGTGCCCTTGCGGCCGCAAGGGTGGTCCTTGCGCCCGCATGCATGTCTGCACAGACAGTGCGATTTCCAGCCCCCTGCTTTTGGCCATTTCAACCCCAAAACATATCCAATCGTTTCCAAACCAATTTCCAGTGTTCACAAACTACTTTGGCACTTAAACTAAGCTAGAAACAAGTATCAATTCACATTTTAACACCAAATTCAAAGATTGGGATCAAAATCTCCATTTTGACCCATTTGCACTTTAATTCAAGAACACCATCAAAAACCCTGATTTAATTACCAATTCAGGTTGCTAAACACTTAAGAATGATGTAGGAATAGATTGGTATCAGTAGAACAAATTATAGAAGTCAATTTGCCAATTTGAACAATTTGACCTAAATGGTCAAAACATGAAGAACATGAACTTGAAGCTTACTTGAACAAGGAGATGGTGAAGATGATAATCAGCAGATTACACTTGATATTAACACTTGAATTCAACAACCAAAATCAGATAGCTTGATGATCTTTACTTGGATTCTCTTCTAGAAAGGCTTTACACACACACAAGAACACAATAAGTCCAAAACCAAATGTCTGTGTTTTGTGTGTATACGTGGAGAGGCAAAGATGCCTACTTGTGGGTTATCAATATCCACAAGTGGGTATTTTGTTCCCCTTTCCAACTTACAACTTAACGCACGAGTACCCGTTTTAACCGGGGATATTTTTGGAAACCTCATTCTAAATCATTTAATAATTTATTATTCTTATCTATTTATCATAATATTTTAGTATTATCATTTCTTTATTATTTTCTTCTATTTTTCTCATTTAATCAATTATATATATATATATATATATTTTATTCCTTTTAAATAAAATTCTAGACGTACCAGATTTGAACACGACTAGGCCAATTTTGAGGTTGTTACATTAAATGAGAGAATATGTGTTTGTTGGTGCAATTCTACTATATTTTAATGGAAAAATATTAAAAACCAAATTCAACTCCCTCACAAATCCGTCGCAAACTTATAGTATTTGTGACAGATTTGCGACGGACCCAAACTTTTTGTTTTATTTTTGTATTGTTTTTTATATAAAAAACTCAAACTTTTTTAAAACATATTAAATGACCATACAAACACAATTAATATGAACAAAAAATAAAACACATATGTCGAAAATGACGTTACATAATAAACGATATTTCAAGTTGATTAAACTTGTTTGTAAACATATTATAGTGCACACGAGCGTGTCTATAAACACACGCGTATAACCTCTTAATTGTCCAAATTGTTAACACTTACATTAAATGAGAGAATCCATGTTTTTAGTGCAATTTTTCCATTTTATAATCTAAAAATATGAAAAAACAAATTTAAGGCTTTCACAAATCCGTCACAAACTTATAGTATTTGTGACGGACTCAAACTTGTCATTTTATTTTTGAATTGTTTTTTATATAAAAAACTCAAACAACATTTTTAAAAACTATTAAATAACTATACAAACATGGATAAAATATAGAAAAAATTATACGCATATGTCGAGCATGTCGTTGCATGTTAAAAGGATATTTCAAGTTTACAAAACTTGTTTATAAACATAATAAAACACGCACGGTCGGGTCTACAGACATACGTGTAGAACCTCTTATTTCACTAAATTGATAACACATATATTAAATAAGAGAATACATCTTTATTAGTGTAATTTTACCATTTTTTATTATAAAATACAAAAAAATAAATTCAACGCCGTCACAAATCCGTCATAGACTTATAGTATTTGTGACGAACCCAAACTTGTCATTTTATTTTTGAATTGTTTTTTTATATAAAAAACTAATAAACCTTTTAAATCTATTAAATTACTATACGAACACAAATAAAATGAACAAAAAATTATACGCATATGTCGAACATATCATTGCATGATAAACGATATTTCAATTTTATAAATCTTGTTTGTAAACCTATTATAACAAACACGAGCGTTTCTATAGACACACGTGTAGAACCTCTTACTTCACCAAATTGATAACACTTACATTAAATGAGAGAACATGTGTTTGTTGGTGCAATTCTACTATATTTTAATGGAAAAATACAAAAAACAAATTTAACTCCCTCACAAATCCATCGCAAACTTATAGTATTTGTGACATATTTGCGATGGGCACTAACTTTTCATTTTATTTTTGAATTTTTTTTATATATGTCACACCCCGCCTCGGCGGAAACACGAGGTGCGACGGAGAGGCTCATCATAACACATTCATATAGGAATAAAGAAATTTCTAAATGAATCACACCAACGCGTCATGACGTTCCTTGACACAAGAGGGGACTTGTGCCGTGGTAAGTCACTTCACAACATCCATAGTCAACAATTAAAAACAAGAAAATACGAAATAGTTGTTCCCATAACCCGGGACAAGTATACGGGCTACAAGCCCTAGAGGCCTAGATTTATAAATCCATGTTCATAATAGCATAGTTAAATAAAAGAATCCTTAGTCAACCGCTCATGTCACGCTAAGGCTATCTAAGGTCACCTAAGCTCCTTAGGCATTGTTATTAGCATTACCTGAAAATGAACACTCGAAAATGTCAACATAAAGTTGGTGAGCTCGCAAGTTTAACGTAAAAGCATGTTTGCCATGTATAGTAAATTTGTATGACAATTTAACACGTAAGGCATGGCACGCAAATGAGAGTATAGCAATACCCGGAACACAAGTTCACCGGGCACGAGTCATTAGTCATTAGCCTTCGAACGATCGCCTACCAGCTCAAGCTACTAGTTGGCTATAAATATTAATGTGGTAATCAATAGTCTTAACCCGAACACGGATTCAATAAAAATAATCCCCAACACGGGCTCAATAGACATAATCCCGAACACGGGCTCAATAGGTGCACACAAATGCCACATAATTGTCATATAAAAAATATAGTAAAGTAATATTGACATGGCATAAAGAAATTTTGAAACATGTTTTGAGTGTCATTCCCCCCCCCCCCCCCCACTATAACATATAAAAAGGGGTCACGAGTACTCACCTTAGTTGTGGGTTGTCACTTGAATCTTAACGCGCTCAGGAATCTACAAACACGTATAAACTAAGTTATATTCTATTCACGTGTAAGAGTTCTCTTTTGTACTAATATTGAATCATTAAATGTAATTAGGTTTCGCGATTAAGTTTTACCGTAGGTTACATAAGTGCATCTATTCCTTGGGCCTAACCCCAATATATATTTTTGAGGTTTCAAACCTTAGTTATTTTCCTTTTTAAATGTGTAGGTTAAATTCTGAAATTTTGGGTACTCTTCGTGTATTTTTAAAATAATTTAAACGTCCTAATTATTTTCCTAAATTTTTAGGGAAGAGGTCTTAATGTCTCTATTATTTTATATAATTGTTTCTAGAGTTGAATAATATGTTAATTATTTTTAAGAAATACTTTAATTAGTGTTGGTCAGAAAATGCCTTCAGCTTGCGCGTCACAAAGTTATTATTTATTTAAAATACTAAAAAACCTTAATTAAATCTAAAATTTTTACAGTAACTTAAAAACAATTAAAAAACTCTTTCATATAAATTTTTGTCCATTAATTCGGATATTTAAATGTCTTACAATATTTTAAACTCTGATTATAGAAATTCCCTAAACTTCCAGATTTGACAACAAAAATGTTTTCTGCTAATTAAAATAGAAAACCATCTTAATAAATTTTGAAAATTTTACAATACTTTGAAAACTCATAAAATATGCCTCATATTTATTTTGAAGAATTTTAATGATGTTTAGAATAGGTTTTTCAACTATTAAAGTTAGTAGATTAAAACTGTAAGAAATCACAGATTTGCGCACCTAAACGATTTTAATTATTTGGGCGACCAAATAAACTTAGTTTTGTATGAAACCAATTGTAGATGAAAGGAGACTCAACGAACTTATTTTTAGTGTCAAGAATCGATTTTTTTCATTCTGTTTTGGCCGAGATATGGCCTCTTAAAATTAGTATATATTCTGCCCAGATTATAGGTTCTTGTTCTTTAAGTTTTAAATCAACTCGACCAATCATTTGGGTTTGATATTCAACCAAAAACATCAAAATCATAACTTCATGTGTGATTAGGATGTGTTTAATCCATCAACCATGTTTTACATGCAAAGAAACAAGAAGAAGAAATTAAAGTTTATAAAGGAACATGTACATACCTAAACTCCTCAAATGGAGATCAAAGCAACTAGCCTTCTTGAGGATTTGAAGAACAACAATTATGGAGAAGTGGGAAGGCTTGAAATTTGTCAAGAGAGAGAGAAAGAGGCTGGCCAAAACAATGGGGAGAGGTTTAGGGGGTTTAGGAGGTTAGTTTGGAAGATTATATAAAATTTAGGTGTTTAAGTTTGAGTTTAAATTTAAATCTTGAGTTTATCCCTCCTCCTTGGATGACTTTTCAAACTTAAATATATATATATATATATATATATTTTTCCTTCGGAATTAGTTAGGATCAGAAACTTCTTTTGTTTTAATTTGAAGTAAAAATTAACCTTATCTTTTTTCCTTGCCGTAAGATGTATATATATATATATATATATATATATAAATTGTATTAGTATTATTACTTATTATAAGTTCCTAGTGCTGCATACATTTATTTCTTGTAGGTGTGTTTAACTATTTAATCATTTATGTGTTATATTGACTTATTAAAGTTACCACTTTGAATGATATTTAAACTTGCCATCTAGTATCCACTATTATCCATATATTATTAGTATTAGGGTTATTTATTTAGTTGGGGGCTTCATTCACCCATACTCGTTCTAGAGACATTTCCACGATAACATTGTACCCTAGAAATCGGTTAAATATTCTACCACCTTATTTGAAAAATCTAAACATATATAACACCTAATTATAGCATTTACTAGACTTTAGGAATCACACTAGCACGTAGATTTAGGTTGTATAACAATTTAAACTCAACTAACCTGTTTTAGGTGACGGATGTCACAATATAAAAAACTCAAACTTTTTTAAAACCTATTAAATGACTATACAAACACAAATAAAATGAACAAAAAATAAAACACATATGTCAAAAATGTCGTTGCATAGTAAACGATATTTCAAGTTTATTAAAGTTGTTTGTAAACATATTATAATGCACACAACTGTGTATATAAACACACGCGTATAACCTCTTAACTGACCAAATTAATAACACCCACATTAAATAAGAGAATTCGTGTTTTTAGTGCAATTTTCCATTTCATAATCTAAAAATACAAAAAAACAAATTCAAGGCTTTCACAAATCCGTCGCAAACTTATAGTATTTGTGACGGACCCAAACTTGTCATTTTATTTTTGAATTGTTTTTTATATAAGAAACTCAAAAACATTTTAAAAAACTGTTAAATAACTATACAAACAATGATAAAATATAGAAAAAATTATACGCATATGTCGAGCATGTCGTTGCATGTTTAAAGGATATTTCAAGTTTAGAAAACTTGTTTATAAACATAATAAAACGCCCATGGTCGGGTCTACACACATACGTGTAGAACCTCTTATTCCACCAAATTGATAACACATATATTAAATGAGAAAATACGTGTATTAGTGTAATTTTACCATTTTTTATTCTAAAAATACAAAAAACAAATTCAACCCCGTCAAAAACTTATAATATTTGTGACGACCCAAACTTGCCACTTAGATTTTGAATTGTTTTATTATATAAAAAACTAATAAACCTTTTAAAAACTATTAAACGACTATACAAACACAAATAAAATGAACAAAAAATTATACGCATATGTCGAACATATCGATACATGATAAACGATATCTCAATTTTATAAAACTTGTTTGTAAACATACTATAACGCACACGTGCGTTCCTATAGACACACGCGTATAACCTCTTAATTGACCAAATTGATAACACCTACATTAAATAAGAGAATCCGTGTTTTTAGTGCAATTCTACTCTATTTCAATCGAAAATTACAAAAAACAAATTCAACTCCCTCACAATTCCGTCGCAAACTTATTGTATTTGTGACAGATTTGCGACGGACCCAAACTTTTCATTTCATTCTTGAATTGTTTTTTTATATAAAAAATGCAAACTTTTTAAAAACCTATTAAATGACTATACAAACACAATTAAAATGAACAAAAAATAAAACGCATATGTCGAAAATATCGTTGTATAATAAACGACATTTCAAATTTATTAAACTTGTTTGAAAACATATTATAACACAGACGACCGTGTCTATAAACACATGCGTATAACCTCTTAATTCCCCAAATTGATAACACCTACAATAAATGAGAGAATCCGTGATTTTAGTGCAATTTTTCCATTTTATAATCTAAGAATACAAAAAAACAAATTCAAGGCTTTCACAAATCCGTCGCAAACTTATAGTATTTGTGACGGACCCAAACTTGCCATTTTATATTTGAATTTTTTTTATATAAAAAACTCAAAATCATTTTTAAAAATTATTAAATAACTATACAAACAAAAAATATATAGATAAAAATTATACGCAAATGTCAAGCATGTCGTTGCATGTTAAATGATATTTCAAGTTTAGAAAACTTGTTTATAAATATAATAAAACGCGCACGGTCGGGTCTACAGACATACGTGTAGAACCTCTTATTTCACGAAAATGATAACACATATATTAAATAAAATAATACGTGTTTGTTAGTGTAATTTTACCATTTTTTATTATAAAAATACAAAAATCAAATTCAACGCCGTCACAGACTTACAGTATTTATGACAGACCCAAGCTTGTCAATTTATTTTTGAATTGTTTTTTTATATAAAAAACTAGTAAACCTTTTAAAAACTATTAAATGACTATACAAACATAAAAAAAATAAACAAAAAAATAAACGCATATGTCGATATATCGTTTCATGATAAACGATATTTCAATTTTATAAAACTTGTTAGTAAACCTATTATACCACACACGAGCATTTCTATAGACACACGTGTAGAACCTCTTATTTCACCATATTGATAACACTTACATTAAATGAGAGAATATGTGTTTGTTGGTGCAATTCTACTATATTTTAATCGAAAAATACAAAAAACAAATTAAACTCTCTTACCAATCCGTTGCAAACATATAGTATTCGTAATAGATTTGCGTCGGACCTAAACTTTTCATTTTAATTTTGAATTGTTTTTTTATATGAAAAACTCAAACTTTTTTAAAACCTATTAAATGACTATACAAACACAATTAAAATGAACAAGAAATAAAACGCATATGTCGAAAAAGTCGTTGCATAATAAACGATATTTCAAGTTTATTAAACTTGTTTGTAAACATATTATAACGCACACGACCGTGTATATAAACACACGCGTATAACCTATTAATTTACCAAATTGATAAAACCAACATTAAATAAGATAATTCGTGTTTTTAGTGCAATTTTTCCATTTTATAATCTAAAAATACAAAAAAAAATTTCAAGGCTTTCACAAATCCGTCGCAAACTTATAGGATTTGTGACGAACCCAAACTTGTCATTTTATTTTTGAATTGTTTTTTATATAGAATACTTACAAACATTTTTAAAAACTATTAAATAACTATACAACCACTGATAAAATATAGAAAAAATTGTACGCATATGTCCAGCATGTGGTTGCATGTTAAATGATATTTCAAGTTTAGAAACTTGTTTATAAACATAACAAAACGTGCACGGTGGGGTCTACAGACATACGTGTAGAACCTCTTATTTCACCAAGACATATATTAAATGAGAGAATACGTGTTTGTTAGTGTAATTTTACCATTTTTTATTCCAAAAATACAAAAAACAAATTCAACGCCGTCACAAATCCGTCACACACTTATAGTATTTGTGACGGACCCAAACTTGTCATTTTAATTTTTAATTGTTTTTTTATATAAAAAAACTTATAAACCTTTTAAAAACTATTAAATTACTTTACAAACACAAATAAAATGAACAAAAAATTATACGCATATGTCGAACATATCGTTGCATGTTAAATGAAATTTCAAGTTTATAAAACTTGTTAGTAAACCCATTATACCGCACACGAGCGTTTCTATAGACATACGTGTAGACCTCTTACTTCACAAAACTGTTAACACTTACATTAAATGAGAGAATATGTTTTTGTTGGTGCAATTCTACTCTATTTCAATCGAAAATTACAAAAAACAAATTCAACTCCCTCACAAATCCGTCGCAAACTTATTGTATTTGTGACAGATTTGCGACGGACCCAAACTTTTCATTTCATTCTTGAATTGTTTTTTTATATAAAAAACGCAAACTTTTTAAAAACCTAATATATGACTATACAAACACAATTAAAATGAACAAAAAATAAAACGCATATGTCGAAAATATCGTTGCATAATAAACGACATTTCAAATTTATTAAACTTGTTTGTAAACATATTATAACACAGACGACCGTGTCTATAAACACATGCGTATAATTGACCAAATTGATAACCCCTACATTAAATGATAGAATTCGTGTTTTTGGTGGAATTTTTCCATTTTATAATCTAAAAATAGAAAAAAACAAATTCAAAGCTTTCACAAATCCGTCACAAAGTTATAGTATTTGTGATGGACCCAAACTTGTCTTTTTATTTTAGAATTGTTTTTTATATAAAAAACTCAAAAACATTTTTAAAAACTATTAAAGAACTATACAAACACCGAAAAAAGTATAGAAAAAATTATACACATATGCTGTGCATGTCGTGGAGTGTTAAAAAGATATTTCAGCTTTAGAAAACTTGTTTATAAACATAATAAAACAAGCATGGTCGGGTCTACACACATACGTGTAGAACCTCTTATTTCACCAAATTGATAACACATATATTAAATGAGAGAATACGTGTTTGCTAGTGTAATTTTACCGTTTTTTATTCTAAAAATACAAAAAATAAATTCAACATGGTCACAAATCCGTCACGGACATATAGTATTTGTGACGGACCCAAACTTGTCATTTTATTTTTGAATTGTTTTTTATATAGAATACTTAAAAACATTTTTAAAAACTATTAAATAACTATACAAACACACATAAAATATAGAAAAAATTATATGCATATGTCTAGCATGTAGTTGCATGTTAAATGATATTTCAAGTTTAGAATCTTGTTTATAAACATAACAAAACGTGCATGGTGGGGTCTACACACATACATGTAGAACCTCTTATTTCACCAAGACATATATTAAATGAGAGAATACTTGTTTGTTAGTGTAATTTTACCATTTTTTATTCCAAAAATACAAAAAACAAATTCAACGCCGTCACAAATCCGTCACACACTTATAGTATTTGTGACGGACCCAAACTTGTCATTTTAATTTTTAATTGTTTTTTTATATAAAAAAACTTATAAACCTTTTAAAAACTATTAAATTACTATACAAACACAAATAAAATGAACAAAAAATTATACGCGTATGTCGAACATATCGTTGCATGTTAAATGAAATTTCAAGTTTATAAAACTTGTTAGTAAACCCATTATACCGCACACGAGCGTTTCTATAGACATACGTGTAGACCTCTTACTTCACAAAACTGTTAAAACTTACATTAAATGAGAGAATATGTTTTTGTTGGTGCAATTCTACTCTATTTCAATCGAAAATTACAAAAAACAAATTCAACTCCCTCACAAATCCGTCGCAAACTTATTGTATTTGTGACAGATTTGCGACGGACCCAAACTTTTCATTTCATTCTTGAATTGTTTTTTTATATAAAAAACGCAAACTTTTTAAAAACCTATTAAATGACTATACAAACACAATTAAAATGAACAAAAAATAAAACGCATATGTCGAAAATATCGTTGCATAATAAAAGACATTTCAAATTTATTAAACTTGTTTGTAAACATATTATAACACAGACGACCGTGTCTATAAACACATGCGTATAACCTCTTAATTGACCAAATTGATAACCCCTACATTAAACGATAGAATTCGTGTTTTTGGTGCAATTTTTCCATTTTATAATCTAAAAATAGAAAAAAACAAATTCAAAGCTTTCACAAATCCGTCACAAAGTTATATTATTTGTGACGGACCCAAACTTGTCATTTTATTTTAGAATTGTTTTTTATATAAAAAACTCAAAAACATTTTTAAAAACTATTAAAGAACTTTACAAACACCGATAAAATATAAAAAATTATACACATATGCACGGGTCTACACACATACGTGTAGAACCTCTTATTTCACCAAATTGATAACACATATATTAAATGAGAGAATACGTGTTTGCTAGTGTAATTTTACCATTTTTTATTCTAAAAATACAAAAAATAAATTCAATTGCATAGCAAATCCGTCACGGACATATAGTATTTGTGATAGACCCAAACTTGTCATTTTATTTTTGAATTGTTTTTTATATAAAAAACTAATAAACCTTTTATAAATTATTAAATGACTATACAAACACAAATAAAATGAACAAAAAATTATGCGCATATGTCGAACATATCGTTGCATGATAAACGATATTTCAGTTTTATAAAACTTGTTAGTAAACCTATTAATAACATTTACATTAAATGAGAGAATGTGTGTTTGTTGGTGCAATTCTACTATATTTTAATAAAAAAATACAAAAAAAATCAACTCCCTCTCAAATCCGTCGCAAACTTATAGTATTTGTGCCAGATTTGTGACGGACCCAAACTTTACATTTTATTTTTGAATTGTTTTTTTATTTTAAAAACTTAAACTTTTTTAAAACTATTAAATGACTATACAAACACAATTAAAATGAACAAAAGATAAAACGCACATGTCGAAATTGTCATTGCATAATAAACGATATTTCATGTTTATTAAACTTATTTGAAAACATATTATAACGCACACGACCGTGTCTATAAACACACGCGTATAACCTATTAATTGACCAAATATATATCACCTACATTAAATGAGAGAATCGTGTTTTTAGTGCAATTTTTCCATTTTATAATCAAAAAATACAAAAAAACAAATTCAAGGCTTTCACAAATCCGTGGCAAACTTATAGTATTTGTGACGGACGAAAACTTGTCATTTTATTTTAGAATTGTTTTTTTATATAAAAAACTCAAAAACATTTTTAAAAACTATTAAATAACTATACAAACACCGATAAAATATTAAAAACATTATACGCATATGTCGTGCATATCGTTGCACGTTAAAAGGATATTTCAAGTTTAGAAAACTTGTTTATAAACATAATAAAACGAGCATGGTCGGGTCTACACACATACGTGTAGAACCTCTTATTTCACCAAATTGATAACACATATATTAAATGAGATAATACGTGTTTGTTAGCGTAATTTTACCATTTTTTTATTTTAAAAATACAAAAAACAAATTGAACATCGTCATAAATCTGTCACAGACATATAGTATTTGTGATAGACCCAAACTTGTCATTTTATTTTTGAATGTTTTTTTAATAAAAAACTAATAAACCTTTTAAAAACTATTAAATGACTATACAAACAAAAATAAAATGAACAAAATATTATACGCATATGTCGAACATATCGTTGCATGATAAACGATATTTCAATTTTATAAAACTTGTTAGTAATCCTATTACAACGTACACGAGCGTTTCTATAGACACATGTGTAGAACCTCTTACTTCACCATATTGATAACATTTGCGTTAAATGAGAGAATATGTGTTTGTTGGTGCAATTCTAGTGTATTTTAATCGAAAAATACAAAAAAAAAATCAACTCCCTCACAAATCCGTCGCAAACTTATAGTATTTGTGACAGATTTGCGACGGACCCAAACTTTACATTTTATTTTTGAATTGTTTTTTTATATTAAAAACATAAACTTTTTTAAAACTATTAAATGACTTTACAAACACAATTAAAATGAACAAAAGATAAAACGCATATGTCAAAAATGTCGTTGCAGAATAAACGATATTTCAAGTTTATTAAACTTGTTTGTAAACATATTATAACGCACATGACCGTGTCTATAAACACACGCGTATAACCTCTTAATTGACCAAGTTGATAACACATACATTAAATGAGAGAATCGTGTTATTAGTGCAATTTTTCCATTTTATAATCTAAAAATACAAAAAAACAAATTCAAGGCTTTCACAAATCTGTCACAAACTTATAGTATTTGTGACGTACCCAAACTTGTCATTTTATTTTAGAATAGTTTTTTTATATAAAAAACTCAAAAACATTTTTAAAAACTATTAAATAACTATAGAAACAATGATAAAATATAGAAAAAATTATACGCATATGTCGAGCATGTCGTTGCATGTTTAAAGGATATTTCAACTTTAGAAAACTTGTTTATAAACATAATAAAACGCCCATGGTCGGGTCTACACACATACGTGTAGAACCTCTTATTCCACCAAATTGATAACACATATATTAAATGAGAGAATACGTGTTTTAGTGTAATTTTACCATTTTTTATTCTAAAAATACAAAAAACAAATTCAACTCCGTCACAAACTTATAATATTTGTGACGACCCAAACTTGCCATTTAGATTTTGAATTGTTTTATTATATACAAAACTAATAAACCTTTTAAAAACTATTAAATGACTATACAAACACAAATAAAATGAACAAAAAATTATACGCATATGTCGAACATATCGATACATGATAAATGATATTTCAAATTTATAAAACTTGTTTGTAAACCTATTATAACGCACACGAGCGTTTCTATAGACACACGCGTATAACCTCTTAATTGACCAAATTGATAACACCTACATTAGATAAGAGAATCCGTGTTTTTAGTGCAATTCTACTCTATCTCAATCGAAAATTACAAAAAACAAATTCAACTCCCTCACAAATCTGTCACAAACTTATTGTATTTGTGATAGATTTGCGACGGACCCAAACTTTTCATTTCATTCTTGAATTGTTTTTTTATATAAAAAACGCAAACTTTTTAAAAACATATTAAATGACTATACAAACACAATTAAAATGAACAAAAAATAAAACGCATATGTCGAAAATATCGTTGCATAATAAACGACATTTCAAATTTATTAAACTTGTTTGTAAACAAATTATAACACAGACAACCGTGTCTATAAACACATGCGTATAACCTCTTATTTCCCCAAATTGATAACACCTACAATAAATGAGAGAATCCGTGATTTTAGTGCAATTTTTCCATTTTATAATCTAAGAATACAAAAAAACAAATTCAAGACTTTCACAAATCCGTCGCAAACTTATAGTATTTTTGACGGACCCAAACTTGCCATTTTATATTTGAATTATTATTTATATAAAAAACTCAAAAACATTTTTAAAAATTATTAAATAACTATACAAACAAAAAAAATATAGATAAAAATTATACGCAAATGTCGAGTATGTCGTTGCATGTTAAATGATATTTCAAGTTTAGAAAACTTGTTTATAAATATAATAAAACGCGCACAGTCGGGTCTACAGACATACGTGTAGAACCTCTTATTTCACCAAATTGATAACACATATATTAAATAAAATAATACGTGTTTGATAGTGTAATTTACCATTTCTTATTATAAAATACAAAAATCAAATTCAACGCCGTCACAGACTTACAGTATTTGTCACAGACCCAAGCTTGTCAATTTATTTTTGAATTGTTTTTTTATATAAAAAACTAGTAAACCTTTTAAAAACTATTAAATGACTATACAAACAAAAAAAAATGAACAAAAAAATATACGCATATGTCGAACATATCGTTGCATGATAAATGATATTTCAATTTTATAAAACTTGTTAGTAAACCTATTATACCGCACACGAGCGTTTCTATAGACACACGTGTAGAACCTCTTATTTCACCAAATTGATAACACTTACATTAAATGAGAGAATATGTGTTTGTTGGTGCAATTCTACTATATTTTAATCGAAAAATACAAAAAACAAATTAAACACTCTTACCAATCCGTTGCAAACATATAGTATTCGTGATAGATTTGTGACGGACCTAAACTTTTTATTTTAATTTTGAATTGTTTTTTTATATGAAAAACTCAAACTTTTTTAAAACCTATTAAATGACTATACAAACACAATTAAAATGAACAAGAAATAAAACGCATATGTCGAAAATGTCGTTGCATAATAAACGATATTTCAAGTTTATTAAACTTGTTTGTAAACATATTATAACGCACACGACCGTGTATATAAACACACGCGTATAACCTATTAATTGACCAAATTGATAACACCAACATTAAATAAGATAATTCGTGTTTTTAGTGCAATTTTTCTATTTTATAATCTAAAAATACAAAAAAAAAATCAAGGCTTTCACAAATCCGTTACAAACTTATAGGATTTGTGACGGACCCAAACTTGTCATTTTATTTTTGAATTGTTTTTTATATAGAAAACTTAAAAAACATTTTTAAAAACTATTAAATAACTATACAAACACACATAAAATATAGAAAAAATTATACGCATATGTCCAGCATGTGGTTGCATGTTAAATGATATTTCAAGTTTAGAAACTTGTTTATAAACATAACAAAACGTGCACGGTCGGGTCTATAGACATACGTGTAGAACCTCTTTTTTCACCAAGACATATCTTAAATGAGAGAATACGTGTTTGTTAGTGTAATTTTACCAGTTTTTATTCCAAAAATACAAAAAACAAATTCAACGCCGTCACAAATCCGTCACACACTTATAGTATTTGTGACGGACCCAAACTTGTCATTTTAATTTTTAATTGTTTTTTTATATAAAAAACTTATAAACATTTTTAAAAACTATTAAAGAACTATACAAACACCGATAAAATATAGAAAAAATTATACACATATGCTGTGCATGTCGTTGAATTTTAAAAAGATATTTCAACTTTAGAAAACTTGTTAGTAAACCCATTATAACGCACACGAGCGTTTCTATAGACATACGTGTAGACCTCTTACTTCACAAAATTGGTAACACTTACATTAAATGAGAGAATATGTTTTTGTTGGTGCACTTCTAGTCTATTTTAATCGAAAAATATAAAAAACAAATTCAACTCCCTCACAAATCCGTCGCAAACTTATAGTATTTGTGACAAATTTGCGACGGACCCAAACTTTTCATTTTAATTTTGAATTGTTTTTTTATATGAAAAAATCAAACTTTTTTAAAACCTATTAAATGACTATACAAACACAATTAAATTGAACAATAAATAAAATGCATATGTCGAAAATGTCGTTGCCTAATAAACGATATTTCAAGTTTATTATACTTGTTTGTAAACATATTATAACGCACTCGATCGTGTCTATAAACACATGCGTATAACCTCTTAATTGACCAAATTGATAACCCCTACATTAAATGATCGAATTCGTGTTTTTATTGCAATTTTTCCATTTTATAATCTAAAAATAGAAAAAAACAAATTCAAAGTTTTCACAAATCCGTCACAAAGTTATAGTATTTGTGACGGACCCAAACTTGTCATTTTATTTTAGAATTGTTTTTTATATAAAAAACTTAAAAACATTTTTAAAAACAATTAAAGAACTATACAAACACTGATAAAATATAGAAAAAATTATTCACATATGCTGTGCATGTCGTTGAATGTTAAAAAGATATTTCAACTTTAGAAAACTTGTTTATAAACATAATAAAACGAGCATGGTCGGGTCTATAGACATACGTGTAGAACGTCTTATTCCACCAAATTGATAACACATATATTAAATGAGATATTACGTGTTTGTTGGTGTAATTTTACCATTTTTTAATTCTAAAAATACAAAAAACAAATTCAACATCGTCACAAATCCGTCACAGACTTATAGTATTTGTGACGGACCCAAACTTGTCATTTTATTTTTGAATTGTTTTTTATATAAAAAACTAATAAACCTTTTAAAAACTATTAAATGACTATACAAACAAAAATAAAATGAACAAAAAATTATACGCATATGTCGAACATATCGTTGCATTATAAAAGATATTTCAATTTTATAAAACTTGTTAGTAAACCTATTATAACGCACACGAGCGTTTCTATAGACACATGTGTAGAACCTCTTACTTCACCAAATTGATAACATTTACATTAAATGAAAGAATATGTGTTTGTTGGTGCAATTCTACTGTATTTTAATCGAAAAATACAAAAAAAAATAAAAATAAACTCCCTCACAAATCCGTCGCAAACTTATAGTATTTGTGACAGATTTGCGACGGACCCAAACTTTACATTTTATTTTTGAATTGTTTTTTAATATTAAAAATAAAACTTTTTTAAAATTTTTAAATGACTATACAAACACAATTAAAATGAGCAAAAGATAAAACGCACATGTCGAAAATGTCATTGCATAATTAGCGATATTTCATGTTTATTAAACTTATTTGAAAACATATTATAACGCACACGACCGTGTCCATAAAAACACGCGTATAACCTCTTAATTGACCAAATTGATATCACGTACATTAAATGAGAGAATCGTGTTTTTAGTGCAATTTTTCCATTTTATAATCTAAAAATACAAAAATACAAATTCAAGGCTTTCACAAATCCGTGGCAAACATATAGTATTTGTGACGGACGAAAACTTGTCATTTTAATTTAGAATTTTTTTTTATATAAAAAACTCAAAAACATTTTTAAAAACTATTAAATAACTATACAAACACACATAAAATATAAAAAACATTATACGCATATGTCGCGCATATCGTTTCACGTTAAAAGGATATTTCAAGTTTAGAAAACTTGTTTATAAACATAATAAAACGAGCATGGTCGGGTCTACACACATACGTGTAGAACCTCTTATTTCACCAAATTGATAACACATATATTTAAGAAGAGAATATGTGTTTGTTAGTGTAATTTTACCATTTTTTTATTTTAAAAATACAAAAAACAAATTCAACATCGTCACAAATCCGTCACACACATATAGTATTTGTGATGGACCCAAACTTGTCATTTTATTTTTGAATGTTTTTTTAATAAAAAACTAATAAACCTTTTAAAAACTATTAAATGACTATACAAACAAAAATAAAATGAACAAAATATTATACGCATATGTCGAACATATCGTTGCATGATAAACGATATTTCAATTTTATAAAACTTGTTAGTAATCCTATTACAACGCACACGAGCGTTTCTATAGACACAGGTGTAGAACCTCTTACTTCACCAAATTGATAACATTTACGTTAAATGAGAGAATATGTGTTTGTTGGTGCAACTCTACTGTATTTTAATCGAAAAATACAAAAAAAAATCAACTCCCTCACAAATCCATCGCAAACTGTAACATCCTCAAATATGGCCTATTCGCGTGCTCCAATTGGGTATGTCGGTTTAATTAAACGAATTAAATATAAATATATTTGTAAGAATTAATAGAAATTAGTTATTGGCCAGATAAATATGAATTTAAAAATAGTATTAAAAATAGAAAAGAATTATAAAATAATAACTGGTTTCAAACGAGGTTTCCAAAAATATCCTCGTTAGTTGAAACGGTTATTCGGGTGTCGTGTTGTATGTTGAAAAGGGGAACAAAATACCCCTTGTCGATAATTGTTGACCATAAGTCGGTCCATATATGGGTGAGTCAGCCTACTCACTTTCAACACACACACACATACGAGACATACACACACTTCTCATTCTTGTTCTTCCATGTGCTCTTGAAGGAAAATCAAAGCCAAGGTCAACCAAGGCTGGATTAAACAAGAAATCAAGTCCATAATCTGCTTCTAATCCTTTCATCATCATCATCTTGCTCTTGGTAAGGTTCTACCACTCTTGTTCTTCAATTTGGGGTTTAGGTCAAGAATTGGGTAAAACGAATTAGTTAACCAAGCTTAGATTTCTTGATTGCAATATGTTCTAGGATCATTAGGGAGTTGATTGGAATCAATTTTAGTGATTAAAGTTGCTATTTTGATTGCAATTCTTGAATTTGACCAAATGGGTCAAATATGGTGAATTCATGGATTAATCATGAATTTGATGTTATAGTAGGTTATGTTTATGTTTATGGACTCTCTTTGATGTCCCAAAACTAGTACATAATCTGGAAATAATTAAGATCAAGTAAAGTTTGAGTTTGAATGGAAAAACAGCAGCTGCAGGACACTTTCTCGCAGCCCTGTTCCTGCGTCACGGCGCGACCCATTAGGGTGTCGCGGCGCGATCTTCACAGCAGTGAAGGGGTGGCTGTTTTTCAATGGTTAATGTTATTTGGGATGGTTTATGGTATTCTTAATAAGTTAAACACGTATTTGGGGTTAAAACCAGAATATTGAGTGTATGTATATGTGGTATGATTTTTAAGTAAACTTGTAATATGCAATAGATAATGGTTGAATCACTTTTGACCATTTTAGAGGTATTTAGTATGGTTTAGACATTTTTACTCAATTAAACACATAAGTACGAATATAACACTAGTAATAGTATATGTGTTTATGTGTGGTAATCTAAATGAATTAAATGTATATGTAATAGGTAATTAAGCTATCAAGGAGAGCCAAGTTCATATTGTGTTGTTTATAAACACACGAGGTGAGTACCGACTCTTATGACTTCAATTAAGGAAGGTTTGAATGCAAGAAAAGTTATATGATTACGACATGCTACAACTTGTATTATGAAAGTCATATGTATGCTAGTATGGTTTATGTTTACAATGATAATGAATGAACACATGATATATGATATGTAAGTTGGTTGATGGATCCGGATTGGATCCATCTCGTTAAAGTTGTTAGTTATTACAGAGTGCATGCCAGCGGATCCAAATTGGAGCCGCCTAGTTGAACTTGTTATTATGTATGCTACATTATGTAACTGTGAAAGCTATATGTATGCAAGTAAGATTGAGAATTAAGATGCCTTGATAAATGATGTGCAAGACATGTATTTAAGTACATGTGCACATATTGATGATAATATGTTATATGAATAAAAAATGCATGCACTTGTCCCTGAAAAGGGTAAATGATGAAATTATCTGTATGTCCGGACTAATATGTAATTAAGGTCAGCTTCGGCTGGGTCCTGGGCCTACGGGCATAATGTTCTGGACTAACGGTACTCGAGTACCGTTCCTTTCAGCAAGTGAGGTGAGTGCCTTAAGTGGCTAAGCCTAATGAGCCTTGGCTCCTTAACAAGCACGGTGATTCACTTATGTGATGAAACCAGCACGGATGGTAGTGTTTGATTCCCCCGGTGGTAGTGGTTTGAGCTAGACTTGCAACCCGGCAATATAATTCACTCGCTGGACATGTCAGTACTCCGCTATGTGATAGGATAGCATTGTTTGCTTATTCCTGCTATATGACTTGCTTTGTTGCTATATGACTTGCTTAGTTGCTAATGACTTGCTTTATTGTTATGCATGATTGTTAGTATTCACTAGCTATTTTTAAATAGCTAATGTTGTTGATGTTACCCCTTTTACAGATAAAGAATAGGCAGGCTTGGTGAGTTGGGGACACTCGTGGCAAATGTATATGCCTTTTTGAAGGAACACTGCTTTTGGTATTATAACGCAATGGTCGGTTTAGATTAATGTAACACCGGTTGGCATGTTTGGCAATTTTTGTATTGTATATTTATATACACGCCAAACATGTGTTTTTAAACTGTAATAACTACTTGGGTTTGTTTGTTTGTTATTTAAAATTCCGCTGCAATGTTTTTGAAATTCTGTTAAGTTAACAAACACGTAAATATTCAAATTACAAACGGACCCATGCAGTTTGAAAACTCGAATTTTATACTAATTTTTAATATAGCAAAGGCGGTGTTACACAAATTTATAGTATTTGTGACAGATTTGCGACGGACCCAAACTTTACATTTTATTTTTGAATTGTTTTTTTATATTAAAAACATAAACTTTTTTAAAACTATTAAATAACTATACAAACACAATTAAAATGAACAAAAGATAAAACGCATATGTCGAAAATGTTATTGCATAATAAACAATATTTCATGTTTATTAAACTTATTTGAAAACATATTATAACGCACACGACCGTGTCCATAAAAACACGCGTATAACCTCTTAATTGACCAAATTAGAGAATCGTGTTTTTAGTGCAATTTTTCTATTTATTAATCTAAAAATACAAAAAAACAAATTCAATGCTTTCACAAATCCGTGACAAACATATAGTATTTGTGACGGACGAAAACTTGTCATTTTATTTTAGAATTGTTTTTTTATATATAAAACTCAAACACATTTTTAAAAACCTATTAAATAACTTTACAAACACATATAAAATATAAAAAACATTATACGCATATGTCGTGCATATCGTTTCACGTTAAAAGGATATTTCAAGTTTAGAAAACTTGTTTATAAACATAATAAAACGAGCATGGTCGGGTCTACACACATACGTGTAGAACCTCTTATTTCACCAAATTGATAACACATATATTTAAGAAGAGAATACGTGTTTGTTAGTGTAATTTTACCATTTTTTTATTTTAAAAATTAAAAAAACAAATTCAACATCGTCACAAATCCGTCACAGACATATAGTATTTGTGATGGACCCAAACTTGTCATTTTATTTTTGAATGTTTTTTTAATAAAAAACTAATAAACCTTTTAAAAACTATTAAATGACTATACAAACAAAACTAAAATGAACAAAATATTATACGCATATGTCGAACATATCGTTGCATGATAAACGATATTTCAATTTTATAAAACTTGTTAGTAATCCTATTACAACGCACACGAGCGTTTCTATAGACACATGTGTAGAACCTCTTACTTCACCAAATTGATAACATTTATGTTAAATGAGAGAATATGTGTTTGTTGGTGCAACTCTACTGTATTTTAATCGAAAAATACAAAAAAAAAATCAACTCCCTCACAAATCTGTCGCAAACTTATAGTATTTGTGACAGATTTGCGGACCCAAACTTTACATTATATTTTTGAATTGTTTTTTTATATTAAAAACATAAACTTTTTTAAAACTATTAAATGACTATACAAACACAATTAAAATGAACAAAAGATAAAACGCATATGTCAAAAATGTTATTGCGTAATAAACGATATTTCATGTTTATTAAACTTATTTGTAAACATATTATAACACACACGACCGTGTCTATAAACAGACGCGTATAACCTCTTAATTGACCAAATTGATAACACCTACATTAAATGAGAGAATCGTGTTATTAATGCAATTTTTCCATTTTATAATCTAAAAATACAAAAAAACAAATTCAAGGCTTTCACAAATCTGTCGCAAACTTATAGTATTTGTGACGGACCCAAACTTGTCATTTTATTTTGGAATTGTTTTTTTATATAAAAAACTCAAAAACATTTTTAAAAACTATTAAATAACTATACAAACACCGATAAAATATTAAAAACATTATACGCATATGTCGTGCATATCGTTGCACGTTAAAAGGATATTTCAAGTTTAGAAAACTTGTTTATAAACATAATAAAACGAGCATGGTCGGGTCTACACACATACGTGTAGAACCTCTTATTTCACCAAATTGATAACACATATATTAAATGAGATAATACGTGTTTGTTAGCGTAATTTTACCATTTTTTTATTTTAAAAATACAAAAAACAAATTGAACATCGTCATAAATCTGTCACAGACATATAGTATTTGTGATAGACCCAAACTTGTCATTTTATTTTTGAATGTTTTTTTAATAAAAAACTAATAAACCTTTTAAAAACTATTAAATGACTATACAAACAAAAATAAAATGAACAAAATATTATACGCATATGTCGAACATATCGTTGCATGATAAACGATATTTCAATTTTATAAAACTTGTTAGTAATCCTATTACAACGTACACGAGCGTTTCTATAGACACATGTGTAGAACCTCTTACTTCACCATATTGATAACATTTGCGTTAAATGAGAGAATATGTGTTTGTTGGTGCAATTCTAGTGTATTTTAATCGAAAAATACAAAAAAAAAATCAACTCCCTCACAAATCCGTCGCAAACTTATAGTATTTGTGACAGATTTGCGACGGACCCAAACTTTACATTTTATTTTTGAATTGTTTTTTTATATTAAAAACATAAACTTTTTTAAAACTATTAAATGACTTTACAAACACAATTAAAATGAACAAAAGATAAAACGCATATGTCAAAAATGTCGTTGCAGAATAAACGATATTTCAAGTTTATTAAACTTGTTTGTAAACATATTATAACGCACATGACCGTGTCTATAAACACACGCGTATAACCTCTTAATTGACCAAGTTGATAACACATACATTAAATGAGAGAATCGTGTTATTAGTGCAATTTTTCCATTTTATAATCTAAAAATACAAAAAAACAAATTCAAGGCTTTCACAAATCTGTCGCAAACTTATAGTATTTGTGACGGACCCAAACTTGTCATTTTATTTTGGAATTGTTTTTTTATATAAAAAACTCAAAAACATTTTTAAAAACTATTAAATAACTATACAAACACCCATAAAATATTAAAAACATTATACGCATATGTCGTGCATATCGTTGCACGTTAAAAGGATATTTCAAGTTTAGAAAACTTGTTTATAAACATAATAAAACGAGCATGGTCGGGTCTACACACATACGTGTAGAACCTCTTATTTCACCAAATTGATAACACGTATATTAAATGACATAATACGTGTTTGTTAGCGTAATTTTACAATTTTTTTATTTTAAAAATACAAAAAACAAATTCAACATCGTCACAAATACGTCACAGACATATAGTATTTGTGATGGACCCAAACTTGTCATTTTATTTTTGAATGTTTTTTTTAATAAAAAACTAATAAACCTTTTAAAAACTATTAAATGACTATACAAACAAAAATAAAATGAACAAAATATTATACGCATATGACGAACAAATCGTTGCATGATAAACGTTATTTCAATTTTATAAAACTTGTTAGTAATCCTATTACAACGCACACGAGCGTTTCTATAGACACATGTGTAGAACCTCTTACTTCACCAAATTGATAACATTTGCGTTAAATGAGAGAATATGTGTTTGTTGGTGCAATTCTACTGTATTTTAATCGAAAAATACAAAAAAAATAAATAAAAATAAACTCCCTCACAAATCCGTCATAAACTTATAGTATTTGTGACATATTTACGACGGACCCAAACTTTACATTTTATTTTTGAATTGTTTTTTTATATTAAAAACTTACACTTTTTTAAAACTATTAAATGACTGTACAAACACAATTAAAATGAACAAAAGATAAAACGCATATGTCGAAAATGTTATTGCATAATATATGATATTTCATGTTTATTAAACTTATTTGTAAACATATTATAACACACACGACCGTGTCTATAAACAGACGCGTATAACCTCTTAATTGACCAAATTGATAACACCTACATTAAATGAGAGAATCGTGTTATTAGTGCAAATTTTCCATTTTATAATCTAAAAATACAAAAAAACAAATTCAAGGCTTTCACAAATCTGTCGCAAACTTATAGTATTTGTGACGAACCCAAACTTGTCATTTTATTTTAGAATTGTTTTTTATATAAAAAACTCAAAATCATTTTTAAAAACTATTAAATAACTATACAAACAATGATAAAATATAGAAAAAATTATACGCATATGTCGAGCATGTCGTTGCATGTTTAAAGGATATTTCAAGTTTAGAAAACTTGTTTATAAACATAATAAAATGCCCATGGTCGGGTCTACACACATACGTGTAGAACTTCTTATTCCACCAAATTGATAACACATATATTAAATGAGAGAATACGTGTTTTAAATCAAACTTTTTAAAAACCTATTAAATGACTATACAAACACAATTAAATTGAACAAAAAATAAAATGCATATGTCGAAAATGTCGTTGCCTAATAAAAGATATTTCAAGTTTATTAACCTTGTTTGTAAACATATTATAACGCACACGACCGTGTATATAAACACACGCGTATAACCTATTAATTGACCAAATTGATAACACCAACATTAAATAAGATAATTCGTGTTTTTAGTGCAATTTTTCCATTTTATAATCTAAAAATACAAAAAAAAATTCAAGGCTTTCACAAATCCGTCACAAACTTATAGGATTTGTGACGGACCCAAACTTGTCATTTTATTTTTGAATTGTTTTTTATATAGAAAACTTAAAAACATATTTAAAAACTATTAAATAACTATACAAACACACATAAAATATAGAAAAAATTATACGCATATGTCCAGCATGTGGTTGCATGTTAAATGATATTTCAAGTTTAGAAACTTGTTTATAAACATAACAAAACTGCACGGTCGGGTCTACAGACATACGTGTAGAACCTCTTATTTCACCAAGACATATATTAAATGAGAGAATACTTGTTCGTTGGTGTAATTTTACCATTTTTTATTCCAAAAATACAAAAAACAAATTCAACGCCGTCACAAATCCGTCACACACTTATAGTATTTGTGACGGACCCAAACATGTCATTTTAATTTTTAATTGTTTTTTTATATAGAAAACTTATAAACCATTTAAAAACTATTAAATTACTATACAAACACAAATAAAATAAACAAAAAATTATACGCATATGTAGAACATATCGTTGCATGATAAATGATATTTCAAGTTTATAAAACTTGTTAGTAAACCCATTATAACGCACACGAGCGTTTCTATAGACATACGTGTAGACCTCTTACTTCACAAAACTGTTAACACTTACATTAAATGAGAGAATTTGTTTTTGTTGGTGCACTTCTAGTCTATTTTAATGGAAAAATATAAAAAACAAATTCAACTCCCTCACAAATCCGTCGCAAACTTATAGTATTTCTGACAAATTTGCGACGGACCCAAACTTTTCATTTTAATTTTGAATTGTTTTTTTATATGAAAAAATCAAACTTTTTAAAAACCTATTAAATGACTATACAAACACAATTAAATTGAACAAAAATTAAAATGCATATGTCGAAAATGTCGTTGCCAAATAAACGATATTTCAAGTTTATTAAACTAGTTTGTAAACATATTATAACACACACGACCGTGTATATAAACACACGCGTATAACCTATTAATTGACCAAATTGATAACACCAACATTAAATAGGATAATTCGTGTTTTTAGTGCAATTTTTCCATTTTATCATCTAAAAATACAAAAAAATTTCAAGACGTTCACAAATCCGTCGCAAACTTATAGGATTTGTGACGGACCCAAACTTGTCATTTTATTTTTGAATTGTTTTTTATATAGAAAACTTAAAAACATTTTTAAAAAGTATTAAATAACTATACAAACACAAATAAAATATAGAAAAAATTATACGCATATGTCCAGCATGTGGTTGCATGTTAAATGATATTTCAAGTTTAGAAACTTGTTTATAAACATAACAAAACGTTCACGGTCGGGTCTACAGACATACGTGTAGAACCTCTTATTTCACCAAGATATATATTAAATGAGAGAATACGTGTTTGTTGGTGTAATTTTACCATTTTTTATTCCAAAAATACAAAAAACAAATTCAACGCCGTCACAAATCCGTCTCACACTTATAGTATTTGTGATGGACCCTAACATGTCATTTTAATTTTTAATTGTTTTTTTATATAGAAAACATATAAACCTTTTAAAAACTATTAAATTACTATATAAACACAAATAAAATAAACAAAAAATTATACGCATATGTCGAACATATCGTTGCATGATAAATGATATTTCAAGTTTATAAAACTTGTTAGTAAACTCATTATAACGCACACGAGCGTTTCTATAGACATACGTGTAGACCTCTTAATTCACAAAACTGTTAACACTTACATTAAATGAGAGAATATGTTTTTTTTGGTGCACTTCTAGTCTATTTTAATGGAAAAATATAAAAAACAAATTCAACTCCCTCACAAATCCGTCGCAAACTTATAGTATTTGTGACAAATTTGCGACGGACCCAAACTTTTCATTTTAATTTTGAATTGTTTTTTATATGAAAAAATCAAACTTTTTTAAAACCTATTAAATGACTATACAAACACAATTAAATTGAACAAAAAATAAAATGCATATGTCAAAAATGTCGTTGCCTAATAAACGATATTTCAAGTTTATTAAACTTGTTTGTAAACATATTATAACGCACACGACGGTGTATATAAACACACACGTATAACCTATTAATTGACCAAATTGATAACACCAACATTAAGTAAGATAATTCGTGTTTTTATTGCAATTTTTCCATTTTATAATCTAAAAATACAAAAAAAAATTCAAGGCTTTCACAAATCCGTCACAAACTTATAGGATTTGTGAGGAACCCAAACTTGTCATTTTATTTTTGAATTGTTTTTTATATAGAAAACTTAAAAACATTTTTAAAAACTATTAAATAACTATACAAACACATATAAAATATAGAAAAAATTATACGCATATGTGCAGCATGTGGTTGCATGTTAAATGATATTTCAAGTTTAGAAACTTGTTTATAAACATAACAAAATGTGCACGGTCGGGTCTACAGACATACGTGTAGAACCTCTTATTCACCAAGACATATATTAAATGAGAGAATACGTGTTTGTTCGTGTAATTTTACCATTTTTTATTCCAAAAATAAAAAAAACAAATTCAACGCCGTCACAAATCCGTCTCACACTTATAGTATTTGTGATGGACCCAAACTTGTCATTTTAATTTTTAATTGTTTTTTTATATAGAAAACTTATAAACCTTTTAAAACCTATTAAATTACTATATAAACACAAATAAAATAAACAAAAAATTATACGCATATGTCGAACATATCGTTGCATGATAAATGATATTTCAAGTTTATAAAACTTGTTAGTAAACTCATTATAACGCACACGAGCGTTTCTATAGACATACGTGTAGACCTCTTACTTCACAAAACTGTTAACACTTACATTAAATGAGAGAATATGTTTTTGTTGGTGCACTTCTAGTCTATTTTAATGGAAAAATATAAAAAACAAATTCAACTCCCTCACAAATCCGTCGCAAACTTATAGTATTTGTGACAAATTTGCGACGGACCCAAACTTTTCATTTTAATTTTGAATTGTTTTTTATATGAAAAAATCAAACTTTTTTAAAACCTATTAAATGACTATACAAACACAATTAAATTGAACAAAAAATAAAATGCATATGTCAAAAATGTCTTTGCCTAATAAACGATATTTCAAGTTTATTAAACTTGTTTGTAAACATATTATAACGCACACGACGGTGTATATAAACACACGCGTATAACCTATTAATTGACCAAATTGATAACACCAACATTAAATAAGATAATTCGTGTTTTTAGTGCAATTTTTCCATTTTATAATCTAAAAATACAAAAAAACAAATTCAACTCCCTCACAAATCCGTCGCGAACTTATAGTATTTGTGACAAATTTGCGACGGACCCAAACTTTTCATTTTAATTTTGAATTGTTTTTTATATGAAAAAATCAAACTTTTTTAAAACCTATTAAATGACTATACAAACACAATTAAATTGAACAAAAAATAAAATGCATATGTCAAAAATGTCTTTGTCTAATAAACGATATTTCAAGTTTATTAAACTTGTTTGTAAACATATTATAACGCACACGACGGTGTATATAAACACACGCGTATAACCTATTAATTGACCAAATTGATAACACCAACATTAAATAAGATAATTCGTGTTTTTAGTGCAATTTTTTCATTTTATAATCTAAAGATACAAAAAAAAATTCAAGGCTTTCACAAATCCGTTGCAAACTTATAGGATTTGTGACGGACCCAAACTTGTCATTTTATTTTTGAATTGTTTTTTTATATAGAAAACTTAAAAACATTTTTAAAAACTATTAAATAACTATACAAACACAGATAAAGTATAGAAAAAATTATACGCATATGTCCAGCATGTGGTTGCATGTTAAATGATATTTCAAGTTTAGAAACTTGTTTATAAACATAACAAAATGTGCACGGTCGGGTCTACAGACATACGTGTAGAACCTCTTATTTCACCAAGACATATATTAAATGAGAGATTACGTGTTTGTTCGTGTAATTTTACCTTTTTTTTATTCCAAAATACAAAAAACAAATTCAACGCCGTCACAAATCCGTCACACACTTATAGTATTTGTGACGGACCCAAACTTGTCATTTTAATTTTTAATTGTTTTTTTATATAAAAAACTTATAAACCTTTTAAAAACTACTAAATTACTATACAAACACAAATAAAATAAACAAAAAATTATACGCATATGTCGAACATATCGTTGCATGATAAATGATATTTCAAGTTTATAAAACTTGTTAGTAAACCCATTATACCGCACACGAGCGTTTCTATAGACATACGTGTAGACCTCTTATTTCACAAAACTGTTAACACTTACATTAAATGAGAGAATATGTTTTTGTTGGTTCACTTCTAGTCTATTTTAATTGAAAAATATAAAAAACAAATTCAACTCCCTCACAAATCCGTCGCAAACTTATAGTATTTCTGGCAAATTTGCGACGGACCCAAACTTTTCATTTTAATTTTGAATTGTTTTTTATATGAAAAAATCAAACTTTTTTAAAACCTATTAAATGACTATACAAACACAATTAAATTGAACAAAAAATAAAATGCATATGTTGAAAATGTCGTTGCCTAATAAACGATATTTCAAGTTTATTAAACTTGTTTGTAAACATATTATAACGCACACGAACGTGTCTATAAACACATGCGTATAACCTCTTAACTGACCAAATTGATAACCCCTACATTAAATGATAGAATTCGTGTTTTTAGTGTAATTTTTCCATTTTATAATCTAAAAATAGAAAAAAACAAATTCAAAGCTTTCACAAATCCGTCACAAAGTTATAGTATTTGTGACGGACCCAAACTTGTCATTTTATTTTAGAATTGTTTTTTATATAAAAAACTCAAAAACATTTTTAAAAACTATTAAAGAACTATACAAACACCGATAAAATATAGAAAAAATTATACACATATGCTGTGCATGTCGTTGAATGTTAAAAAGATATTTCAACTTTAGAAAACTTGTTTATAAACATAATAAAACGAGCATTGTCGGGTCTACACACATACGTGTAGAACCTCTTATTTCACCAAATTGATAACACATATATTAAATGAGAGAATACGTGTTTGCTAGTGTAATTTTACCATTTTTTATTCTAAAAATACAAACAATAAATTCAATTGAATACCAAATCCGTCACGGAAATATAGTATTTGTGACGGACCCAAACTTGTCATTTTATTTTTGAATTGTTTTTTTATATAAAAAAGTAATAAACCTTTTATAAATTATTAAATGACTATACAAACACAAATAAAATGAACAAAAAATTATACGCATATGTCGAACATATCGTTGCATGATAAACGATATTTCAGTTTTATAAAACTTGTTAGTAAACCTATTGATAACATTTACATTAAATGAGAGAATGTGTGTTTGTTGGTGTAATTCTACTGTATTTTAATAAAAAAATACAAAAAAAAAAAATCAACTCCCTCACAAATCCGTCGCAAACTTATAGTATTTGTGACAGATTTGCGACAGACCCAAACTTTACATTTTATTTTTGAATTCTTTTTTTATATTAAAAACGTAAACTTTTTTAAAACTATTAAATGACTATACAGACACAATTAAAATGAACAAAGGATAAAACGCACATGTCGAAAATGTCATTGCATAATAAACGATATTTCATGTTTATTAAACTTATTTGTAAACATATTATAACGCACACGACCGTGTCTATAAACACACGCGTATAACCTCTTAATTGACCAAATTGATATCACCTACATTAAATGAGAGAATCGTGTTTTTAGTGCAATTTTTCCATTTTATAATCTAAAAATACAAAAAAACAAATTCAAGGCTTTCACAAATCCGTGGGAAACTTATAGTATTTGTGACGGACCCAAACTTGTCATTTTATTTTAGAATTGTTTTTTATATAAAAAACTCAAAATCATTTCTATAAACTATTAAATAACTATACAAACTCCGATAAAATATAAAAAACATTATACGCATATGTCGTGCATATCGTTGCATGTTGAAAGGATATTTCAAGTTTAGAAAACTTGTTTATAAACATAATAAAATGCGCACGGTCGGGTCTATAGACATATGTGTAGAACCTCTTATTTCACCAAATTGATAATACATATATTAAATGAGACAATACGTGTTTGTTAGTGTAATTTTACCATTTTTTTATTTTAAATATACAAAAAACAAATTCAACATCGTCACAAATCCGTGACACACATATTGTATTTGAATCGGACCCAAACTTGTAATTTTATTTTTGAATTGTTTTTTTATATAAAAAACAAATAAACCTTTTAAAAACTATTAAATGACTATACAAACAAAAATAAAATGAACAAAATATTATACGCATATGTCAAACATATCGTTGCATGATAAACGATATTTCAATTTTATAAAACTTCTTAGTAAACCTATTACGATGCACACGAGCGTTTCTATAGACACATGTATAGAACCTCTTATTTCACCAAATTGATAACATTTACATTAAATGAGAGAATATGTGTTTGTTGGTGCAATTCTACTGTATTTTAATCGAAAAATACAAAAAAAAATAACTCCCTCACAAATCCGTCGCAAACTTATAGTATTTGTGACAGATTTGCGACCGACCCAAACTTTACATTTTATTTTTGAATTGATTTTTTATATTAAAACCATAAACTTTTTTAAAACTATTAAATGACTATACAAACACAATTAAAATGAACAAAAGATAAAACGCATATGTCGAAAATGTTATTGCATAATAAACGATATTTCATGTTTATTAAACTTATTTGTAAACATATTATAACACAAACGACCGTGTCTATAAACACACGCGTATAACCTATTAATTGACCAAATTCATAACACCAACATTAAATGAGAGAATCGTGTTATTAGTGCAATTTTTCCATTTTATAATCTAAAAATACAAAAAAACAAATTCAAGGCTTTCACAAATCTGTTGCAAACTTATAGTATTTGTGACGGACCCAAACTTGTCATTTTAATTTAGAATTATTTTTTATATAAAAAACTCAAAATCATTTTTATAAACTATTAAATAACTATACAAACACCGATAAAATATAAAAAACATTATACGCATATGTCGTGCATATCGTTGCACGTTGAAAGGATATTTCAAGTTTAGAAAACTTGTTTATAAACATAATAAAATGCACACGGTCGGGTTTATAGACATACGTGTAGAAACACTTATTTCACCAAACTGATAACACATATATTAAATGAGATAATACGTGTTTGTTAGTGTAATTTTACCATTTTTTATTTTAAAAATACAAAAATCAAATTCAACTTCATCACAAATCCGTCACAGACATATAGTATTTGTGATGGACCAAAACTTATCATTTTATTTTTGAATTGTTTTTTTATATAAAAAACTAATAAACCTTTTAAAAACTATTAAATGACTATACAAACAAAAATAAAATGAACAAAATATTATACGCATATGTCGAACATATCGTTGCATGATAAACGATATTTCAATTTTATAAAACTTGTTCGTAAACCTATTATAACGCACACGAGCGTTTCTCTAGACACATGTATAGAACCTCTTACTTCACCAAATTGATAAAATTTACGTTAAATGAGAGAATATGTGTTTGTTGGTGTATTTTAATCGAAAAATACAAAAAAAAATCAACTCCCTCACAAATTCGTCGCAAACTTATAGTATTTGTGACAGATTTGCGACGGACCCAAACTTTACATTTTATTTTTGAATTGTTTTTTTATATTAAAAACATAAACTTTTTTAAAACTATTAAATGACTATGCAAACACAATTAAAATGAAAAAAAAGATAAAACGCATATGTCGAAAATGTTATTGCATAATAAACGATATTTCATGTTTATTAAACTTATTTGTAAACATATTATAACACACACGACCGTGTCTATAAACACAAACGTATAACCTCTTAATTGACCAAATTGATAACACCTACATTAAATGAGAGAATCGGGTTATTAGTGCAATTTTTCGATTTTGTAATCTAAAAATACAAAAAAAAAAAAAATTCAAGGCTTTCACAAATCTGTCGCAAACTTATAGTATTTGTGACGGACCCAAACTTGTCATTTTATTTTAGAATTGTTTTTTATATAAAAAACTCAAAATAATTTTTAAAAACTATTAAATAACTATACAAACACCGATAAAATATAAAAAACATTATACGCATATGTCGTGCATATCGTTGCATGTTAAAAGGATATTTCAAGTTTAGAAAACTAGTTTATAAACATAATAAAATGCGCACGGTCGGGTCTATAGACATACGTGTAGAACCTCTTATTTCACCAAATTGATAACACATATATTAATTGAGATAATACGTGTTTGTTAGTGTAATTTTACCATTTTTTATTCTAAAAATACAACATCGTCACAAATCCGTCACAGACTTATAGTATTTGTGACGGACCCAAACTTGTCATTTTGTTTTTGAATTGGTTTTTATATAAAAAACTAATAAACCTTTTAAAAACTATTAAATGACTATACAAACGAAAATAAAATGAACAAAAAATTATACGCATATGTCGAACATATCGTTGCATGATAAACGATATTTCAATTTTATAAAACTTGTTAGTAATCCTATTACAACGCACACGAGTGTTTCTATAGACACATGTGTAGAATCTCTTACTTCACTAAATTGATAAAATTTACATTAAATGAGAGAATATGTGTTTGTTGGTGCAATTCTACTGTATTTTAATCGAAAAATACAAAAAAATTAACTCCCTCACAAATTCGTCACAAACTTATAGTATTTGTGACAGATTTGCGACGGACCCAAACTTTACATTTTATTTTTGAATTGTTTTTTTATATTAAAAACTTAAACTTTTTTAAAACTATTAAATGACTATACAAACACAATTAAAATGAACATAAGATAAAACGCATATGTCGAAAATGTTATTGCATAATAAACGATATTTGTTTATTAAACTTATTTGTAAACATATTTTAACACACACGACCGTGTCTATAAACATACTCGAATAACCTCTTAATTGATCAAATTGATAACACCTACATTAAATGAGAGAATCGTGTTTTTAGTGCAATTTTTCCATTTTATAATCTAAAAATACAAAAAAACAAATTCATGTCTTTCACAAATCTGTCGCAAACTTATAGTATTTGTGACGGACCCAAACTTGTTATTTTATTTTTAAATTGTTTTTTATATAAAAAACTCAAAAACATTTTTAAAAACTATTAAATAACTATACAAACACCGATAAAATATAAAAAACATTATACGCATATGTCGTGCGTATCGTTGCATGTTAAAAGGATATTTCAAGTTTAGCAAACTTGTTTATAAACATAATAAAATGCGCACGGTCCGCTCTATAGACATACGTGTAGAACCTCTTATTTCACCAAATTGATAACACATATATTGAATGAGATAATACGTGTTTGTTGGTGTAATTTTAACATTTTTTATTCTAAAAATACAACATCGTCACAAATCCGTCACAGACTTATAGTATTTGTGACGGACCCAAACTTGTCATTTTGTTTTTGAATTGGTTTTTATATAAAAAACTAATAAACCTTTTAAAAACTATTAAATGACTATACAAACGAAAATAAAATGAACAAAAAATTATACGCATATGTCGAACATATCGTTGCATGATAAACGATATTTCAATTTTATAAAACTTGTTAGTAATCCTATTACAACGCACACGAGTGTTTCTATAGACACATGTGTAGAATCTCTTACTTCACTAAATTGATAAAATTTACATTAAATGAGAGAATATGTGTTTGTTGGTGCAATTCTACTGTATTTTAATCGAAAAATACAAAAAAATTAACTCCCTCACAAATTCGTCACAAACTTATAGTATTTGTGACAGATTTGCGACGGACCCAAACTTTACATTTTATTTTTGAATTGTTTTTTTATATTAAAAACTTAAACTTTTTTAAAACTATTAAATGACTATACAAACACAATTAAAATGAACATAAGATAAAACGCATATGTCGAAAATGTTATTGCATAATAAACGATATTTGTTTATTAAACTTATTTGTAAACATATTTTAACACACACGACCGTGTCTATAAACATACTCGAATAACCTCTTAATTGATCAAATTGATACACCTACATTAAATGAGAGAATCGTGTTTTTAGTGCAATTTTTCCATTTTATAATCTAAAAATACAAAAAAACAAATTCATGTCTTTCACAAATCTGTCGCAAACTTATAGTATTTGTGACGGACCCAAACTTGTTATTTTATTTTTAAATTGTTTTTTATATAAAAAACTCAAAAACATTTTTAAAAACTATTAAATAACTATACAAACACCGATAAAATATAAAAAACATTATACGCATATGTCGTGCGTATCGTTGCATGTTAAAAGGATATTTCAAGTTTAGCAAACTTGTTTATAAACATAATAAAATGCGCACGGTCCGCTCTATAGACATACGTGTAGAACCTCTTATTTCACCAAATTGATAACACATATATTGAATGAGATAATACGTGTTTGTTGGTGTAATTTTAACATTTTTTATTCTAAAAATACAAAAAACAAATTCAACATCGTCACAAATCCGTCACAGGCTTATAGTATTTGTGACGGACCAAGACTTGTCATTTTATTTTTGAATTGTTTTTTTATATAAAAAACTAATAAACCTTTTAAAAACTATTAAATGACTATACAAACACAAATAAAATGAACAAAAAGTTATATGCATATGTCGAACATATCGTTGCATGATAAACGATATGGGAATGGAATTATAAGCAATTGAAATCCCAAGGATTTCAGTGTTTGGTTGGAAGTGGGAATGGAATTATAAGGAATTGAAATCCCTCATAGGAGGGAAAGTGAATCCTTCCAATGAAGGAGGGAATTTAAAATCTACTAATAATGGAATATGTTATATTACTATTATACCCTCCAAATTCTAAACAACCCACAAAACACACAGATGAGATTTTATCCTCTGCTCATCTTAAAAAAAACCCTAGCTCCTTGCATCCTTCATTCGTCCATCGCGATTTTATCCCTGTTCGTCGCCTTGGTTTCCCTGTTCGTCGCGCTCCTCCGCCTTCCTCGGTCCTCCTCCGCCGCCAGTAAGTAACTTCCCTTTTATCTTCTCTCTCCCTCACTCTGTCCCCCGTATTCTCCTTCTCTTTCTAAGCATAACCTTGAATATGTTTTTGTAATTTGTGCTTGTAATCTGTGTTTGTGGGTACTGATTTAGGCTATTTTTGTAATTTGTTTTAGCCTTGATTTAGCATGTTTTTGAATCTGTTTTAGCCTGGAAAACTATTCTTGTGGGTTATACATATTTTAAAACCATATAAAGTGGGTTATACATATTTTAGATTACAAGAACAGATATGGTTTTTTAGATTTGATTTAAGTTTGATTACAAGAACAAATTACTTCTGTTTGGTTTAAATTTGACTAAGATTTGTAATCTATTCTTGTAATATGTTTTTGTGGGTATTGTTTTAGCCTTGAAAATCTGTTCTTGTGGGTACTGACTTAGCCTTCAAAATCTGTTCTTGTAATCTGTTGTTGTAACTTGTAACTGATTTGTGAATAGAAATTTGAATTAAATTTGATTACAAGAACAACCTTGAATCTGTTTTTGTACTCTTTTTAGTAATGTGTTCTTGTACAAAAACAGCCTTGAATGTGTATGATAAAGTGGGTTATACATATTTTAAAACCATATAAAGTGGGTTATACATATTTTAGATTACAAGAACAGATTTTTATGGTCTTTTAGATTTGATTTAAGTTTGATTACAAGGGGATGTTAGATTACAAGAACAAATTACTTCTGTTTGGCCTTGAAAATCTGTTCTTGTAAAATTTAGTAATTATTCATGGAATTTGTAATTGATTTGTTAATTGCAACAGTGATGAACTTGTTATACTATTGATATGTTATCTCAACTACTGATTTTGTGGGTAACATCTTGAATATGAATTTGTATGCGCAGGAAAAATGTACCGACTTAATTTAACAACACAAAATCGTAGACAGCAACAAACATCATTGGTGTTGACATGGTGGAACATGGTTTTGCACATTGTTGTAGTCCTCTTGTTAATGATGTTTAAAAAACATAGAGATAGACCACGTCTTAAGCATTTTTCTTCAAATGTAGATCGATACCTAATTTTACATAGATATGTTTACGAGAGTGACACAATGTCAATATCACAAATTAGGATGTCTCGAAGGTGTTTTACAAAGTTGTGTCATATGCTTGAAATATCCGGAGGCCTAAAACCAAGTAGGAATATGAATATCGATGTACAAGTTGCTATTTTTCTCCATATTCTTGCTCACAATGTTAAAAATTGCGTCATCATATGTCGATTTCGCCGTTCGGGAGAAGCAATTAGTAGACATTTTTCTCGAGTTTGTAATGCAGTCATACGATTGCATACTCGTTTGCTTAAGAAACATGAACCGGTGCCCGATAACTCTACCGATCAAAGATGGAAATGGTTTAAGAATTGTTTAGGAGCTTTAGATGGAACATATATAAAGTGCCTAGCACCAGCTGAAGAAAAGCCTAGATATAGAACAAGAAAAAATGACATTGGAGCAAACATTCTAGGGGTTTGTTCCCAAGATATGCAATTTATATACGTGTTAACGGGATGGGAGGGGTCAGCCGCAGATGGTAGAGTTCTTCGGGATGCTCTTCTTAGACCACATGGATTAAAAGTTCCAAAACCGGGTATGTAAAAATACGTGTTAACTACAATTTAAAAAGCACAAATGGTTATTAACTAAAATCTTATATATAAGTTATTATCTGGTTGATGCCGGATACACAAATGGAGAGGGTTTTCTAGCCCCTTATAGAGGTCAAAGGTATCACTTAAATGAGTGGCATGATGGACACCAACCAACTACAGCAAGAGAATTCTTCAATACGAAACAATCTTCAGCAAGAAATGTTATCGAACCATGTTTTGGCCTTTTTAAGGGAAGATGGGGAATATTGAAGGACAATTCGTATTATCCAATAGAAACTAAAAATGAGATAATAATGGCATGTTGTTTACTTCATAACTTCATAAGACAAGAAATGGAAGTAGATCCATTTGACATCGAATGTACAAACGATGAGGAAACAGGAGATCTTGGACTTGAGGATGTGGATAATATTAATTTTATTGGGACTTTAAACGAATGGACCACGTTTAGAGATAATTTAGCTGAGTCTATGTTTGCATCTAGGGGCACTGCTAATTAAATAAAAATATATTGTATTGTATTGATTACTTATAAACTTATCTATATATAATGTATTGTTGGAATATTTTTGTGGATTATTTATGTTATAATTGGTTAATTGAAATATTGTTGGATTATTTTGTTGAATTTATTTTGTTGGGTTATTGAAATATTATCTTTATGTTTATAGGTATGACAAGTCAAGTTAGAAAATATAGGCCATGGACAAGTAATGAAGAAGCAAAGCTAGTTGAGGCTATGGTGAATATGACAAATGCGGGAGGATTTAAAGCCGATAACGGTTTCAAATCAGGTTACTTAGCATATTTAGAGCATACCTTGAAACAATCACTTCCAAATTCCGGTATTTTAGGTAATCCACATATTGCAGCGAAGATAAAAACGATTGGAAATGTGTGTATGACATGGTAAACGGTTCAAACACGAGTGGGTTTGGCTATGACCCCGTAAAACAATGTGTTACCGCGGAGGAGCCGGTTTGGGAAGCATACCTTCAGGTACGAATTATAATAATTATATTGTTACTTAATAAGCGACTAAATGAAAATATTACAGTTCTTGATTTTTATATAAATAATAATGTTGAAATATAGGTGCATAAGGATGCGTCTAGATGGAAAAACAAAACATTTCCTTACTATGAAGATCTTTGCATTGTTTTTGGGAAAGACCGAGCACAAGGAAAAAGAGCTAAAGATTTTGTTGAAATGGAGCAAGAGTTGAACTTGGAACATTCACAAGAGTCGGATGATGATTTGCATGATTCAGACAATGCCGTTAGCCGTAATATGAACGTGCAACATGAGGAGACTTCACCAAGTGTTCATTCAAGGAAGAGGAAGAGTCGAAGTGATGACGGGTTTAACAATGCGGTTGGGTTGATTACAGAAAGTCTTAAAGAAATATCAAAAGACTTGAGCCAAGGTATTAAATTTGACATGAAGATCAACGAATTGAGTGAGAAGATCCCTCCCGAGATTTTAAAGATGAATTCACTAACCCAAGTCGAGAAGTTCAAAGCTTTGACCAAGATAAGAAGCGACCCTATTAACGTACAAAACTTTTGGCAATTGGAAGAAAGCAATAGAGAGGCTTGGTTCAAATACATCTTGGAAGCGTAGTATTTGATTGCTTAATTGGGATGTTATTTTGGATGTTGTTTGATGTTGGATATGTAAGTTTTTGATAACTATATTTTGGTAAAATCATCCCAATGATATCGAACGATGGATGTATCGAAAGATTACTAGATTATTAGCATGTTTATTATATTAACATTAACATCTTTATTAGCATTAACATCTTTATTATGTTTATTAGCATGATTTTATAATTAATATTTGTGCTTTCTTTACATAAAAGTTATAAAGGAAACTAAAATTAAGTAAAAAAACAATAAGGGCAATTCTGTCTTTTTACATTACTGAAATCAAATTCATCTACATTATCTGCCAACCAACAGAGTATGGAATTTAATTCCAATTCCATTTCCTGCCAACCAAACAGATTACAGATTCAAATTCCAATTCCTTACAGATTCCAATTCCTTTAGAGATTCCAATTCCTTCATAAACATTCTGCGAACCAAACGCCCCCTTATAGTGTTTGTGACGGACCCAAATTTGTGATTTTATTTTTGAATGTTTTTTATATAAAAACTAATAAACCTTTTAAAAACTATTAAATGACTATACAAACACAAATAAAATGAACAAAAAATTATACGCATATGTCGAACATATCATTGCATGATAAATGATATTTCAAATTTATAAAACTTGTTAGTAAACCTATTATAACGCACACGAGCATTTCTATTGACACATGTGTAGAACATCTTACTTCACCAAATTGATAACACTTACATTAAATGAGAGAATATGTGTTTGTTGGTGCAATTCTACTATATTTTAATCGAAAAATACAAAAAACAAATTCAACTCCCTCACAAATCCGTCGCAAACATATAGTATTTGTGACTGATTTGCGACGGACCCAAACTTTTCATTTTAATTTTGAATTGTTTTTTTATATGAAAAACTTAAACTTTTTTAAAACCTATTAAATGACTATACAAACACAATTAAAATGAACAAAAAATAAAACGCATATGTCAAAAATGTTGTTGCATAATTGTTGGTCCCAAAGAGGGTAAACAAGCAACCGATATAGTGTAGAAGGGGGGGTTGAATACACTTTAAAACAATCAATCTAAATTAATCAAATGTATATTCAATGATCAAACAGAATGATTACAATTATTACTTTCTAATTAAATCAACAAGATGATTTGATGTTTACGCTAATTATAAACTCAACTCTCTCTAAACACTCTTGTATCACAAACTAATTGATGATCGAACTTCTTGTTAAAACTGATTAACAAGAACTCTTGAAAACTCTCTCAAACTTTGAACTCACAAAGTTATCGCAACACACGCGTATCAAGTATGACGAACATATGTACGTTTTGGCAACTTATGCAGTCGTACTCTATTCGGTACTCTGTGTTCTATATATATTGAAAACCCATAAGAAGGTTTATACTCATACTTGATATATCTACGAACAAATCGCAGTTTAAAGATAGAACTTATCTTTTCTTTAAAACCGTAACAAACTCCTTAATTAGAACATATCTAATTAATTCCGTTTGAGATCTCTATCCAACTAATAGATAGTTTAAATTAGGTTTAGATATCCTAATTTAAATGTCGAAGATATGGAGAGTTTATAACAGAATTTAGAACTTGCTTAAATTCTTGAACTGACTTCTGACGCTGAGCTGACTAACTCAGTCTTGATGTTATCAAGCTGAGTTCTTGACTTCTTGATTCTTCAAATCTTTAAGTCTTCATTCTAGAAACCTATTGTTTTTCCCGAATAAGAATAAAAGTAACTATGAATAAATCAAAGTGCGGAAATAGTTTTAAAGCAACGAACACACGAAAGTTTTCTAAGTACGATTATATTAATAACCAAACTTCAAAGAGTGCACAAGAACAAACTAATCCTGACCATCTAATTTATTTACACGTGTACCGTTCTACACTTAATTAGGAACAGAAAACAAGATTTCCGTTTCGAGCTCCTTCAGAATGCGCACATCGTGCACTATACATAACACGAAGATTCTGGTTGTTAGAAGTATCTTCAGCTCAGATGACCCTTTGATGACTGAAGATAAACTTCAGCTGACTTTCACTTCAGAACTAATCTTCAGATGAACTACAGGCTTCTTTCTTCGTATGTCGTGTCAGAACAGTTTACAAAAGAATGATATATAACACCTTCAGTTGCTTTCTTCGAAAGCTTCTTCAGGAATGAAATATATAAAAATAAAAGGACTAACAATCTCCCCCTATTTGTTTATAATCCATGACTATTTACAAAATAAATAAAGAATAGAAAGAATAAAGAATAAAGAATAAAGAATTACTCTTCTACATATTCGGTTTGAACTCTTGAGGAAAAGATTCCTTTGGAGCTTTGAGCTTCATTTGCTTCAAGTATTCCACCAAAATGTCTTTGACTTTTGGATCTTTATTATCTATGAAGTATCGAAGAGATCTCTGATGAAGCCAGTCAGCCTTGGCGAAGTCTGAAACTCTCTAAAAACGAATCTTTTCATATGTATCAAGAAAATAAAATCCCCTCAGAGTTGAGGGAACTTTACCCACTTCAGGAATGAAGCCAGGAGGCAACGTGGTGTCGAAGCCTTTGCAATTTGGAAGCTCTCCAATAGATATCAGCTCCAAGATTTGTTGCTGAGATTTCTTGAGAGTGAGCCTCCTTCTCTGAAACTTCAACTTTTCAGCTCGAGTGGGTTTCTCTTTCTATGGCAGACAGTTGCATCAGATCCCCTCTTCTTTACTTCCTTCTCATAATATTCAATAACTTTGTTGATCTCTCGTTGAATGAACTTAACATCATCAGTTTGCTTGCGTTTTGATAAACAAGCAAGTATTTCATTCCATTCAGACACAGCATAATTTAGTTGAACATCCTTGACAGATTGTATGCTAAAGAGAGGAAGATTTGTGCGCTTAACAGTCAAGAGAATTTCATTATTTACCTTCTTTAGCTTTATTGCAGTGATTTTATCAAAGTTCCTCCTTTGATGTCGAGAGCTTATCCACTTTTCTTGCTTTTCTTCCATGATCCTTTTCTTCTCCTCAATTAAAGCTTTTTCAGCTTCAATGTTTTCCTGAATCTGTTTTTGATGATCGAAAGGAGATAGATCAATCTTGTTTGCAGCAAGCTCTTCAAGTGCAAATTTCTATGCTGCTATTCTGCCAAGTTCATCAGCCACTTTCAAGTCTTTTACTCTAGGATTCTCATTATCTGAGTCACTTAATTCATACACACCCTTACTCATCTGATCATCCGAAGAGACTATCACCATTTTTCCTTTACCTTTATCGGATTGGCTTGGCTGACCACTGCATGAAGGAGCAGCTATTTGACAGAGAATTTGAGAGGCTTTGGCTTCAGTTATGATTTGCTAACATTTAGCTCCATCTAGTTCTGAACTGAAGAGTTCAGCTTCAGCCTTTCTTTGATCAAGGAGACTTTTAAGCTCCCCCTCAGCAAGTGCCTTAGCTTCTTCAGCTTTGGCTAACCTGGCCTCAAAATCAATCAAGGCATTATTCTTGTTTTCTTCAGATTCTTTCGATCAATCGTTTGGGTGAGGGTGGTGAACTAAGTTTTGATAGACTCAACAAGGGATTTGAGCTCAGTTTCAAGCTTGGCTTGATTGTTGGCAACATAGTGTCCCTAAAAAGTGTTAGTCTTAACGGAATTAGAGACAAAGAGAACGAGTTCAGATAGACTTTCCAATGAGGAAGCAATGTCTATTGAAGGCTCATAGGTTTGAGAATGTATAGACTTGGGGGATTGAAGAAAATCAAAAGCATCACTGTCATCAAAAGGATTGACTGTTGTATCAGGAGAAGGGATGTCAAATAAGGTGTTTAGGAGAGATGGGGAGGCCATAGCATCAGGAGGAGTGACTAATGCATCAAGGGCCTAAGGCTCATTTGCTTCAGTTACAGTCTGGTTTAAGACTGTGTCTTCATTAGTAGTAAGAATCTCAACTGAAGGAGCTTGAACTTCAGTGTCATTGATAAGGGAAGGTTGGGCATCACTCTCAGTTTGGTGTGAAACTGATAAATCATCTGCCCTAGTAGAATCCATAGTGTCAATGAGGTTTTGTGACACATCAAGGGATTTGGGTGCAGTCTCATCTTCAGGGTGAACTGAAGAATCATCAACTAGTTGGACCTCCGAAACTAGGGGAATTGTAGTCTCATCATTGGTGATAGGCTGAGCATTAGTGTCAGCCGTTTTGGGTGCTGACTCATCATGTGCTTGGTCGATATCCATAGTGTCAGTTGGGTTTACTGATACATTAAGGGATAGAGAGGGAAGATCAGCAGAACCAGGAATGGATGTTCCCTGTTCTGGTGTTACCTGAGTTGCAGTGGGTGTGTTGGCAGACTCAATGGTGGGTACAGAGGAAGTCTCGGCTGACTAGTGTTGGTCAGTGTCCTGAACTTGTAATAGTAAAAGGGGGACTTCAGGGACAGCTTGGTTTTGAGCTGTCTCTTCATCAGTCAGACTTGGTTTAGAGAATTTAAGTAAGGGAGATCTTACCTGAATAGCTTCTGCGGATTTTGATGAGTGAAGCTGAGTTTTGCGAAGAATCAGCGGGGTATCATCAGGCGAATCCTCACTTGAAGCATAGTGAGAGATGATGGGACTGGAGGGCATGTTGGGTTTGTGGCGTTTAGAGAGTGATCTTAGCGGGTGAGCGGTGGTTGGTTGTTTAGTGGTGGATTTAGGTATGGCTGAAGGGTTGGTGGATGGCTTAGTTGTGGTGGACATCAGCTTCCTTTTCTTTGTTTTAAGGACTGGGGTATTTGGGGTTGAGGTTTGGAAGGGGCAGCATGAGAAGATAAACCTTAATATGGTGGTAAAATGGCAGGAGAAGGCTTCAGCGAGACTAGTGCAAGCATTGGGGCAGTCAGTGCTAGGTTGAAGGCAGACGAGGAACCGGTCCATACTAAACCCGGTAGGGAAGGAGATGGAAGTAGAACCGAAGAAGAATTGTATGCTTCAAGTGGTAACAGTGAGTAGATAACCAATGACACAAACCTGGGAAAAGGAATATGTTGAGACCTTGTTCATGCTGTCAGTGAGACCACAAGACTCTCCATGATAAGTTCAGCGAAGTCAATGCTATGACCATGGATAATGGCATAGGCCATTTTCAGAACAGCTTCATTGACTTGGTCAAGACCACCAGTTTTGCTCGTCATACAGAAATTCAGATGAGCAATCAGACAGTTCCACTCCTTTGGAAGACGAGTGCGAACCATAGAGTTACCTTTGACCTTGTGCTCATCAGCATATTGAAAGAAGGAGAAGAGCAGCTCCTTAGCATTAGCAGTGAATGAGGTGAGTTCTCGGCGAGGAAGATGAAGAACAGATGCAAGAAACTTCGTGGTGATTTCAGTAAACTTGCTACCAGAGAGCATACTAAAGTGAATACTTTGGCCGGAGGTTTTGGGTTTGATGACTTCAGCGGTCATCCAGAACTCACAGAGATGTTCTTCAAACGTTGGAACCTTTGCAGAGAGTGCAAAGTTCAATGGGCAGTTGCGAAGATAGGTCATAATTTGGTGAAGTGGCGAGGAAGACGAAGGGATGGTTAGGTCAGCGGCGAAATTGTTGTCTTTGAAACATATGGATTCGAGTGGGATTTTGGGAACAACATCGGTTGGAAGAGTTACCTTTGCGGAAGCAATTTTGGGGGCCATTGATTCAAGCACAAGAGTTATTTTTGCTTTTGAACAAGAGAAATCCCCGGAGAAGATGAGTTGCAGGTAAAGAACTTGAAGGGGCGATATTGGGTTTTAAAGGGGTTTAAACTGAATCAATCTTGGTGGTTGAGTAAATCTAGGGTGAAAATAAGCGCCTGAAGCCGGAAATTAGGCAAGGATAACTTTTGTGATGTCAAACAGTTATTGGGTAAACAAATTTACCCATTGTTATCTTGGAACTAGCTAAACTTCAACAACACACATTAGCAGGAAGATAAAAATTTCACAATACAAAGGAAAAAAAATATCCAAACTTTGCATTTGAAATTTTCATCTAAACAAATAAAAGAAACGAAAGAAAAAGAATAAAGAAGAACACAATGCCAACAATAATAATAGTTAAGCTTGGAAATTACTAATACCATATCTAAACAAAAGATTACATGATGTTAATCATGATTTACATGGACTGCCAAAAAAATTACATCATGTTTATGATAACACAAATATTTGAGATGAAACTTCAATCCCAATCCCTTCATTAGGGATGCGAACGGTGATGACATAGCATACTGGGAAGAAAACGAAGGTGATTGTGAATTCCATGAGTTGTTGAGAAAGTGAAAGATTTTCTTTGAATCGTGTCTTGATTTGAAGAAGATGAAAAAGGAAAGAAAATCTTTGGATGTTTATAAAGAAATTTACTCATGATTACACTTCTGAGATGATTTGACAGTCAGAGAGAGGCAGGGTAAAACTAATTATTCAAGCTTAGCTATTAGGGTGGCTGTCATTAAATCTGACAAGAAAGAATGAACAGTAACAATCAAACTTACCTGAAATAGCTATATTGTTGAAAGATTTAGCATTCCTATTTCTGCAATCAGTTGATTGAACCGGTGTTCATCTAGAGCTTTAGTGAAGATGTCAACTAGCTGATGTTCAGTGGAGATGAAACGAAGCTCAATTTCATTCTTGGCTATGTGATCTCGAATAAAGTGATGACGAACATCGATGTGTTTTGTGCGTAAATGGAGCACCGGATTATTGGAGATTGCAATAGCACTTGTGTTATCACAATAGACGGGAGTGCACTGAAAAGAGATGCCATAGTCAGCGAGCTGATGTTGCATCCATAGAACTTGTGTGCAACAACTCCTAGCTGAAATGTATTCAGCTTCAGCGGTGGATAGAGAAATGGAGTTCTATTTCTTGCTTTGCCAACTTACTAGTTTTCCACCTAGTAAATGACACCCACCGGTAGTACTCTTCCTATCAATCTGACATCCGGAATAGTCTGAATCTGAAAATCCAATTAATTCAAAGCCGGAGTCTCTGGAGTACCATAGCCCAAGTTCAGGAGTACCTTTCAGGTATCTGAAAATTCGTCTGACAGCCGTCAGATGTGATTCTTTTGGGTTCGCCTGAAATCTTGCACATAGGTATGTGGAGAACATAATATCAGGGCGACTGGCCGTCAGATATAGTAAGGATCCGATCATCCCTCTGAATGGGGAAGATCAACTGCTTTCCCATTCGGATTATCGGTAAGCTTGGTCTTTGGAACCATGGGAGTTTTCATAGGGGAGGAGTCTGAAAAATTGAATTTCTTGAGTAAGTCTTTGACATATTTCCCTTGATTAATGAAGAATCCTTGGTCAGATTGCTTTATCTGAAGCCCAAGGAAGAAATTCAGTTCTCCCATCATGCTCATTTTGAACTTTTCTGACATAATTTTCTCAAATTTCTTGCATAGACGATTGTCAATAGAGCCAAAGATAATATCATCAACATAAATTTGAACTAGAATGAGTTCACCTTTTTCTCTACATTGAAATAGAGTTTTATTGATGTTCCCTCTCTGAAATCCATTTTTCAGAAGATGAGTGGACAAAGTATCATACCAGGCATGCGGAGCCTGTTTCAGTCCATAAAGGGCTTTGTCGAGCTTATAAACGTAGTGTGGAAACTTGGGATTTTCGAATCCAGGAGGTTGCTGAACAAATACTTCTTCTTGAAGTTCCCCATTCAGAAAGGCGCTTTTGACATCCATCTGAAAGACCTTGAATCCCTTGAAGGCTGCAAAAGCTAAGAACATACGTATTGCCTCCAAACGAGCAACTAGAGCAAACGTTTCATCATAATATATCCCTTCCTCTTGATAGTAGCCTTTTGCAACTAGTCTTGCCTTGTTACGCACAACTGACCTAGTTTTATCACATTTGTTCATCAGCAGAGGAGTTGTTTGTTTCTAAGAGATATTCAGTGACCTGATTCACATTAACAGATTCAACATTATCGTCAGTATTTACCTCTTGAGAATAGTCATCCAAATCATCATTAAATGTCTCTTGTAGAAAAGCATCAAATTCATCGGTAACAATTTGATCAGTATGATTGGAGGATGACTCTGCATTGAATTCATCAAAGGTAACATTTATTGTTTCAACCACAGAATTCTTTTTGGGAAGAAACACATGATATGCTTTGGAGATATCGGAATAGCCTAAAAACACTCCTTGTTCTCATTTGGGATCAAACTTGCTTTTCTGATCTTTGGTGTTCCGGATGAAGCATGTACTTCCAAAGACTTTGAAGTATCCGACATTGGGTGACTTCAGATAAAGTAACTCGTAGGGAGTTTTGTTGTTGCGCTTTACAATGATAGACCTGTTCTGTGTATAGCAAGCAACATTAACAGCTTCAGCCCAGAAATGGCCTTTCAGAGATGCTTCAGCTAGCATCGTTCTGGCTGCTTCTATCAGGGTCCTATTTCTTCTTTCAGCTACACCATTTTGCTGAGGGGTATATGGAGCTGAGAAGTTTTGGATGATTCCATTCTCATCACAGAAGTCTTGGAGGGTAGAGTTTCTGAACTCTGTCCCATGATCACTGCGAAGCTGTTTAACTTGTGTGTTAAATTGTCTTTGAACACGACATATAAAGCTCATCAGAACTTCAGCAGTATCACTTTTATTACGCAAGAAGAATACCCATGTGAACCTGGTGTATTCATCAACTACAACCAGACTATATTTCTTGCCTCCCATGCTAGGAGAACTGACAGGACCAAAGAGATCCATATGTAAGAGATGAAAGGCGGAGTTAACTTGGTTACAATGTTTTGACTTGAAAACCGACTTCTTTTGCTTTCCTTTCTCAGATGCATGACACAGCTTGTCTTTCTGAAACCAAAACGATGGTAGACCTCTGGTAAGCTTAAACTTAGAGAGTTTGCTGATGTTTTTGAAGTTGAGATGAGATAGTCTTTTGTGCCATAACCAATTAACTTTGGAATCAGCTTCTGAAAAGAAGCAAGCATCTCTTTCAGAGGTGGCAGAGTCGAAATCAACAACATACATGTTACCCTACCTTTTTGCTTGTAAGACCTCTTTTCCTTTCTTGTTAAAGATTGAACCTTTGGTCTTCTTGAAATGCACTTCATAATCTGCATCACACAACTGACTGATGCTGATCAGGTTATGTTCAAGTCCTGTCACATGGGCAACATTCTTAATGTTGACTGAGCCTTGGTTGAGATAACCATAGCCATCAGTTTTGCCACATTTTCCTCCACCAAAAGTGACCTTGGGGCCATTTGCTTCTTGAACCCCATTCAGTAGGGACTTACATCCGGTCATATGCCTTGAGCATCCACTGTCAAGGTACCAAATGTTATCATGCTGAACACCCCACACAGATAATTGAAAAGATTTGTTCATTTGAAGATCCCAAACTTTACTGGGCTCCAAGACACACTGCTTAGAAGAGCAACTCGAGATCTTGTTTTCGTTAGAACAAGAAGTAGCTTCATGACCTCTTACTCCACATTTATAGCATTTTCGAGTGGATTTAGAATTCTTTGCCTTAATCTTTTTATTTTTCTTCTCTTTTTCACCAATTAACTTTGACACTTTAAAAAGAGAATGCTTAACTTCTTTGAGTTTGGATACGGGCAAGGCAAAGGTTTCATCACTGTTTTTGGTTTTGGAGGGTTTTGAATTTTCAGCTTTGGATTGTAAGGTTTCAACTGATAATTCTTCAGTTGATGAAATCATGGGAATGATAATGTCGTAAAAAACACTGGCTTCAGGAAGAAAGCTTGAGTTGGATGAATCAGTTATTTTGATTTCAGAAGATATTTCACCAACTGAATCAGATGAAGATTGGTCGAGGGTTGCAGTACAGGTTTCAGTCACGACCATAGGTTGGGTTTCAGTTAGGGTTACAGACATAACTTCAGGATGGGTTTCAGTAGGACTTGGTGTAATAGGTATTTCAGTGATTGGTTCAGTAGTTTCGTTGGCAAGAGTATCATACTCAGTAGGAAGTTGAAGATTTCTAATTTCAGAATTTGTTCTTTCAGAAAAGCTTGGATTTACAACTTCAGATTTGGTAAATCTCTTTTTAAGTAGATTTTGATTTCCAACATCATTAATACTTATGTCATTAAAAATCATTTCATCGACATTTTTACAGTTTTTGCTGAAATTAGCAGCTTGTTTAATGTGTCCTATGCCCACTCTTTCTCATTGAATTATCATCTGATGATTGATACTTTCAAATGCTAGTTTATTTGGACTCAACCAAAGATCAATAATCGACTGACGATCTTTCACTTTTTTGTTAGAGTCTTGCAAATCTATTTTCACATTTTTGAGTTCATTTGTTAAAAATTCGAGATGATTCTTTAAGGCATAAGACTCTTAAAGAAATTGCTCATTTTCTTTTTCGATGACATTTATTTCAGAGGTGAGCATGGTGATAGTTTGTTTAGATTTGTTTTGATTGTTATGTGCAATTATCAGATCAGAACACAAATAAGCAAACATATCATCCTTCTCATTCATTGAATAATTTTTGAAATTCGATACCTTATACATCATGGTGGGATTCCATCCTTCTGCTGAGCTTAGTTTTTCAGCCTCAGCCAGCTCTTTGCTGAACTTGGTTTCAGTGGCCATCAAGCACATTTCAGGATGTGCAGTACCAAGGATTTCTTCAGCCACCAGACATTTACCTCTGACTTCATTTTCTTCTTCTTCATCTGAAGATGTTTCAGAATCAGTCCAGTGAAGGTCATCAGCTATCATGGCCTTTTCCTTCTTCCTTTCATTTGAGGCTTTGAGGGCTTTATATTTATCTTTGTATTTATCAGCCTTAGAAGGAAACCCTTTCTTAGGATTTGAGGAGGTTTCCTTCACATAGCAGTCGGCTGCATAATGACCAGGCTTCCCTCACTTGAAGCACTCATTCTTGGACCCTTCAGATGAGCCCTTTTTCTCTGATGAGAACTTCTTATCAAATCTTCTCTTCCTATCAGACTTGAACTTCTAAAACTTTTTATAATTTTTCATGATGAAGGCTTTTTCGGTACCTTCATCATCAGACCTTTCTCCCTCCCCAGCTACATTTATCTGAGGCTCATCATTCAGAGTCTTCAGTTTGCTTATAGTTGACTCTTTGAGGATTTTCAGCAACAAGGGTCAGAGTTTTCTTAAAGGCCTTCTTCAAATCAGTTTTCTGAATGCGAGTCTGTTCATACAAAAAAGGATATTTCAAGTTTAGAAAACTTGTTTATAAATTATAAACATAAGTAAACGCGCACGGTCGGGTCTACAGACATACGTGTAGAACCTCTTATTTCACCAAATTGATAACACATTTATTAAATGAGAGAATACGTGTTTGTTAGTGTAATTTTACCATTTATTATTGTAAAAATACAAAAAACAAATTTAATGCCGTCACAAATCCGTCACACACTTAGGCCCTGTTTGGTTGGAAGGAATCTGTGAGATTCTATGGGAATTGGAATCCAATTCCCAAGGATTTCAGTGTTTGGTTGGAAGTGGGAATGGAATTATAAGGAATTGAAATCCCTCATAGGAGGGAAAGTGAAATCCTTCCAATGAAGGAGGGAATTTAAAATCTACAGATAATGGAATCTGTTATATTACTATTATACCCTCCAAATTCTAAACAACCCACAAAACACACAGATGAGATTTTATCCTCTGCTCGTCTTAAAAAAAACCCTAGCTCCTTGCATCCTTCGTTCGTCGCCTTCCCTGTGAAATTCCCGTTCGTTTGCCGCCCTGCTCACTGCTCGTCACGATTTTATCCTATTCGTCGCCTTGGTTCCCTGTTCGTCGCACTCCTCCGCTGTTCGTCGCGCTCCTCCACCTTCCTCGGTCCTCCTCCGCCAGTAAGTAACTTCCCTTTTATCTTCTCTCTCCCTCACTCTGTCCCCTGTATTCTCCTTCTCATTCTAAGCATAACCTTGAATATGTTTTTGTAATTTGTGCTTGTAATTTGTGTTTGTGGGTACTGATTTAGGCTATTTTTGTAATTTGTTTTAGCCTTGATTTAGCCTGGTTTTGAATCTGTTTTAGCCTTGAAAATCTGTTCTTGTGGGTTATACATATTTTAAAACCATATAAAGTGGGTTATACATATTTTAGATTACAAGAACAGATATGGTTTTTTAGATTTGATTTAAGTTTGATTACAAGAACAAATTACTTCTGTTTGGTTTAAATTTGACTAAGATTTGTAATCTATTCTTGTAATCTGTTTTTATGGGTACTGTTTTAGCCTTGAAAATATGTTCTTGTGAATCTATTCTTGTGGGTACTGACTTAGCCTTCAAAATCTGTTCTTGTAATCTGTTCTTGTAACTGATTTGTGAATAGAAATTTGAATTAAATTTGATTACAAGAACAGCCTTGAATCTGTTTTTGTACTCTTTTTAGTAATTTGTTCTTGTACAAAAACAGCCTTGAATCTGTATGATAAAGTGGGTTATACATATTTTAAAACCATATAAAGTGGGTTATTCATATTTTAGATTACACGAACAGATTTTTATGGTCTTTTAGATTTGATTTAAGTTTGATTACAAGGGGATGTTAGATTACAAGAACAAATTACTTCTGTTTGGCCTTGAAAATCTGTTCTTGTAAAATTTAATAATTATTCATGGAATTTGTAATTGATTTGTTAATTGCAACAGTATTGAACTTTTTATACTATTGATATGTTATCTCAACTACTGATTTTGTGGGTAACATCTTGAATATGAATTTGTATGCGTAGGAAAAATGTATCGACTTAATTCAACAACACAAAATCGTAGACAACGACAAACATCATTGATTTTGACATGGTGGAACGTGGTTTTGCAAATTGTTGTAGTCCTCTTGTTAATGATGTTTAAAAACAAAGAGATAGACCACGTCTTAAACATTTTTCCTCAAATGTAGATCGATACCTAATTTTACATAGATATGTTTATGAGAGTGACACCATGTCAATATCATAAATTAGGATGTCTCGAAGGTGTTTTACAAAGTTGTGCTATATGCTTGAAATATCCGGAGGTCTAAAACCAAGTAGGAATATGAATATCGATGAACACGTTGCTATTTTTCTCCATATTCATGCTCACTATGTTAAAAATCGTGTCATCATATGTCGATTTCACCGTTCGGGAGAAACAATTAGTAGACATTTTTCTCAAGTTTGTAATGTATTCATACGATTGCATACTCGTTTGCTTAAGAAACCTGAACCGGTGCCCGATAACTCTACCGATCAAAGATGGAAATGGTTTAAGAATTGTTTAGGAGCTTTAGATGGAACATATTTAAAGTGCCTAGTACCAGCTGAAGAAAAGCCTAGATATAGAACAAGAAAAAATGACATTGCAGCAAACGTTCTAGGGGTTTGTTCCCAAGATATGCAATTTATATACGTGTTAACGGGATGGGAGGGGTCAGCCGCAGATGGTAGAGTTCTTCGGGATGCTCTTCTTAGACCACATAGATTAAAAGTTCCAAGACCGGGTATGTAAAAATACGTGTTAACTACAATTTAATAAGCACAAATGGTTATTAACTAAAATCTTATATATAGGTTATTATGTGGTTGATGCCGGATACACCAATGGAGAGGGTTTTCTAGCCCCTTATAGAGGTCAAAGGTATCACTTAAATGAGTGGCGTGATGGACACCAACCAACTACAACAAGAGAATTCTTCAATATGAAACATTCTTCAGCAAGAAATGTTATCGAACCATGTTTTGGCCTTTTAAAGGGAAGATGGGGGATATTGAAGGACAATTCGTATTATCCAATAGAAACTAAAAATAAGATAATAATGTGCTTCATAACTTCATAAGACAAGAAATGGAAGTAGATCCATTTGACATCGAATGTACAAACAATGAGGGAACAAGAGATCTTGGACTTGAGGATGTGAATAATATTAATTCTATTGGGACTTCAAACGAATGGACCACGTTTAGAGATAATTTAGCTGAGTCTATGTTTGCATCTAGGGGCACTGCTAATTAAATAAAAATGTATTGTATTGTATTGATTACCTATAAACTTATCTATATATAATGTATTGTTGGAATATTTTGGTGGATTATTTATGTTATAATTGGTTAATTGAAATATTGTTGGATTATTTTGTTGGGTTATTGAAATATTATCTTTATGTTTATAAGTATGACAAGTCAAGTTAGAAAATATAGGCCATGGACAAGTAATGAAGAATTAAAGCTAGTTGAGGCTATGGTGAATATGACAAATGCGGGAGGAAATGTGTGTATGACATGGTAAACGGTTCAAACACGAGTGGGTTTGGCTATGACCCCGTAAAACAATGTGTTACTGCGGAGGAACCGGTTTGGGAAGCATACCTTCACGTACGAATTATAATAATTATATTGTTACTTAATAAGCGACTAAATGAAAATATTACACTTCTTATTTTTATATAAATAATAATGTTGAAATATAGGTGCATAAGGATGCGTCTAGATAGAAAAACAAAACATTTCCTTACTATGAAGATCTTTGCATTGTTTTTGGGAAAGACCGAGCACAAGGAAATAGAGCTAAAGATTTTGTTGAGATGGAGCAAGAGGTGAACTTGGAACATTCACAAGAGTCGGATGATGATTTGCTTGATTCAGACAATGCCGTTAGCCGTAATATGAACGTGCAACATGAGGAGACTTCACCAAGTGTTCATTGAAGGAAGAGGAAGAGTGAAAGTGATGACGGGTTTAACAATGCGGTTGGGTTGATTACAGAAAGTCTTAAAGAAATATCAAAAGACTTGAGCCAAGGTATTAAATTTGACATGAAGATCAACGAATTGAGTGAGAAGATCCCTCCCGAGATTTTAAAGATGAATTCACTAACCCAAGTGGAGAAGTTCAAAGCTTTGACCAAGATAAGAAGCGACCCTATTAACGTACAAAACTTTTGGCAATTGGAAAAAAGCGATAGAGAGGCTTGGGTCAAATACATCTTGGAAGCGTAGTATTTGATTGCTTAATTGGGAATCTATTTTGGATGTTGTTTGATGTTGGATATGTAAGTTTTTGATAACTATATTGTGGTAAAATCATCCCAAGTATATCGAACGATGGATGTATCGAAAGATTACTAGATTATTAGCATGTTTATTATATTAACATTAACATGTAATGATTTTATTAACATGTTTATTAGCGTTAACATGTTTCAGAAACATTCTGCGAACCAAACGCCACCTTATAGTGTTTGTGACGGACCCAAATTTGTGATTTTATTTTTGAATTGTTTTTTATATCAAAAACTAATAAATCTTTTAAAAACTATTAAATGACTATACAAACACAAATAAAATGAACATAAAATTATACGCATATGTCGAACATATCATTGCATGATAAACGATATTTCAAATTTATAAAACTTGTTACTAAACCTATTATAACGCACACGAGCATTTCTATTGACACATGTGTAGAACATCTTACTTCACCAAATTGATAACACTTACATTAAATGAGAGAATATGTGTTTGTTGGTGCAATTCGACTATATTTTAATCGAAAAATACAAAAAACAAATTCAACTCCCTCACAAATCCGTCGCAAACTTATAGTATTTGTGACTGATTTGCGACGGACCCAAACTTTTCATTTTAATTTTGAATTGTTTTTTTATATGAAAAACTCAAACTTTTTTAAAACCTATTAAATGACTATACAAACAAAATTAAAATGAACAAAAAATAAAACGCATATGTCGAAAATGTTGTTGCATAATTGTTGGTCCCAAAGAGCGTAAACAAGCAACCGATATAGTGTAGAAGGGGGAGGGTTGAATACACTTTAAAACAATCGATCTTAATTAATCAAATGTATATTCAATGACCAAACAGAATGATTACAATTATTACTTTCTAATCAAATCAACATGATGATTTGATGTTTACACTAATTATAAACTCAACTCTCTCTTAACACTCTTGTATCACAAACTAATTGATGATCGAACTTCTTGTTAAAACTGATTAACAAGAACTCTTGAAAACTCTCTCAAACTTTGAACTCACAAAGTTATTACAACATACGCATATCAAGTATGACGAACACACGTACGTTCTGCAACTTATGCAGTCGTACTCTATTCGGTACTCTGTGTTCTATATATATTGAAAACCCATAAGAAGGTTTATACTCATACTTGATATATCTACGAACAAATCACAGTTTAAAGATAGAACTTATCTTTTCTTTAAAACTGTAACAAACTCCTTAATTAGAACATATCTAATTAATTCCGTTTGAGATATCTATCCAACTAATAAATATTTTAAATTAGGTTCAGATATCCTAATTTAAATGTCGAAGATATGGAGAGTTTATAACATGTAACGCTGTGGTTTCAAAATTTCGTTACACTTTTTTTTAAAACATCGCAGCGGAAACATTTATTATCATCATTAAATGCTAAACAGTAAAAAGTCTGTTAACATTCACCATCATAAAAAAAACACTACGTTACCACGCAGTCGAATCGTCTTAGATAAGATAATTCAATCACTCGTTTTGGAAAATCAACCACAAGTTGGTGAATTAAAATAATTAAATACTACGCAGTCCACACTACCCAGTAGCTCCCACTCTCACCAGGTCTCTACATCCTACGCTACCTGCACGAGTACGAGACACATTTCAAGAAACAAGTGTTAGCTTTCGCCTCGTGAGTCAGCAATATGTAAACAAAATCATTCATTTAAAAGTGTAATAGAGAGGTTTAAGATTTATAATAGTACCCAAACCCGTAACTTGACCCACTCGTTTATCATCATACCTCCCCGCATGGTCAAGTATCATCATTATTCGTCATTATTTACATCATATAACATTATTGACATCATAGACACCTTTTACATCGAGAATACATCACTACACATCATATTAACATAAAACATCGTTTTCAACTCCAAACATCCCTAATCATCACGGTAACATCAATTCTTAGTTGGGGTCTATCATCATACATCGCTGTCGTCACTACCCCAAACACCATATGCGTGCCCGGCAACCACTAGGGTTCCAAGGTCCGTCCGGACCGGCACCACGTGCATGCTAGGCAACTGCTAAGTCCTATAGTCCATCCGCACTAGCATAAGTTCAGTATGCATGCCTGGCAAGTCTAGTACCGATAGGGGCACAACTCCCTCACGTACTCAGACACCCATGGTCCGCCCGCAATAGCTACTCCGACTAAAGTCGTTTAGGTGAAAGTACAACCGGTGCCCCGTAGCTAGGCCCTCCTTTCACCAACGTGGTGTTATGCGCGTTGACCTCATCATCGTCGGTCAAACACCACTCTAGTGTACGTATACACCACGTGTTGCCAGGGTTGTCTAGAAAACCCAACAACTAACCATCACCGTGCTAGCAAATCCTAGAAGGCACACTTTTCCCCTTAGGCATCATCTCTACATCTTAGAGGTATGTCTACCCCACCCAAACGTCGTCATAACCTCATAAAATATTCATCACTAGTTAATTACATCGTAAGCATCATTAAAATTCACACATTTTACAAGCATTTAAATAGACAATCACATGGCATATTTAACTATGTATTTAAATTCCTCACGTATCATCATAAAATAGTAATCACCCATAAGCGTCTTTGAAATCATGTATAATCGTTTAACCTTTCACAATAACGATTTTGTCATCGTACTCGGTTTTGAAATTTTATTGAACTCACCTAGAGTCCGAGAGTCGAAATCGAAAAAGATCACCAAGAAAATTACCGAGCCACCTATAAAATAACCGAGTCCTAATAAGTACTCATGTGACGAATATCGAAACACAATTCAATCAAATCCCCTAGAATTGCAAATTCAATCACAATTAAAATTCAATCACAATTGAAATTCAATTACAATTAAAATCTAATCACAATTGAAATTCAATTACAATTGCAATTCAATCACAATTGAAATTCAATTACGATTGCAATTCAATTACGATTGTAAATCAATCACAATTGAAATTCAATTACAATTACATTTCAATCACAATTGCAATTCAATCACAATTGAAATTCAATCACAATTGAAATTCAATTACAATTACAATTCAGTCACAATTGAAATTCAATTACAATTGCAATTCAATCACAGTTGAAATTCAATTACAATTACAATTCAATTCAATCAACTACAATCGTAATTCTCATTCATCCTAGAAATCTCAATTGCAATTCTTACATCACCAATAAACAAATCGTAGTTCACTCCTCACACATGCAATTGTATTTCCTTTCTCATAGTAATTGTAGTTCATCTAAATTGTGATTCATGCAATCATATTTAACAAGGACTTCCAATCGTAGTTATCACAATATATTAATATGGAATTGTAATTCATGGCATCAATCGTAGTTCCTTCCTTCTCCTTCACAATCGTAGTTCATAACCTCCCCCACCCCCATGAATTGGCCGACGAATAGGAAGTAAATAAACACCATTTAATCATCACTTAGACCCCCAAAACACAAAATTTAAACATCAACGGTACTAATTTCCATCCTAGATTGAGGCCCATGCAACTATTCAACAATGATCGGTTACAATCCTAGCCAATTCATAGATCAAGCTTCAAGAACTTAAAAAAAACCCTAGCATATAAAATGTTGATTTATGGTAGCACCCAATCCATTAAAACCTTCAAACAAAACCAACCAAAGTCACTACCTAAGAGTAAAATTACTTACTTGATATATGAACCTTCGATTAAGCTCTCGATTGGAGGATCAATGTTGCCCCTTTCTTTGTCAATCGTATGAACACCCACAACCCTCTCTCTATTTTCAAAACTTTCGTATGTGAGATTAAGGCTGCCCAGATTGTAGTTTAACCCTAATGAGGCATTAATTCTATAATTGCTTATTAATCCCTAAGGTTCCCTTTATTATTCCTTAAGTCCCTAATCTTAGCTCCTTATTCTTTTTCAACACTCGAGATTTCATTAAACATTACTTTAAATTACAAAATAATTAATAAGAGGTCATAAGTGCATGTAATGAGTAAATACCTCAAGATTTCGATCGTTACAATTCTCCCCCACTAAAAGAGATTCCGTCCCGGAATCCACTACATTAAGTGAACAGCTGGGGGTATCTAGCTCTCATATCTCCTTCGGTTTCCCATGTCACGTCACTTCCATGCTTGTTCTCCCACAACACTTTCACTAGCTTGATGCGTTTCTTTCTCGGTTGCTTCATCTTTCGATCCAAGATTGCCACGGGTTCTTCAATCAATCTCTTGCTTTCATCTATTCGTAGTTCTTCAAGTGGTAAGATGCTAGGTTCTTCATCCAAACACCTATGTAAGTAGCACACATGAAACACATCATGAATCCCGTCTAACTCTGGTGGTAACTCCAACCTGTACGCCTGGTCCCCAATTCTTTCTAATATCGTCTAAGGACCAATGAACCGTGGACCAAGTTTCCCCCGCTTGCCAAATCGTATAATCCCTTTCCAGGGCGAGACTTTTAACATCACTTTCTCACCAACCTCGAATACTTTCGGTCGGTGCTTCTTGTCAGAGTACTTCTTCTACCTCTCTCGTGCTACCCGTAGTCGTTCTCGTGCCACTGCCACTTTATCACCCGTCATCTGAATAACATCAGAACTCGCAAACTACTTCTCACCTGGTTCCAACCAACAAGTGGGAGTGCGACATCTCCTCCCGTAAAGCATCTCATACGGAGCCATATCAATACTCGAGTAATAAGTGTTGTTGTAAGCGAACTCTGCTAGTGGTAAGTGAGTATCCCAACTTCCGCCGTATTCGATCACGCAAGCCCTTAACATATCTTCAAGCATCTGTTTGTTCTCTCACTTTGCCCATCTGTCTGAGGGTGATAGGCCGTGCTCAGATGAACCCTCGTTCCCAATTCCTCCTGCAATTTCTTCCAAAACCTCAACGCAAATCGACTATCTTGATCTGAAACAATGGATAAATGGAACTCCGTGTCTCGTAACCACCTCCCGAATATACAGCTTTGCTAAGTTCTCTAGCTTTTCAGTCTCTTTTGTTGCTAGAAAATGTGCAGTCTTTGTTAGCCGATCAACAATAACCCAAATCATGTCGTTACCTCTCGTAGTCTTGGGTAACTTAGTAACAAAATCCATCGTAACCTTATCCCATTTCCACTCAGGTATCTTCAATTGCTGTAACTCTCCATAGGGTTTCTGATGTTCCGCCTTCACTTGTGAGCACGTAACACACTTAGATACGTAGGTAGCTATATCCGTCTTCATACCCGGCCACCAATAATTCGGTTTTAGGTCCAAATACATTTTCGTGTTCCCTGGGTGGATCGAATATTTAGACTTATGGGCCTCATGTAATATCGAATCGCGTACCCCTCCAACCTTAGGAACCCAAATTCGTCCCCTGAAAGTCTTGAGACCCCGTCTATCCTCACTAAGATTGGCCTGTTGCTTGACCATCACCTTGTTCTTTGTATTCTCATCTTTCAAGCCCTCAATCTGAGCTGTGCGAATCCTTTCGAATAAAATCGGTACAACCACCATACATAACGCCTTTAAGCGGTATGTAGCTCTCGGTTCCTTACGGCTCAATGCATTGGCCACCACATTGGCCTTTCCCGGGTGATAACTGATTTCACAGCCATAATCAGTCAACAATACCACCCATCGCTGTTGTCTCATGTTTAACCCTTTCTGGTTTTGTATGTGTTGCAGACTTTTATGGTCGGTATAAATTGTGCATCATGTGCCATACAAGTAATGCCGCCACAACTTAAGAGCGAAGATCACCGCCGCGAGCTCTAAGTCATGTGTCGGATAGTTCTTCTCCGCGTCTTTTAGCCGCCTAGACGCATAAGCGATAACTTTACCCCACTGCATGAGTACACATCCCAAACCAGAGTAAGATGCATCAATGTACACTATAAAATCCTCATTGCCCTCCGGTAAGGAAAGTATAGGTGCCTCACACAAACACTGCTTCAGAGTTGAGAATGCACTCTATTGCTTCTCAGACCACACAAATGGTTCCGTCTTACGAGTTAATTTTGTCAGTGGTGTTGCTATCTTTGAGAAATTCTTAATAAATACTCTGTAGTAACCCGCCAATCCAAGAAAACTGCGAATCTCAGTAGGTGTTTTAGGAGTTTCCCACTTCTTAATTGACTCAATCTTTGCCGGATCCACTTTTATTCCGTCTTTACATACGACATGACCCAAAAATTGCACCTCTCTTAACCAAAATTCACATTTAGAGAACTTTTCATACAACTTTTCTTCTCGTAACGTTTCTAGTACCTCCTGCAAGTGTTTCCGATGATCCTCCACACTCTTGGAATACACCAAAATATCGTCAATAAATACTATTACTGATTTGTCTAGATACGGTCGACACACCCGATTCATCAGATCCATGAATATCGCAGGCGCATTCGTCAATCCAAATGGCATGACTAAGAATTCATAGTGACCATATCGTGTTCGAAAAGCCGTCTTCGATACATCACTCTCCTTTACCCACACCTGATGGTAACCCGATCATAAATCAATCTTCGAAAAGTGACAAGCACCCTATAGTTGATCAAATAAATCATCTATCCTCGGTAGTGGGTACTTATTCTTCACAGTCAATTTATTCAACTCTCTATAATCGATACACATCCTCATCGATCCATCCTTTTTCTTCACAAACAAGACCGGAGCTCCCCAAGGTGAAGTACTTGGTCTAATAAACCCCTTATCAAGTAGCTCCTGAAGCTGTGTCATCATCTCTTTCATCTCTGAAGATGCCAAACGATAAGGTGCTTTAGCAACTGGTGCCGCACCTGGTATCAAATCGATTTGGAACTCTACTTCCCTTGGTGGTGGTAATCTCGGAAGATCATTTAGGAAAATATCGGGATATTCATTAACCACTTCCACATCCACTAAGACCGTCCTTTCCTTCGCTGAATCTACCACGTGAGACAAGAATGCAATACACCCCTTCGCTAGACACTTTCGTGTCTTAAGGACCATTATCAACGCTATGTTCCCCGGACACCGCTCTCCATAGGCGATAACATGACCGCCTGCTGGAAGAGGAACTCGGACCAACTTCTTTGCACACAAAATCTCGGCTCGGTTAGAAGACATCCAATCCATCCCAATTACTACGTCAAAACCCTCGACATCCAACGGAATTAGCGTCAAAGGAAAGGTAGTACCATCGATATCAATCGCACATTCGTCGTATTTCTCACGCACAGTGATCGGTTTCCCGACCGCTACCTCTATCTCTAACAAATGTTCCAAGGGACTTCGTACAGTTAAATGACTACAAAATTTAGAGGACACTATAGATCTACTTGCACCGGTAACAAACAACATATTAGCAGGTATGGAATTTATAAGAAAAGTTCCGAATATAACCTCATCATCTCGGCGTGCCTCCTCCGCAGTCATCCTAAATGCCCGACCGGTAGCTTTCTAAGCTGGCTTCTTTCCCGTTGTATCCTGCTTCTTCCTTGGTTGTGGGCATTCTGTACTGATATGCCCTAATTCTCGACAATTATAGCACACGGGTTTATCACTTTTGTAATCTACCGCTTTATGCCCCTACTTTCCGCACCGACGGCAACTCATTGTTTCGGCTGTGCATGGACCGCTGTGACTCGAGTGACAGGTAATGCAGTAGCTTGACCTCCCTTTTTGGTCCGTCTTTTTGTTGCTGTTGTTGTTACTGCCCAACAATTTCTTCTTGTTGGAGGGTCCGGATGGCCCTTCCCACTTCCTCTTCTCACCCACAACGTTGCTAGCTTTCTCTTTCAGTTTCAGGTCATGCTCGATCCTCAGGGCCTCGTCCATCGCGTCACCCAGGTTAGTTCTCAATCTCACAGTTGCTCGATATTCATATGGCAAACCTTCCACGTACTGGTTTACCGTGGATGCATCATCATAACAATATCTTTTAGCAAATTGCATCCGTTCAGAGAAAGTTGAATTATACTTAGCAATCGTCATACCGCCTTTCTTTAAATCAAGAAACTCTCGTTCGGCTCGCTGCCTAGCTCCCAGATTGCAGAATCGGTTTTGGAGCTTTTTCTTAAACAAATTCCAAGTCAAGTTTCTCCTGGTCATCTCGGTCAGAGTAGCTTCAATAGAATCCCACCACTCAAGAGCTTCCTTCTCTAACACGCGGATCGCATAACTGACCCGTTGTTCTTCGGTGAAAACACCAGAATTGAAGGTTTGTTCCATCTTCTGAACCCAGCGTATGCAATCGAGGGGGTCGGTCCCACCCTCAAATTTCGGTGGCTTGCGATCCATAAACATTTTGAAGGTACTACCCACCTGATTCGGTGCTCCACCATTGCCTCCTCCTAACCCAGTGCCATAACCGGCTTGCACATCACTATTGGCTCCTCCCTCGGCATGAGTGTTAGGAGTAGGTTTATCCTTTAAGATCCCCTCATCACGCATAACCTGTCTTAGCTGGCCCAGTTCCACACTCTGTTGTTTCAACGCATCATCCTTTTCCTTCAAAACCCTCTCCAGTTCCGCAATAAGAATCATACTGCTGGTGTTGTGCACAGTGCGACTGCTATGCACCGATACAGTTCTCATAGGAGTCGGAATCCGCTGACTCTCTGCTTCCTCATCACCCTGGAATCTGAACGACCCCTCGGCAGCAATAGTTTCCCTCTTGTTCACCACTTGCCTCTTATTACCTCTCCTTGTTTCAACCATTTTATACGCAATAAATTTAGGTAAGGGTAATCATCTAAAATGAGCACAAGCAAAGAGCTACCAAACAAGCAACTCTCTCACACACACCCCCACCCAGTCATCCTACTCGAGCTCAGCTGTGAGTCTAAGCATCAGACTCAATACTCAGATCCCTCACAACCTGGCTCTGATTCCAACTTGTAACGCCGTGGTTTCAAAATTTTGTTACACTTTTTTTGAAAAACATCGCAGCGGAAACATTTATTATCATCATTAAATGCTAGAAAGTAAAAAGTCTGTTAACATTCACCATCATAAAAAAAAACACTACGTTACCACGCAGTCGAATCGTCTTAGATAAGATAATTCAATCACTCGTTTTTGAAAGTCAACCACAAGTTGGTGAATTAAAATAATTAAATACTACATAGTCCACACTACCCAGTAGCTCCCACTCTCACCAGGTCTCTACCTCCTACGCTACCTGCACGAGTACGAGACACATTTCAAAAAACAAGTGTTAGCTTTCGCCTCGTGAGTCAGCAATATGTAAACAAAATCATTCATTTAAAAGTGTAATAGAGAGGTTTAAGATTTATAGTAGTACCCAAACCCGTAACTTGACCCACTCGTTTGTCATCATACCTCCCCGCATAGTCAAGTATCATCATTATTCGTCATTATTTACATCATATAACACCATTAACATCATAGATACCTTTTACATCGAGAACACATCACTACACATCATATTATCATAAAACATCGTTTTCAACTCCAAACATCCCTAATAATCAACGTAACATCAATTCTTAGTTGGGGTCTATCATCATGCATCGCTGTCGTCACTACCCCAAACACCATATGCGTGCCAGGCAACTACTAGGATTCCAAGGTCCGTCCGCACCGGCACCACGTGCATGCTAGGCAACTGCTAAGTCCCGTAGTCCATCTGCACTGACATAAGTTCACTATGCGTGCCTGGCAAGTCTAGTACCGATCGGGGCGCGACTCCCTCACGTACTCAGACACCCATGGTCCGCCCGCTATAGCTACTCTGACTAAAGTCGTTTAGGTGAAAGTACAACCGGTGCCCCGTCTCTAGGCCCTCCTTTCACCAACATGGTGATATGAGTGTTGACCTCATCATCGTCGGTCAAACACCACTCCAGTGTACGTATACACCATGTGTTGCAAGGGTTGTCTAGAAAACCCGACAACTAACCACCACTGTGCTAGCAAATCCTAGAAGGCACACTTTTCCCCTTAGGCATCATCTCTACATCTTAGAGGTATGTCTACCCCACCCAAACGTCGTCATAACCTCATAAAATATTCATCAGTAATTAATTACATCATAATCATCATTAAAATTCACACATTTTACAAGCATTTAAATAGACAATCACATGGATCTTTAACTATGTATTTAAATTCCTCACGTATCATCATAAAATAGTAATCACCCATAAGCGTCTTTTAAATCATGTATAATCGTTTAACCTTTGCACAATAACGATTATGTCATCGTACTCGGTTTTGAAATTTTACTAACTCACATGGAGTCCGAGAGTCGAAATCGAAAAAGATCACCAAGAAAATTACCTAGCCACCTATAAAATAAACGAGTCCTAATAAGTACTCGTGTCACGAACATCGAAACACAATTCTATCAAATCCCCTAGAATTGCAAATTCAATCACAATTGAAATTCAATTACAATTAAAATCCAATCACAATTGAAATTAATTACAATTGCAATTCAATCACAATTGAAATTCAATTACGATTTCAATTCAATTACGATTGTAAATCAATCACAATTGAAATTCAATGACAATTACATTTCAATCACAATTGCAATTCAATCACAATTGAAATTCAATCACAATTGAAATTCAATCACAATTGAAATTCAATTACAATTGCAATTCAATCACAATTGAAATTCAATTACAATTACAATTCAGTCACAATTGAAATTCAATTACAATTGCAATTCAATCACAATTGAAATTCAATTACAATTACAATTCAATTCAATCAACTACAATCGTAATTCTCATTCATCCTAGAAATCTCAATTGCAATTCTTACATCACCATTAAACAAATCGTAGTTCACTCCTCACACATGCATTTGTATTTCCTTTCTCATAGCAATTGTAGTTCATCTAAATTGTGATTCATGCAATCATATTTAACAAGGACTTCCAAACGTAGTTATCACAATATATTAATATGGAATTGTAATTCATGGCATCAATCGTAGTTCCTTCCTTCTCCTTCACAATTGTAGTTCATAACCTCCCCCACCCCCATGAATTGGCCGACGAACAGGAAGTAAATAAACCCCATTTAATCATCATTTAGACCCCCAAAACACAAAATTTAAACATCAATGGTACTAATTTCCATCCTAGATTGAGGCCCATGCAACTATTCAACAATGATCGGATACAATCCTACCCAATTCATAGATCAAGCTTCAAGAACTTAAAAAAAACCTAGCATATTAAATGTTAATTTATGGTAGCACCCAATCCATTAAAACCTTCAAACAAAACCAACCATAGTCACTACCTAAGAGTAAAATTACTTACTTGATATATGAACCTTCGATTAAGCTCTCGATTGGAGGATCAATGTTGCACCTTTCTTTGTCAATCGTATGAACACCCACAACCCTCTCTCTATTTTCAAAACTTTCATATGTGAGATTAAGGCTGCCCAGATTGTAGTTTAACCGTAATGAGGCATTAATTCTATAATTCCTTATTAATCCCTAAGGTTCCCTTTATTATTCCTTAAGTCCCTAATCTTAGCTCCTTATTCTTTTTCAACACTCGAGATTTCATTAAACATTACTTTAAATTCCAAAATAATTAATAAGAGGTCATAAATGCATGTAATGAGTAAATACCTCAAGATTTCGATCGTTAAATAACAGAATTTAGAACTTACTTAAATTCTTGAACTGACTTCTGACGCTGACCTGACTCACTCAGTCTTGACATTATCAAGCTGAGTTCTTGACTTATTGATTCTTCAAATCTTTAAGTCTTCATTCGAGAAACCTATTGTTTTTCCCGAATAAGAATAAAACTAACTATGAATAAAATCAAAGTGCGGAAATAGTTTTAAAGCAACGAACACACGAAAGTTTTCAAAGTAGGATTATATTAATAACCAAACTTCAAAGAGTGCACAAGAACAAACTTGAGCACCGAGTACAAACTAAATCAAGAACAAACTTGAATGCAAATTAGCGAACAAACGCTTAACCTTTTCTCGTTAATCGAGCAGGTATTTATAGGCTAAGTAAACTAATCCTGACCATCTAATTTATTTACGCGTGTACCGTTCTACACATAATTAGGAACAGAAAACAAGATTGCCGTTTCGAGCTCCTTCAGAATGCGCAGATCGTGCACTTTACATAACAGGAAGATTCTGGTTGTCAAAAGTATCTTCAGCTCAGATGACCCTTTGATGACTGAAGACAAACTTCAGCTGACGTTCACTTCAGAACTAATCTTCAGATGAACTACGGGCTTCTTTCTTCAGATGTCGTGTCAGAACAGTTTACAAAAGAATGATATATAACACCTTCAGTTGCTTTCTTCGAAAGCTTCTTCAGGAATGGAATATATACAAATAAAAGGACTAACACCTATCTCAGCTTAGAAGTCACTGAGCTATCTAGTACTTACATAGAAAACTCTATATCTGTTTATACTCTAACTACTCAGCCTAAGCTAACAAGTCAGTCTATAACAGATTTACATAATTCCTAACATTTAACCTATCATCTATACATAGCTATGGTTTGTCTCATCAAATTTAACTATTCTAAACATGGGACTAACGATCTCCCCCTATTTGATGATGACAAAATATTGAATCAAAGTAAGTGTATGTTAACAGAATTATGTGGAACAACTCTGGAACTGACCAAAGTTAGTTCTTGAAATAAGTATTGAATTGATGTATACCTATTCATTATTTCTTGAACTTACAAGATTTTAGGTTACAAATCTATTCTAAGACTTGTATTCTAAGTATTTAAACATACCAATACTTAGATGCTAAACTTATCAGTTTATACTTGAACATATCAATAATTAGCTTAAACTTACAAAGTTGTTTATTTAAACACATCAAACATTTGAACATATCAAACATAACTTTTCATTAATGAACATTTCATTTACATTTTAGCTTAATCATTTTGATCAACTTATGCACACATAGTGCTTAGAAAATTATAGAACTAATCTATTTAATCTATTGGATCTCCAGCTTCTAACCACATATCATAACACTTAAGCTCCTAGATGGCTGCTTCTTTGATAACACTCATAAGAGTTTCTTCTCCATCTTGATATCTTTTATTTCGTCTCTTTCTGATCTGATTGCTCTGTTTATTTGATATCTGAGTGGTGAATTCTGACTTGAGTCATCACATAGAATTCTCAAATACATAATTTGCTCTAAGCTAGCCAAGTGCATATTGGCTTCCTCCAAGAAACATTTATTTCCTTCAATGTCTAAGTACATAAAGCCTGATAAGGGTAGATCAATATATGTATTCTACTTGAATTCAACACCCTTGGGAACTTGTAAGCTTCTTCCTTTGCCTAGCTGCTCTTTCTCTTGCAGCTTTGTTACGATTTAAGAATACATCAAATTCAGCTGTTAGAATCTCTCCAAGCTGATCAATCCTAAGAAAAATTCTTTTAAGCTCTTGAATGACCTCTTGTTTAGGATTTTGTTCATTCTTTTAACATTCAACGCCACTGTCTTCCATTCAGAGAATCCCAACTTATATAATCTTCTCATATCTAGCCCCACTTCAGCTTTGTTTTTCAACACAAAGTTGATTATCACCAACTCCTTCATGACCAAGATATTTTCTTTTGTAGCAGTATATTAGATCATCATCAGTGTATGGAAATGGTTCAGCTCTTGGTCCAGAGTAATCAGCTTCAGCTTCAGCTTTAGCCTTTTCTCTTTGCAGCTCAGCTTGTTGTTGCTGCTCTTTCATTTGCTCCACTGTCATGCCCAGTTCTTTAGCCATTTCTTGTAACATTTCTCAAAAAGCATGTCACTGGCTTTCCGTGCTGCATCAGCTTCATCACTCGAGTCAGATTCATATGCAACTAGTTGATACTTACCTTGTTGCTCTAGCTCAGGTTTAGCAGTTATTACTTTTCTCCTCTTGGCTAGAGACACAGTACTTGATCTTCTTTTTCTTTTTACTATCTCTATAGCCTTCTCTTTTCCTTTATCCATTTGTGAAGCTGGAACAGACTCTGCTTCAACAACTTTTGAAAATTCAGCTTGAGGGAAACTTGTAGGCACAATCTGAAGTGTTTCTTTATGCGGAGTTTCTGGTTGAGCTGATTGGACCACCGGGGCTATGAGTATTTGGACTGCTGGAGCTTGTTGCTTTTGTTGAGAGGGCTGATCTACAGTACTCATAAACTGATCATGAGTTTCTTCTTCAATATGTATTTCCTCAGTATGCTCCCCCTCAACTATATCATCATCTTTCTTTGATACTTTCTCCCCCTTTTTGCCATCATCAATAGGGAGGGTCTTGATCTAAGCACAATATTTTCCAAGTTGGCCACAGAGTTTGTAGGTACTCGATAATGGCTTGGGCATCATTTTCCATTAGCTTGGGCTCCTCTTGTCGTTGCTTAACCTCAAAGTCCTCCTGTCCAGTGGAGGAATGGATTTCCACTGTAGGAGTGGCTGTTGATTGTTCCTCAATATGTGAGACTGTGGACCCCATATCCAAAGGTTGGCGCTGACCTATGGAATCAAAGGGGGCCAAATTGGGGCCATGTAAACCTTCCTGGTGTATGAAAGATTCATTGACAGGTCGTGCTTGAGTGTGTAAGAATGGAAGAGAAGAATGACCAATGTCTTGAACTATGATAGTAGGGTACGCTGGGCTTAGTGGTGAGGAGGGGGGTAGTTGACCCTGGGAAGAGGTCATGTGTTCAATGTGACCTTCATGGGTCTGTGAAGGCACCAAAATAGGTTCTCCCATGGCTAGGATAGGTATGGGCTGAGTAGACACCATACCTGGCTTAGGCTGACTGGATACAATAAGCCATGAGGTGGGCACCTTAAGAGAAGGTGTCTTCCCCCCAGCTCCTGTCGGTGGAGGTGGAGGTGTGACATAAGCTCCAAGGTCCTTTTGAGGTGAAGGACCACCCTTGGCAGATTTGCGTGTATAGGTGTAGGATATATCCTTGGTAGCAGTGGGCTGACCAAGGTTGGTTGTAAAGTGGAGAATATATGGAGATGTGTGTGGTGGGGGAGAGGGGTTAGACTAAGATAGGCTTGACTCAGTCTTATTTCCCTGTATAGGAGATGGAGAAATGCGAGAGAAGGAAGGAGATGAAGGAAGAGAAGTTATATTTGCGCCAATCAGTGGGGACTCTGAGCTAGGGAACATACTCTCTTGCTCAGAGCTTGAGGTGGAGGAAATCCTTCGAGGCATAACTTTGGAGGACTCAGCCTCAGAATTATTGATGCCCTCAGCTTCCTCCTCATCATTTGCACTTCCCTCAGCTTCACTTGACTCTAAAGTTGGAAGCTATGCATACACCCTCATCTGAACACTCATGGTGGGGTGCTCAGGGAAAATATCATGAGCGAACATCTTTGAGCTGAGAACAGGAGTAGGATTTGACTCATATCGGGCAGCATATCTTCTACCCAACCTGTCCTCTATCACCATTGATAAGAATCTTACAAAGGGCACGATGGTATCCCTCATATTCTTGGTCACCAATGACTTGAGTGCCTCAAAGATTAACTCAGCGTAGTCCAATCTTTGATCATAGAAGATGTTATATAGCAGTTGCATTTCGAAGTCGTTAACATTATCCAGGCCACCCACCTTGTATCCAAGTGAATGGACCACCGTGGACACCATGAAGCCCCATGCTGTCTGGAAAAGGAAATTCCTTATCACCCCCACGACTTGAGGATGACCCATTAAAGGTAATACGCTCCTTGAGGTTTCCATAGAAACAGTGGCTTCGTATTGATTGTGAACAGGGAGATGAAGAATTCGTCTGAGACAGTTTGCATCTATGTCAATCGCCACTTGTCCACTTAGGACTGTACCTCTTATTACTTGTTGATGTGCATCTAGTTTGCACGTGTACCAATACTCAGTGAGGAGTTGAGGGATGAGCACAGCAGGGCCACAAAGAAAAGCATGTGCCAGGGGTCCCTTTCGGATGTATAAGACGCAGTCCTCATAGCCCCTGCCAATCTTGGACTTTGGTATGTCGATACAGGCTACGACATTGTTTTGCTTGTAAATAGGGAGCGCATTGTTCTTGAAAGAACCACCTCGGATCATCTGATCAGACAAATTACAAGTGTAACCCTCCATTGAATTCGAACTTATCGTATCAGATTGCACGTAGAAGTAGTAAGGTTTAGCACTTAGCGATTGATTCTGCACAGAGCAAGGTTAGGGTTTTAGAGAATAGAGAAGGAGGTATAAGATTTGGAAGAGTAAATGAAATATGATGAGGAGTCTCTCTTATTTATACCTTTTCAATGTGAGAGAAAAGTTACCGTTGTCAGACGGTAATAAATATGACCGTTACAGTAACAACCGGCTACACAGTTTGTTAAACGGCTATATTTAATGTAACTTACTTAGTCTTACACTGTTACATTGATCCGAATTCTTTCAAGATGAAATAAATTATCACCAAGATTCTTTTAAAATAACTAATTTGAAGATGACTTACATTCATTTTAAACAGGACACACCTTACATATTTGATACTATAAGGTTGGACTGACCATTTGTTAGGACTAACCTAGACCTATGGAATTGACCACACATTAGAACTGATTACTCAGCTCAGATTTGTCACTCAGCTCAGATTGAGCACTCAGCTCAGATTGACACTTAGACAAGGTTAGCACTTAGCATATATTTAACAGAGATAAAGAATGGAACATACCAAATTAAGGGTTTAGCATGCCAAGTTTGCCAAGTAGAGTTGTAAATCTTGTGCCTTCAATTGGTTTAGTGAAGATGTCTACAAGTTGATCTTCAGTCTCAATGAAGACTAACTCTATCTTTCCCTTTTCTACAATGTCTCTGATTAAGTGATGTCGTATCTCAATGTGCTTGGTTCTTGAGTGAAACACTGGGTTGTGTGTGATGGCAATAGCACTTTGATTGTCACAGAATATGGGAGTCTCTGAATAATAGAAGTCAAAGTCCTAAAGTTGATGTTGCATCCACAGTATTTGAGCACAACAGCTCCATGCAGCCACATACTCAGCTTCAACTATGGAAATTGCCACTGAGTTTTGTTTCTTGCTTGTCCAGCTAACTAATTTTCCACCCAATAATTCACATCCTCCAGTAATACTCTTTCTATCTAGGCCACAACCTGCGAAGTCTGAATCTGAGTACCTTATCAACTCAAATCCTGATCCTTTGGGATACCACAAACCTAAATTTGGTGTTCCCTTCAGATATTTAAGAATTCTTTTAACATCTAGGAAGTGTGATTCCTTTGGATCAGCTTGATATCGTGCACAAACACATGTAGCAAACATTATATCGGGTCTGTTTGCTGTCAAGTAGAGTAATAACCTATCATTCCTCTATATGTAGTCTGACATACAGATTTTCCATCAATGTCCTTGTGCAGCTTGACATTGTGTAACATTGGAGACTTTGCAGGATGGCTTGAGTCTAATCCATATTTCTTAATCACATCAAAAACATACTTGCTCTGATTAATAAATATACCATCTTCTTTCTCGTTGATTTGAAGTCCCAAAAAGTAAGTAATCTCACCCATCATGCTCATTCTGTATTGATTAGACATTATCTTAGAAAACTGTAACACCGTATTTTTAACCCAAAATTTTTCATTTTGATAATCACTGCGGAAGCGTTTAAATACCACAGTAATTACAACTAATAACAAACCACTGTCTACAAAATATCAGTATTACAAAACACGGCTCATCACAAATAATCTATCAGAGTCCTAGGTGATTACTCCCCAAGCTAATCACTCTCAGCCGAGCCGCTGACTTACCAAAAACCTGTAAAAAGAGTGAGAGGTGGGGGATTAGCGCAAAGCTAAGTGAATGGAGTAACACACAACAGATATATCAGCCTGAACCGCATGATATCAACAACCACAATAAGCACCCTCGGAAGACCGGCGGTTCTGCAGGAACCTACAACCAATGCCGGCCAAAGCAAACCGATAGTCCATTTGCTATCCTTACACAGTATCATCCGCTGGTAGCAACAAATGCATCCCAAGGTCCTGCTACTGCTTAGCCAATAGCAAATGAACCCAGCCCATAAGCCCAGTCGTAAACTGACTTCCCTTCCAACATGTATACATATCACAGAATGCAACAATTAACATTCACAGTTAATTAACCAACAGATATACAATCTATCCAACAATAGTTGGAACCAAACCAGTACAACTAATATCACCCGTGAGCAAACATCCACTCACCTCAAGCTTTCAGCTTTTCCACTCAATGATCTTATATTCTGAGCCTTGTCTGTTCCTGAGAACACAACAAACTGAAATCAGTATCCAATTCATAAATATATATCAAACTTATATATTTATCTCCTTTTAATCAAACATAAACATGCAAGATTCACATATGCATGCACATATAACACATAACATTAAACAATGCAAATCAACAAATCAAAACTGTCGGATTTCCTAAGAAATCCGACACTACTATCGGATTTACACCAAATCCGTAACCACCATCGGAATCCGCCACTTTTTATCGGATTTGAAGGAATCCGATACACCCATCGGATTTCCACACTTGTATCTTGACTTGGCATCCACAATCGGATTTCATGCTTGGAATCCACCATCGGATTCAACATTCGGATTTCACAAGATTTGGATTTCTACATTCGGTTTCTAAAGTCTCGGTTTTCATCATCATCATCATCAAAATCATCCATCTTCATTATTCCATCAATCCGACAACTTCAAACTTGTATATATCTCATTTCCAGATCATACAAGTTCATAGAAACACATATAAACATGTTTAAACACACAAGCATACATCAAGAACACCTTTCAACACCAAGAACACTAAATCCGACAACTTCATATATGATGTTTACATGGTGTTCATAACAAACCTACTCAAACCGCAACATGTTAATACTAGCCAAATCATGTTTCATAACAAGATTCATGTTTCAAGAAGAAAACAATAAACATACAAACCTTCTAACTTGAATTCACAATTGAAACACTTGAACTCCGATTGTTCTTCTTCTTAGCTCTCGGTTTTACACACTAATTTACACACACATGCAATACTTCAAAGTGAAGTAATCCTTTCTAAACCCACGTATTTGAAAACCTTAAGTAGGAGGTGGCATTCTAATAACCACTAAGCACATTCACACACACACACACCACAATCCGTATATACATACACATATACACTAACAATAATCAATTAATTAAATATTTAATTAATCACATTTAACAATTAATAGAACACATAATAACTTACCAAAGCCTATGTGTCTAGTAGGCCCAATCACAGGATGTTACAAATCCTCCCCCCTTAAACTGGATTCCCTCCCCGGAATCTATTCATCATCAAAAAATTGTGGCTAACGAGCTTTCATGTCGGCCTCGGTTTCCCACATCAATTCTGAACCCAAACTGTGTTTCCACTTAACCAGAACCATCGGAATCTGTTTCTTTCGCAATTTCGTCACTTTTCGATCCAATAGTTCAATGGGTTCTTCCACTAACTTCTTGCTGGAATCCACTTTAAGATCATGTAGAGGTAGAATCTGACTCTAATCCTCAACTCTACATTTCCGCAAGTAACAAATGTTGAAGGTATTGTGAATACCTGACAATTCAGCCGGAAGATCGAGAGTAACCGTCTGATCATTAACCACCCGTTGGACACGAAATGGCCCAATATACTGTGGAGCCAACTTTCCTTGCTTCCCAAAACGGATAACCCCCTTCCACGGAGAAACCTTCAGATATACCAATTCCCCCTCAACAAATACAACCGACCTACGACGTGGATCAGCATACATCTTTTGTGGATCCCTCGCAGCTTTCAACTTCTCTCGCGCAATAGCTACTTTATCTGCGGTGATCTGCACAATATCAGGCCCTGCATACTGTTTCTCACCCACCTCTAACCAACACATAGGAGTACGGCAGCGACGACCATATAGCATCTCATAAGGCGGCATACCGATACTCGAATGGTAAGAATTGTTGTACGGGAATTCGATTAACGGCAGATGGGAATCCGAAGAACCTCAATATTCTAACACACTTGCCCACATCATATCCTCTAGTGTTTGAATAGTTCGCTCAGATTGCCCGCCTGTCTGTGGATGGTAAGTTGTGCTTAAATTCACACGTGTACCAAAATCCCGTTGTAAACTGTTCTAGAAGTTCGACACAAACCTGGAATCTCTATCTGATACGATCGAAAGCGGTATACCATGTCGGGAAACAACTTCATCTATATATAACTGAGCCAACTTACCGAGTGATGCCGTCTCACTGGTAGCCAAAAAATGAGCACTCTTGGTCAATCTGTCAACGATCACCCAAATCATATCATTATTCCTCTGTGTATGTGGAAGTTTCGTTAGGAAATCCATCGTTATGTGCTCCCACTTCCACTCTGGAATCTGCAACTGTTTCAATGATCCATAGGGTATTTGGTGCTCTGCCTTAACCTATGCACAAATATGGCAAGACTCCACAAACTGTGCAACATCCGTCTTCATTGTAGGCCACCAATACAGCACCTTTAGATCGTTATACATTTTTGTGCTACTTGGATGAACAGATAGTCTAGACTTGTGAGCTTCAGTCATAATCAAACTCCGAAGACCTCCAAGCAAAGGCACCCAAACATGAGATTGATAAACCTTCAATCCCCTAGAATCATCAGTCAAGTCATTCTTTTTCTTAGTCATAATCTCTGACTTCAGGTTTTCATCCTTCAAGGCTTCCAACTGAGCTGCCTTTAATTTGTCAATCAAGTCGGAGACTATTTCAATTCGCATAAACTTGACATGTTCACTAACTCCCTTGTGACTCAAAGCATCGGCTACCACGTTGGCTTTCCCTGGATGATAGCGAATCTCGCAATCATAATCTTTAACAAGTTCCAGCCATCGCCTCTGTCGCATATTAAGTTCATTCTGCGAAAATACATACTGAAGGTTTTTGTCCGTACAAATGACGCACTTTGTACCATAAAGATAGTGTCTCCACGATTTTAACGCAAAAACCGCAGCTGCCAGTTCTAAATCATGGGTTGGATAGTTCTTCTTATTCGGCTTCAACTGATGAGAAGCATACGCAATTACTCTATCCCGTTGCATCAACACACAACCCAACCCTACCAATGACGCATCATAGTAAACTATGAAGTCATCTGACCCATCCGGTAAAGCAAAAATAGGAGCCTGGCACAAGAGTCGTTTCAATGTCTGAAAAGCTCTCTCCTGTTCATCACTCCATTAAATTGGAACCTCCTTACGAGTCAATTTAGTCTTTAATGAATCTTCTGTAATACCCATCCAATCCCAAGAAGCTTTTCATCTCATAAGGCGACTTCGGTGCCTCCCAGTTCATCACTGCTTCTATCTTTGCCGGATCCACTTTGACTCCATCACTGCAAATGACATGCCCCAGAAAGTGAACTTCCCGCATCCAGAATTCACACTTCGAATACTTGGCATACAATTGCTCCCGTTTCAGAGTTTCAAGAACCTGTCTCAAATGAATCTCATGATCAGCTTCAGATTTCGAATAAACCAGAATGTCGTCAACAAATACTATCACAGATTTATCCAAGAACGGTCGAAAAACCCGGTTCATCAAATGTATAAATACTGTAGGTGCGTTAGTCAAACCGAACGGCATGACTAAAAACTCATAATGGCCATACCTGGTACGGAAAGCAGTCTTAGCAACATCTCCGTAAGAAACTCGTACCTGGTGATAACTCGATCTCAAATCAATCTTCGAGAAATATGAAGCACCCTGCAACTGATCAAATAAATTGTCAATCCTGGGCAGAGGGTATTTATTCTTCACTGTCCTCTTATTCAGTTCTCTATAATCAATACACATTCGCAGAGTACCATCTTTCTTTTTCACAAATAAGACTGGTGCACCCCACAGTGAAGAACTCGGATGAATAAATCCTGAATCTGCATCATCATCTCCCTTATCTCAGAAGGAGCCAACCTGTAAGGAGATCTAGCCAATGGATTCGAACCTGGTATCAAATCAATCTTGTACTCTACCTCTCGAATGGGAGGTAGCCCAAGTAACTCATCCGAAAATACTTCAGGATATTTTGATACAACTCGCACATCAGTAACTGCCCGCTTCTCTTTTCTAGCATCAATCGCATATGCTAGAAAATACTCGCATCCCTTACTCAAGGATTTCTTGGCTTTCAACAAAGAAATGATAGGAGACGCAGACTTGTTCCTTTCCCTACGAGCCACCACACGCGACCCATCAGATAATGGAAACGAAATCAGCTTCCTATGACATTTAATACTCGCCCTGTGCTTACTTAGCCACTCTATCCCCAACACCACATCAAAACCCGCTAATGGCATCAACAGGAATGATACAGGAAAGCACTTAACATCTATGTCAATTTCAGCACCCGTCACAGAAGTCGTAACAGGCACTATCTCACCATCTGCTACTTCTATATCAATCGGCACAAAGATACTAGTAGTAGGCAAATTCAACTTAGCACAAAATGCTACAGAAATAAAGGAGCGATTCGCTCCAGAATAAAATAATACACGAGCAGGTAAGGAGTTTATAAAGAAAGTACCGGTGATAACATCATCAGTGGCAGTAGCATCATCTAATGTCATCCGGAACGCCCTTCCCTCCGAAGTTGGAGGATTCTTCCTTTTCTGCCCCTGGCCATGGACGAACCCCCAACCGTCCCTGCCCTTGTTCCTGACCCTGTCCCAGCCCCGGGTCTTCTCCCTGTAGGGCAATCTCCTGCCCTGTGCTCCTCCTAATGGCAGTTCCAACATACATTCCGAGGGTATCGGAAATCCTTGGATTCATGCCCGTAAGTTCCGCATCTCACACATCGCATAGTCTGAGCTGTACACTGCCTAGTATGAGAAGATCTGCACCTCGTGCACCACTGAGATTTACTCCCCGAATCCCGTGGAGATACTTTTCTATTCTGGTTGCTCTGGGACTGGTTACCCTGCCATTTCTTTTTCTTTTAACTATCATTGATCTGTTTTGTGTGTAGCAAGCTATGCTTACAGCTTCTGCCCAAAAGTTCAGCTTGAGCTTTGCTTTACATAGCATGGTTCTGGCAACTTCAATTAAGGTTCTATTTCTCCTTTCAGCAACTAAATTTTGTTGTGGAGTTCTTACAGATGAGAAATTCTGGATAATTCCCTTCTCTTCACAAAAGCCTTCAAGGGTTGAGTTCCTAAACTCAGTCCCATGATCACTTCTGAGCTACTTAATTGACTTACCCTTTTGCAACTCTTCTTGTCTTATGAAGCTGATTAACTCATATGCAGCTTCACTTTTGGCTTTTAAGAAGACCACCCAAGTGAATCTTGTGAACTCATTAACAGTCACTAGAGTATACGTTTTGCCACTTAGGCTTAGGGTGCTTCTAGCTCTAAATAAGTCTAAATGCAACATATGCAATGGTTCTGTAATTGAAAAATTCTGTTTAGACTTGAAGGATTCCTTATGATGTTTTCCCATTTCACAAGCTGAGCAGAGTTTGTCTTTAGCAAATGTGATTTTTGGCAGACTAGAGACTAACTCTTTGCTAGATAGTTTGTTAATATATTTGAAATTTAGGTGTGACAGTCTTTTGTGCCACAACTAACTCAGCTTGGGAGTTGAATCAGAATACAGACATGTTTCAGTTGAATGATCTGCAAAGCTGAGATCTAATAGATAGATATCTCTCTCTCTCTCTTTGCCATTAGTATTGGCTTTCCCTTCTTATCATAAATTGTTCATGCATGCTTTATGAAGGTGACTTCATAATCCTCATCACACAATTGACTAATACTTATCAAATTGTGTTTAAGGCCTTCAACATATGCTACCTTTTTCAAAGTGACTGTTCTAGAAGTAATCTTTCCATAACCTTTAGTCCTTCCTTCAGAATTATCCCCAAATTTCACCTTGGGTCCTTCATTGTTTTGGAATTCACTTAGAATCCCTTTGCTTCCTGTCATGTGCCTTGAGCATCCACTGTCTAGGTACCACTTGTAGGAGCCCTGCACATGATCAACTTAACACATTAGTTTCTTTTAGGAACCCACTGTTTGGTAGGTTCTGAGGATGAGCACTTAGCTAATCCTTTAGAGGCTGACTGATCAGCTTGAACAGATTCTGAGTTTGTTTTAGACTAATCATCCTTTACCTTTTCAGGCCTAAGATTGGTACTTACAAAATCTTTGGCTTCATGACCTCTGTCACCACACTTATAGCATTTTCTTCTAAAGAATAGGTGTTTGGGTGACTTCTTTGAGTTTTCCAACATTAAATTTGGATTCAGTTTTAGGGTCATAAGATGTGGATAACCTTTTGATATCGTGCTAAATATATATAAATATTATGCGATATCGGGTTGGTTTTAGCCGGAAATCGTGCATTTAATTGTAAAAAGGTACGTTTACTGTTTATTTTATGTTTTGCAGGCTAAAATGGCGAAAAGATGAATTTATCGAACAACCGGTGCAAAGAAATCAAGAAAAATAAATGGGCCAAAGAAAGAAATCAAGAAAATAAAAGAGCCCAAAAGAGAAAGAAAAAGAAAGAAAAAAAGTCTAAGCCCAATAGGCCCAAGGCCCAAAGAAAAGAGTCCACCGGTCGCCAAAAAAGGGCATCGCGGCGCGACAACCTTAACCGTAGCGGCGCGACGAAGTGTCCGGATGAGGTCTATCTCCTTGCCACATGCCGTCGAGGCGCGACCAATATGCCTGTCGCGGCGCGACGTGTATGGATGACGACAAGATTGAATTTTGAAAGAAGTGGGATCAGGCTAAAACTGCCCGTCGCGGTGCGACACCCCTGTTTTCAGATATCTATTTAAACGAACTTCCAGATCTGAAAAAGGGTTAACCACTCGATTTCTTCCACCATTACTATGCTAAACACGTCCAAGAACACATCCCAGAAGGCTTGAGCTCGGATTTGAAGGATTGGAGCTATAATTGAAGATTAAAGGCTTGGAGTTCTTGCTTTATTACGGTTTTTCTATTCTTCTTCCATTCTTAATGTTTATTCTTGAATTCCAGAAGTTGATTATGCTTCTAATAGGCTAGGTTTTCTATTTTCCTCCCTAGAGGATATGAAACTCTTTCAAGTTGGTTAATTTTACATCTTTTTGACTTTAATGGCATTATATTTATCTTTCAAGTCTAATCAATGATCCTAGCATGCTTTAATTCTGTTTTTGATATGTTTAGAATCTGAGTTAATGTAAATTGGAGGACCAATCCATTTATATGACTTTAATCAATGCTAATTAGGACCAATAATTATTGTTGACTAGTGATTGATCAAATCCTAGGGTTAAACAATCAAGATTGGGACTTTAATGTGTTAGAATTGATATATGATGACTTTCATGTGTTAATTAAATGATTTGGTAACTTAATCAATCATTAAAGATTAGATATTGATAGATACGAACTTAAATATGCTTAATTGTGTAGTTAATTGATTTAATAACAAGTTGATTAGTTAATTGCATGATTAGATAAGTTGGATACTCGGATCTAGAGTCTAACAATATAGGAATCGGTATAGTGTCAATTAATTGTCCAATGCATCAATTTTGATATTTAAAACCAACTTGAAAAGGGTGGAATCAAATCTAGGGAGGGAAAACCTTTTAATTGATATTTAATTCATAAAGTTGCTTGCTTTTTGCTCTCTTGGGTTGTTTTTGGTAATTTAGTAGTGTTAGTGATCATTTAGGATAATAAAGTTTCAATCTTGCACACAAATTCCCTTTAATTTAGTTAATTGCTTTAGTTTAGTATTTTATTGCATTTATTTAGTTTAATTGTCTTTATTTGCTTTAATTAGGTTATTTTAGTTAATTCTTAGTTAATTTGATAAATTCAGTATTAGCTCCCATTCCCCAAGAGTTCGACACCCGACTTACTAACTATAATACGAAACGATTAGGTACACTTGCCTATTCGTGCAGTTTTTGGTAATTAATTCGGTAAAAATATAAATTTAAAACTAGTACGTAAAACGCACATCATGTTTTTGGCGCCGTTGCCGGGGAACGGTCTTAATCAGTTTTTATTAAGTTAATTTAGTGTTAACATTTGTTTCCCGCGAGTTTCGGCTCAAAAGGAACAAACTTTGGTTTTCTGTCCACTGATCGCGCCGCGACACATATCCTGTCGCGCCGCGACGCGTCGCGACCAGAACAGTAACCTTTGTTTTTACTTTCTGCTTTAGTTAATAATTAATTCCGGGCCATAGTTAGGACTAGTACTTTAATTAGTAATCTCTATTAGGGTTTTTAGGGTTGTGTGTGTCCTTAGACCCCACTTCTGATTTCGTTCAGCCTTTTGACGAACCGGAACGCAAATTTCATCGACGCCTACGAGTTAAACGTGAGAGAGAGTGAGCACGCATAATGGCAGAAAACATAGACGAATTGTCACTCGAGGAGTACTCGAGCCGTGTGCGTGAGGGCACCGGAGTGGGTATTCACCGACCTGAAATACCCGAGGAGAGAACTTTTGAGATCAAAGGCCAGTTCCTTCACCTTCTGCGCGAGACTCCTTTCACCGGAAAGGATAACAAGGATGCCAACCAGCATGTCGAGGCCGTTCTCAAGATTGCTGACTACTTCCACATGCCGGAAGTTAGTCGTGACGCTGTTATGCTGAGACTGTTTCCGATAACACTCCAGGGTGCAGCCAAATGTTGGTTACGATCCGAGCCCACCATCCGTACATGGGAGGCGCTCAAAAATCGCTTTATTAAACAATTCAATCCTCCATCAAAGATTGCCAAGATGAAGATGCAAATCCAAAAATTCATGCAATCTGAGGACGAAACCCTGTATGATGCCTGGGATAGATATAAGGAGATGCTCCAAAATTGTCCACAGCATGATCTCAATGCTCACCAGGTTGTCCAGACGTTCTATAATGGTATTAATGTCTGCACTAGACAGATGGTCGATTCTCAAGGACCAATACCAAAGAAAACACCCGCCGCTGGGTACGCCCTGATTGAGGAGATGGCTCAGCACTCCCATCAGTGGCATTCTTCTAGAGATTCTTCCTACCGGAGGAAAATTGCAGCTACAGCCAACTCATCTAATAGCATAGCGGCTCTTAGTGCCAAGCTTGATGCACTAGGGCGTGACATGAAAAAGGTGAATCAAAACATTCATGCTATGCAGGTCGGTTGTGATAACTGCAGTGGACCTCATCTTGCGAGAGATTGCCCATATGACGAGAATGGGGATCTCAAAGAATCTGCGTGTTATTCAGCTGGAGATAAATATGATTATCCAGAGGATGAGGCTTTCTTCTGTAATAGAAAGCCAAACTGGAAACCATATCCTGAATACCGCAAGGAGATGGAGGGGCGATTCAGGCAGTCTGGCCCAGGATTCTATCAAAGAGACCAGCCAAAGGGACCATTGCCAGAGAAGAAGCCTAATTTCGATGATATGCTAACACGCTTCGCAGTAGCATCAGATTAGAGGCATAAGGAGACTGAGGAGTTAGTGAAGAAGATAGGCGTTTCTACTGAGGCCGCACTGAGGAATCAGCAGGCGTCTATCCACAACATAGAGACCCAGATTGGGCAGATCTCTAGGGTTCTCTAGGATCATTTTCCTGGCACACTTCCTAGTAACACTGAACCGAACCTGAAGACCGAAATTAAAGCTGTGACCACCACGAGTGGAAAAGAAGCTGCAGGCCCACCACCTTCCAGCTCCCATCCTGATCCTATCGAGCCACTATCCACTCAGGCAGATAAAGGGAAGGGGAAGGAGAAGGAGGTCACTCCTGATCCAGAACCTATCCCACCCACTCCATCCGTTCCATCTATTCCACCTCCAGTGAAACCTTACCATCCTCCGATACCTTATCCACAGCATCTTCGGCAAGACAAACAGGATGAGCAGTACCGGAAATTTCTGGAGCACCTGAAATCCCTTCATATCAACATCCCGTTTGTTGAGGCTATCGCACAAATGCCAAAGTATTCTAAATTCATGAAAGACCTTCTTACCAACCGCAAGAAAATGGAAGAAGTGTCGAGTGTCACTCTGAATGATCAATGTCCAGCAACCATGCACAAGAAGATCCCAAAGAAGATGACTGATCCTGGGAGTCTTACTTTGCCATGCTAGTTTGGCAATCTACCCGTTAGTCATGCACTTGTTGACTTGGGAGCGAGCGTGAATCTGATGCCATATTCTTTCTTCGCCAAACTAGATTTGCCCGAGCCTAAACCCGTTCGCATGGCTATACATCTGGCAAACAAGTCCGTCACCTATCCACGCGGGATATTGGAGGACTTGCTAGTTAAAGTAGACAAATTCATCTTTCCTGTGGACTTTATCGCTATAGATATGGAGGAGGATGATACAATTCCCATCATCTGGGGCAGACCCTTCCTGAGTACAGCTCGTGCATTATTCGATATTCATGAGTCACAGCTGACACTCAGGGTAGGCACAGATGCTATCACATTTGGGATTGATAAATCTATGAAACATTCCAAAATCTGTGATGATTCTGCCTTCTTTGTGGACATAGTTGATATTCTTCTTGAGAGCGAGCTGCAGAAGTTCGACACACATGGAGATGAAGGGCAGATGCCACTGGGGGAAGGTCTCATGGATGCTGAGAGAGACCTGGAGGAGTTGGAGAGGCTGCTGGCAGAAGGACCAGAGCCGACATCTGATGTGCACGATTTTCAGCCGTCGCGGCGCGCAGCGCGATGAACGCGTCGCGACATGTTGCATCATCGCACATAGAGGCTGTTGAAATAAAGGAGGATCCAGAACCTCCAGACATATCCAAGGAGGCACCTCCATTCTCGGGTCCTAGACTTGAGCTCAAGGTATTACCTCCACACTTAGAGTATGCCTATCTGGGGGAGAATTCTACATTCCCCGTTAGCAAATCATCGGCACTATCCGAATTTGAGAAAATCCAACTTGTCGATGTCCTTAAACTACGGAAAAATGTGATCGCCTGGTCCATTTCCGACATCAAAGGAATCAATCCATCGTATTGTTCACATAAAATCCTCATGGAAGATGATTCCAAACCGGTTGTCCAACCTCAGCGCCATTTAAATCCTAAAATGCAAGAGGTTGTGAAGAAAGAAATCGTCAAACTCTTAGACGCCGGTATGATATATCCTATTTCAGACAGCCCGTGGGTTAGTCCAATCCACGTGGTTCCTAAAAAGGGAGGGATGACAGTGGTAACTAATGAAAAGAATGAACTCATTCCTGCCAGAACTGTCACTGGTTGGCGAGTGTGCATTGATTACCGAAGATTAAATGATGCCACTCGTAAAGACCACTTTCCCCTCTCATTCATAGATCAAATGCTTGAACGACTTTCTGGTAATGCATTTTACTTCTTCCTAGATGGGTTCTCTGTTACTTCTTCCTAGATGGGTTCTCTGGTTACTTCCAGATTCCCATCACACCTGAGGACCAGGAAAAGACGACCTTCACATGTCCATACGGGACGTTTGCTTACCGGAGGATGCCGTTTGGTCTGTGTAATGCTCCAGCAACCTTCCAACAATGCATGACCGCCATATTCCACGATATGGTGGAAGATTTCATGGAAGTATTCATGGACGACTTCTCGGTATTCGGAAATTCCTTCGACTCGTGCTTATCTAATCTGGACAAAATGCTCGCCCGTTGTGAAGAAACCAACCTTGTGCTAAACTGGGAAAAGTGCCATTTCATGGTACGAGAAGGCATAGTGTTGGGACACAAAGTTTCACAAGCAGGCATAGAGGTGGATAGAGCTAAGATAGACACTATCTCTAAATTACCACCGCCTACTAATGTGAAAAGGGTGAGGAGTTTCCAAGGCCAAGCGGGATTCTATCGCCACTTCATCAAAGATTTCTCAAAAATCACAAGGCCTCTGACTCAACTCTTATTAAAAGACGTTAAAGTCGAGTTATCCGACGAGTGTTTAACGGCTTTTAATACTTTAAATGAGAAACTCACTACTGCCCCGATCATGATTGCTCCAGACTGGACCCTGCCGTTTGAGCTTATGTGTGATGCCAGCGATTACGCGGTAGGGGCAGTCCTAGGCCAAAGTGTTAATAATCGTTTCCAACCAATTCATTACGCGAGTAAAACCCTGAACCCAGCTCAGGAGAACTACACTACTACTGAGAAAGAACTGCTAGCTGTGGTTTATGCCTTTGATAAATTCCGATCTTATCTGATTCTATCCAAAACTATCGTCTGCACTGATCATTTTGCTTTGAAGTATTTGTTTGACAAACAAGACTCCAAGCCTAGGCTTATCCGATGGGTCTTGCTTCTGCAAGAATTTGACATCGAAATCAGGGACAAGAAAGGAGCAGAAAACGTGGCAGCTGACCATTTGTCGAGATTAGAAAATCCACATTTAGACGAATTACGAGAGTCGGACATCGTTGACAACTTCCCAGACGAGCATCACATGAAGGTCAGCGATGAGCCTCCCTGGTTTGCAGACTTCGTGAACTATCTTGCTGCAGGGGTTCTTTTGAAAGGTATGACACATCAGCAAAAGAAGAAATTCCTGGCAGATGTGAAGTACTATTTATGGGATGAACCCTATCTATTTCGACACTGCGCAAACAACATTATCCGGAGATGCGTTTCGGGAGATGAGGCGAGGGAAATACTGAGGGATTGCCATAGTGGGCCCACCGGGGGACACCACGGTGCGGTCTACACCGCAAAGAAGGTATTTGAAGCTGGATTTTATTGGCCCACCATCTTTATAGATGCACACACCCTCGTAAAGGAGTGTGATGCCTGTCAGAGGGCCGGTAATATATCTTCCCGAAACGAGATGCCCCAACACAACATCCAAGTCTGTGAAATCTTCGATGTGGGGAGTATAGACTTTATGGGTCCGTTTCCTTCATCCAGCGGAAATAAATATATCCTAGTAGCTGTCGACTATGTGTCAAAGTGGGCCGAGGCACAAGCCCTACCCAATAATGATGCACGAGTCGTGGTGAAATTCCTAAAGAAGCTATTCTCTCGATTTGGTATCCCTAAAGCCTTGATCAGTGATAGGGGTACGCACTTCGCTAACAGCCTAATGGAGAAAGCGCTGTAGAAATATGGTGTAAACCATAGATTTGCAACGCCATATCATCCACAAACGAGCGGGCAAACCGAGGTTACCAATCGCGTGCTGAAACGAATTCTAGAACGATCGGTAAACAGAAACCGTAAGGAATGGGCAGATAAACTCGATGATGCACTCTGGGAGTTTCGGACTGCCTATAAGACTACTTTAGGTACCACACCCTTTAGGCTAGTCTACGGAAAGGCATGTCACCTACCAGTCGAGGTAGAGCATAAGGCATACTGGGCATTGAAGGCATGCGATCCTGGTCTAGATAAGGCACGTGCCAACCGTTTCTTATAGCTAAACGAGTTAGATGAATTACGAAACGAAGCGTACGAGAATTCCTTGATCTATAAAGATCGTACGAAAAAATGGCACGATGCACATCTGAAAGAAATCAAACACTTCGAACCTGGCGACAAAGTTCTTCTATTCAATTCTAGGTTGAAGTTGTTTCCTGGAAAACTCAAAACCTGATGGTACGGTTCATACGTGGTTAGTAACGTATTCCCATATGGCACAATCGAACTACTTGATTCCAAGGGAATTACCTTCAAAGTCAACGGGCACCGAGTAAAGCATTACTTGGAAGCAATGCCCGAGGAAAGGGAAGGTGAGGATATCAACCTCGCCATCCTAAAGCCCTAAGTGTGGGGTGGAGTCCAGCTTCCGGGAGGCACCCCGTATTCCAGCTTTGTGGGTGTGTTGCCTAAAACCCTCACGAGACTATAACTCGTCCACTCGGGCTACCGAGGGGTTTAAAGGCTTGTTGCATACGCTAAATGCAACCGTGATTCCTACGAAAGTGAGTTAGGATTTCCTTTGTTTTCGTTTTTTTGTTCGTTTTGTCGTTTTTCGAGATTCCTAGCCTTAGCCGATCTTCATACACACTCATATCTGATATTTTGAGCCGTAGAAACTATCTGTTATCGAAACCCACGCGCGAGATCTCTAAACGAGCAAATGTGGAAAAGGACACCGTAGCGGCGCGACAACCAATTTTGCGCGTCACTCAAGAACACGCCACGTGTCGTAGCGGCGCGACGAATAAGCCTGTCGCGGCGCGACGAAGATTTTCCAGAGTCCGTCCAAACCGTGCCACGTAGCGTAGCGGCGCGACACGTGTTTTTCCAGAATCAGCCATTTTCTGCCATGCGTCGTAGCGGCGCGACACATGTTGCCATAGCGGCACGACATGGCAGTGTCGGTCCATGCACCTTTTGACACGTGTCGTCGTGGCTCTACCATTTATCTTGTCATGGCGCGACACCGCATCAGATCATTTTAAAAGAACATTTTTCCAGTTGTCTTCCTCACCAAAAATACCCATTCTCGCGGCGCTACAGTCATATTTTCTCCGGTTTCACGCTTCTAATGTCGGATTTACTTGTTTTCGAGCGAAATCTTCACCATCTAATAAGATAGTAAGTGTTTCTCCTCCTGCATTGCGTTTTTCTTGTTAGTTCCAGTCACCATGTCCGACTAATTTTCTTGGGTTTCTGAATTTCTTGAAGTATTCTACTGATTATCATGTTAAAATCTTTCTAGACACATATCTAAGCGTTTATTTTCACAATGCATGCTAGATATATTCGAATCTTTGTTCAAGAACAGTTAGGGTTTTTCAAGACCGGAATTAAAATCTGATTCTATCATGTTCTTGATGATTAATCTTTTGATTTTATCATATTCTTCATTTCTAAACACTCATGCATCGTACATCTGCGTTACACTCGTTTTTATCATCTCTTTTTCTGCAACATTATCCTCCAAGTATGGGTTTTTGCCAAAACCGGGGTTTCTGCCCTTGTAATGGTTTTTGGTGAATATCTGTGGTCAGTCTGCGTGTTTTCTGATAATTTGGGCCCGATCTGATTTTTGCCCTTGTACACAGCTATGGCAGCCCGTGGACGTCGACGTAGGGGTCGTCAAGAAGAAGAGATTGCGGTTCCAGAAGGCCCTGCGGTATACCACCCGTGGTTAGTCTTTGCGCCAACTCTGCCTGCCCGGCTGCGCGCTGATTATATCTCTCGGCTGCAACAGAATCTTCGCAGAGAGGTGGACATCCCCCATTCTCTCGATTGGGAGACTACAGATGGAGTTGGGCTTTCAAACCAGCTCCTTGGATTTTTGCCACAACAGTTCCGTGCTGTAGATGGGACTGTAGTGTTTACTTGCAACGCATGGGAGCGGTTATTCCGCTTGCGCAAGCCAGTCTTCCGAGAGTTGTGTTTGGAGTTCTTCTCTACTGTCCAGCTTAGCTCCGTCACCGTCGAATTTGCTGATCTTCGGTTTCTGTCCTTTCATCTTGGAGGAGTTAGCCGCGAGTGTAGTCTCGCGGATTTTAGTCGCCGCATGGGGCTATACATGCACGTGGAGGCCACCAGCCCGTTCTTTGAGCAATTCCTTTCGAGTTGCGATAGGGATGAGCCCGAGGGTTTCTCCACTGTGGAGATGTGGGCGATGATCGCCAACGGGGGGTACGAGCCCCGCAGAGCCGTCGAGAGCAGCATCCGCCTCCCGATCCACCGTCTGCTCCACCGTCTTATCTCCACCTCCATTTATCATCGTCGAGGTGGTGAGAAGGTCACGACAGTTGACCTTATGTTTCTGTACAGTATTCTGACTCCTGGCGTGTTGTTCAACGTGCCGTTTCACCAAGCCTTCTACCTTGCTCTCCGGGCCACTGGATCCAAACCGGCAAGTCCTATCTGTGGTGGCCAGTTTGTCACCAGGTTGGCCCGTTCATACGGGATTCTGTCACTGCAGGAGGAAGCAAGGCATGTGCAGTACGAGCCGCACCTGATGAGTATCAGATACTTAGAAACAATGCGGGTCCTGGAGAGGACCTATGACGGGGGCTACCGAGTTGTACCCATGGAGGGTCCTGAGCCAGAGGTTGAGCAGGGGCCTGAACAGGAGCAACAGCCATGTCAACGCTGTAGGAGACGGGCGCCTGAGCCCGCAGATGAGGGCCCGCAGCCTTACTCGCTGCAGCAGATATCCGGGTCGATAGAACGTCTTTCTGACCAAATGGGAAATATGACTATGAGAATAGATACACTGGGGTACTATCATGATCACTTGCAGTCGTGCATGTCGGTGCACGAGCAAAATCAACAGTATATGCACTCCAGTATGTCTAACATCTTCAACCATTATGGATATCCGCCACCGTCATTCACGCCATACCCTCCCCCATATCCAGACTGGCGTTCGCACTTTCCCCCATCGAATACTCACATGCCAGGGCCGTCTGGACATGCGGATCACGACTCGGATGATGAAGATTGAGAGATGATTATTTTTTATCTTCTGATGTAAATGTACTGAACTTTAATATATTTTAATTTTAAATATTTGTCTAATATTTGGTGCATGAGTGGTTTGACTTTTTCAGCAAGTTTGGTTGTTCTGTGGAGTGTACGTATATGTTGGCAGTCAGTTCAGCGTTTGCTTATCATTTTTTGCTCCATTCGCCTTGATAATATCCTGTGAGCTATTTCTAATCTTTTTCTACCTTGTTATATTTTATTGTGTACAATGGGGACATTGTACAATTTAAGTGTGGGGTAGAGGGTTAGAAAAAGATTCCTCGCTTGAAATTTATTTGTCCTCGTAGTAAATTATTGATTGTATTTGGGCGTTAAATTTTAAATTTTTAGTATCATTCGAGTTAAAAGTTAGATATTATTTAAGATTATCAAGATTGTTTATTTATAAACATTTCATAGTTATATTTAGCTTTTATGTGTAGTGTTTGTGGCTTTTCGCCAATTGTTTAGAAATTCGAGTCTATAGTATCCAATCTTTAATTTTTGAATTGCTTCAATAAAATATAAGGTTAAGCCCTTTTTTAGTCTAAGCTTGACAAAAATTGACCGAGTTGAATTTTCAATTTTTATAAACATATGTTAGAAAAAAGAGATGTGAAAAAAGCCAATGTGCAAAAATGAAAAAAATATGCAAAAGAGCTAGAAAAATATATAAATCAAATAAATGGCATTTGGAACTCGAATTAGTAAACTCTGAGGGGTGTTCTACACCTAATCACCTAAAGTCAACTGGTTTGGGATCGGTTGAGTTGAGGATTCGCAACATGGGTTCCGTAGAAAGTCATAGACTTATATAAAAAAGAGCCGAAAAGATAAAAAGCATATGTGCAAATAAAGTTGGAAATCTGCAATAAGTCTTGAGGTCAGGGGATTTTCAAAGGGTAACTTATCCAAATTAAATATAAATGCATTTTTAAATTAAGGATTGGATGTATATAGATAGGAATATTCTTTAAGAATGGTTGAAAGTAAATGAGGATCTAATCATGGGTATATGCATAATTCTAAGTTTAGCTTATGTTTTGTTTTGAATCAACCTTTTTGACATTCGGAAGTTATATTTGATTTTTCAAGAATGGTGTTATTGTTTGAAATTTTAAGCCTGGATAGAGTTGTGATTTGCTTGAGGACAAGCAAAGTTCAAGTGTGGGGTATTTTAATATCGCGCTAAATATATATAAATATTATGCGATATCGGGTTGGTTTTAGCCGGAAATCGTGCATTTAATTGTAAAAAGGTATGTTTACCATTTATTTTATGTTTTGCAGACTAAAATGGCGAAAAGATGAATTTATCGAACAACCGGTGCAAAGAAATCAATAAAAATAAATGGGCCAAAGAAAGAAATCAAGAAAGAAAAAAGTCAATAAAATAAAAGAGCCCTAAAGAGAAAGAAAAAGAAAAAAAAAGTCTAAGCCCAATAGGCCCAAGGCCCAAAGAAAATAGTCCACCGGTCGCCAAAAAAAGGCATCGCGGCGCAACGACCTCAACCGTAGCAGCGCGACGAAGTGTCCGGATGAGGTCTATCTCCTTGCCACGTGCCGTCGCGGCACGACCAATATGCACGTCGCGGCGCAACGCGTATGGATGACGACAAGATTGAATTTTGAAAGAAGTGGGATCGGGCTAAAACTCCTCGTCGCGGCGTGACACCCCTGTTTTCAGAGATCTATTTAAACGAACTTCCAGATCTGAAAAAGGGTTAACCACTCGATTTCTTCCACCATTACTATGCTAAACACGTCCAAGAACACATCCCAGAAGGCTTGAGCTCGGATTTGAAGGATTGGAGCTATAATTGAAGATTAAAGGCTTGGAGTTCTTGCTTTATTATAGTTTTTCTATTCTTCTACCATTCTTAATGTTTATTCTTGAATTCCAGAAGTTGATTATGCTTCTAATAGGCTAGGTTTTCTATTTTCCTCCCTAGAGGATATGAAACTCTTTCAAGTTGGTTAATTTTACATCTTTTTGACTTTAATGGCATTATATTTATCTTTCAAGTCTAATCAATGATCCTAGAATGCTTTAATTATGTTTTTGATATGTTTAGAATCTGAGTTAATGTAAATTGGAGGACCAATCCGTTTATATGACTTTAATCAATGCTAATTAGGACCAATAATTAGTGTTGACTAATGATTGATCAAATCCTAGGGTTAAACAATCAAGATAGGGACTTTAATGTGTTAGAATTGATATATGATGACTTTCATGTGTTAATTAAATGATTTGGTAACTTAATCAATCATTAAAGTTATATCTTGATAGATACGAACTTAAATATGCTTAATTGTGTAGTTAATTGATTTAATGACCAATTGATTAGTTAATTGCATGATTAGATAAGTTGGATACTCGGATCTAGAGTCTAACAATATAGGAATCGGTATAGTGTCAATTAATTGTCCAATGCATCAATTTTGATATTTAAAATCAACTTGAAAAGGGTGGAATCGAATCTAGGGAGGGAAAGCCTTTTAATTGATATTTAATCCATAAAGTTGCTTGCTTTTTGCTCTCTTGGGTTGTTTTTGGTAATTTAGTAGTGTTAGTGATCATTTAGGATAATAAAGTTTCAATCTTGCACACAAATTCCCTTAAATTTAGTTAATTGCTTTAGTTTAGTATTTTATTGCATTTATTTAGTTTAATTGTCTTTATTTGCTTTAATTAGGTTATTTTAGTTAATTCTTAGTTAATTTGATAAATTCAGTATTAGCTCCTGTTCCCCAAGAGTTCGACACCCGACTTACTAACTATAATACGAAATGATTAGGTACACTTGCCTATTCGTGTAGTTTTTGGTAATTAATTCGGTAAAAATATAAATTTAAAACTAGTACGTAAAACGCACATATTTTGATATCGCCAAATTTAGATATATATTTTAAGCGATATCTGTTTTATTTTAGCCTGTTATTGTTCGTAATAAGTAAAAGACACTTAAATATCTTCATGTAATGAATTACAGGTTAAAAATACGGAATAAGAAAAGTTTTGAACAAAAATCAGAAAAACTGAAGAAAATATGAAAAGCTATCCGCGCTGACATACCTCCACTGTTTTGATCATATCTCACTCATACGAACTCGGATTGAGGTGATTCAAAAGGCCACGGAAACTAGACTCAGGGTGCTACAAAATCATTTTTATGGTCAAAGTCTAAAAAAAGCGATGTCGCGGCGCGACGAGACCTGATAGGAAAATTTTCAAATTTTAAAAGAGTTTTGGATCGTGCCAAACTTCCCCGTCGCGACGCGACATCCTTTTAGACAGTTTGTCTACTTGATTTTCTCTGACTTTGGACTTACCTTTGTCAGCTTTATGGTTACCCTTATTTGGTGAAGTCTGACTTACAGACAACTTCCTATTCTTAGACATCCTTTCATATTTGGCTTGAGAGTTATGTATTTTGGAGTTGATGTGAGTTATTCTGTCAAAGACAGTTGTTCTCACAGGATTGTAATCCAATCTTTTGAAAACTGACTTACAGTTTTTGTTGGATCTAGAACATTCATCTTGATGGTTTGTATGAATAACCTGGGGGCTTTGGGTTGGTTTCACAAACTTATTGGTTTTGACCTGTTTTCCATCCTTGTTCCTTAAAAATGTCTTTGGAAGTATATCATCCGATTTTACATTTTTGTCTTCAATACTGACTTGTTCTTTGATGATTTCATCAGCAGCAGCACTATAATCTCCCCCTAGCACTGCTTTTACTTGATTTCGTATCTACTGGTTGATACATTTTTCTGCTTCCCTTGATGACTTACACCAAGATTCACAGATCTTTCTAAGATTGTCAGCTTGTTCTTTTGATTCTTGTAATTCTTCACTTAGAAGTTTGGTTATATGAAGCTGACACTCATAATCACTTTGAGTCTTTTTACCAGCATTTATGAGAGTTTCAGAGTGTTTAAGTTTATCTTTTAATTTTGAAATTTCAGTTTTCAAATTGGATTGAACTATGAGAGAGGTTTTGAAGTCATTCAAAAAATAGTTGAACATTAAACTTTTTTGTTCATCAGTGTAAGAGCTGAAGTTATTGACCTTATACATTGAGGCAGGATCCCAGTTGTTGGTTTTCTTACTCAGCTTAGCCGCTTCTGCTAGATCCTCATCAAAGGAACTATCTTCTAACTCATAGTCAACTTGTTCCTCTTCATCCTCAATGGCCATCAAACACCTATTTGGCTCATCATCATCTGAAGTAGATGATTCAGTATCCCAAGTCTCAGCAAGAAGACCTTTGGTATTTTCATCTGGCTTGGCTTTGAGTCTCTGATATTTCTTTTTATATTTATCAGCTCTGTATGCATTCTTGTCAGCCAGTGAAGCTGATTCTCCCTTCTTAACTCTGCACTCAGCAGCTATGTGTCCTATCTTCTGACAGTTGTAGCACTTAGCTTTCTTAGGATCAAAGGTAGACTTACCACTTTTACTTTTGTCAAATTGACCCCTTCCTCTTCAGAACTTTCTAAAATTCCTTGCGAACATTGCCATTTGTTTAGTAAGAGCATCAATCTCTTCACCGTCTGAATCTGAGTTAGGACTTTCCTCCTCAGATTCAGATTCAGAGTCAGTCTCAGCTTGAAACTTTTTAGATCCCTTCTTATTTTCTGCAATTAATGCAGATCCAACATTATTGATAGATTATTTAAGTTGTTGCTGGGCCACTTTCTTCTGTTCCATGATTTGTTGATGATTTAGAAGGAAACCATATATAGATCTGAGATCATATTTTCCTAAGGTTCCTCCAGCATGAAGTGCAATGGTAATCTCATTGAATAGTTTTGGTAACACATCCAAGAACTTGAGTACCAACTCATTTTCATATTTCTTGACACCTACCAAGAGCAAATCATTAATCAAGCATTGAAATCTGGTAAACAGATCAGCCAGAGTTTCATTCTTTTTGGCGAAGAAAGTCTCATAAGAACGACTCAGATTTGTCTACTTATGTTGCTTGACCAGGTCAGTTCCTTCATATGTGACACTGAGAGTATCCCACATCTCTTTTGCAGTTTGGCACCCAGCCACAGTATGCAGAAGAGGATTTGTCAAAGCATTTGCTATAATGCTTTGTGCATTATCATCAAGATTGAATAGTTTGCGATTTTCTTCAGTCCAAGATGCTTCAGGCTTGGGAGTTTCTCCAGAGGGGACAGTTTTGTCAGTGGTAGTAATATGGATCATGGGTATGATTGGGCCATCTTGAATCACAGTACTCATCCTGTGATCCACTGACTTCAGATACAACATGGCTCTTATACCAGTTGTTGGTCCCAAAGAGGGGGGTTGAATACACTTTAAAACAATCAATCTAAATTAATCAAATGTATATTCAATGATCAAACAAAATGATTACAATTATTACTTTCTAATCAAATCAACAGAATGATTTGATGTTTACACTAATTATAAAATCAACTCTCTCTAAACACTCTTGTATCACAAACTAATTGATGATCGAACTTCTTGTTAAAACTGATTAACAAGGACTCTTGAAAACTCTCTCAAACTTTGAACTCACAAAGTTATCGCAACACACGCGTATCAAGTATGACGAACACACGTACGTTTTGCAACTTATGCAGTCGTACTCTATTCGGTACTCTATGTTCTATATATATTGAAAAACCATAAAAAGGTTTATACTCATACTTGATATATCTACGAACAAATCGCAATTTAAAGATAGAACTTATCTTTTCTTTAAAACCGTAACAAACTCCTTAATTAGAACATATCTAATTAATTCCTTTTGAGATCTCTATATAACTAATAGATAGTTTAAATTAGGTTCAGATATCCTAATTTAAATGTCATAGATATGGAGAGTTTATAACAAAATTTAGAACTTACTTAAATTCTTGAACTGACTTCTGACGCTGAGCTGACTCACTCAGTCTTGACGTTATCAAGCTGAGTTCTTTACTTCTTGATTCTTTAAATCTTCGAGTCTTCATTCGAGAAACCTATCTCAGCTTAGAAGTCATTGAGCTATCTAGTAATTACATAGAAAACTCTATATCTGTTTATACTCTGACTACTCAGCCTAACCTGACAAGTCAGTCTATAACAGATTTACATAATTCCTAACATTTAACCTATCATCTATACATAGCTATGGTTTGTCTCATCAAATTTAACTATTCTAAACATGAGACTAACAATCTCCCCCTATTTTATGATGACAAAATATTGAATCAAAGTAAGTGTAGGTTAACAGAATTATGTGGAACAACTCTGGAACTGACCAAAGTTAGTTCTTGAAATAAGTATTGAACTGATCTATACATATTCATTATTTCTTGAACTTACAAGATTTTAGGTTACAAATCCATTCTAAGACTTGTATTCTAAGCATTTAAACATACCAATACTTAGATACTAAACTTATCAGTTTATACTTGAACATATCAATAATCTGCTTAAACTTACAAAGTTGTTTATTTAAACACATCAAACATTTGAACATATCAAACTTAACTTTTCATTAATGAACATATCATTTACATTTTAGCTTGATAATTTTGATCATCTTATGCACACTTAGTGCTTAAAAAATTATAGAACTAATATATTTAATCTATTGGATCTCCAGCTTCTAACCACATATCATAACACTTAAGGTCCTAGATGGATGCTTCTTTGATAGCACTGATAAGAGTTTCTTCACCATCTTGATATTCTTTTATTTCGTCTCTTCTTGATCTGATTGCTCTATTTATTTGATATCTGAATGGTGAATTCTGACTTGAGTCATCACATAGAATTCTCAAATACAGAATTTGCTCTAAGCTAGCCAAGTGCATACTGGCTTCCTCCAAGAAACATTGATTTCCTTCAATGTCTAAGTACATAAAGCCTGATAGGGGTAGATCAATATATGTATTCTCCTTGAATTCAACACCCTTGGGAAGTTGTAAGCTTCTTCCTTTGCCTAGCTACTCTTTCTCTTGTAGCTTTGTTACGATTTAAGAATACATCAAATTCAGCTGTTGGAATTTCTCCAAGCTGATCAATCCTAAGAAAAATTCTTTTAAGCTCTTGAATGACCTCTTGTTTAATCTGGCTTTTTTTCATTCTTTTAACATTCAAGGCCACTGTCTTCCATTCAGAGAATCCCAACTTATATAATCTTCTCATATCTAGCCCCACTTCAGCTTTGTTTTTCAACACAAAGTTGATTATCACCAGCTCCCCTTTTTTGCTTAAAGTTAAACTTTCAATTTCGTGACCAAGATATTTTCTTTTGTAACAGTATCTTAGATTATCATCAGTGTATGGAATTGGTTCAGCTCTTGGTCCAGAGTAATCAGCTTCAGCTTCAGCTCTGGCAGCTTCAGCTTTAGCCTTTTCTCTTTGCAGCTCAGCTTGTCATTGTTGCTCTTTCATTTGCTCCACTATCATGCCCAGTTCTTTATCCATTTCTTGTAACATTTGCTCAGCAAGCATGTCACTGGCTTTCTGTGCTGCATCAACTTCATTACTCGAGTCAGATTCATATGCAACTAGTTGATACTTACCTTGTTGCTCTAGCTCAAGTTCATCAATTATTACTTTTCTCCTCTTAGCTAGAGACACAGTACATGATCTTCTTTTTCTTTTTACTGTCTCTATAGCCTTCCCTTTTCCTTTATCCATTTGTGAAGCTGGAACAAACTCAGCTTCAACAACTTTTGACAATTCAGCTTGAGGGAAACTTGTAGGCATAATCTGAAGTGTTTCTTTATGTGGAGTTTCTGGTTGAGCTGATTGGACCACCGGGGCTATGAGTATTTGGACTGCTGGAGCTTGTTGCTTTTGTTGAGAGGGCTGATCTACAGTACTCATAAACTGATCATGAGTTTCTTCTTCAATATGTATTTCCTCAGTATGCTTCCCCTCAACTATATCATCATCTTTCTTTGATACTTCCTCCCCCTTTTTGTCATCATCAATAGGGGAGGGTCTTGATCTAAGCACGATATTTTCCAAGTTGGCCACAGAGTTTGACAGATCATTCAGCTTGCGCATCAACTTGGCTTTGTCACTTTTTCGCTTCTTGTGCACGAGCTCAAACTGAGTTTGTAGGTACTCCATAATGGCTCGGGCATCATTGCCATTAGCTTGGGCTCCTCTTGTCGTTGCTTAACCTCAAAGTCCTCCTGTCCAGTGGAGAAATGGATTTCCACTATAGGAGTGGCTGTTGAATGTTCCTCAATAGGTGAGACTGTGGGCCCCATATCCAAAGGTTGGCGCTGACCTATGGTATCAAGGAGACCAGATTGGGGACCATGTAAACCTTCCTGGTGTATGAAAGGTTCATTGAGAGGTCGTGCTTGAGTGTGTAAGAATGGAAGAGAAGAATGACCAATGTCGTGAACTATGATAGTGGGGTCGGCTGGGCTTAGTGGTGTGGAGGGGGTAGTTGACGCTGGGGAGAGGTCATGTGTTCAATGTGACCTTCATGGGTCTGTGAAGGCACAGAAATAGGTTCTCCCATGGCTAGGATAGGTATGGGCTGAGTAGAGACCATACCCGGCTTAGGCTGACTGGATACAATAAGCCTTGAGGTGGGCGCCTTAAGAGAAGTTGTCTCCCCCTCAGCTCCTGCCGGTGGAGGTGTTAGTGTGACATCCGCTCCTAGGTCCTTTTGAGGTGAAGGACCACCCTTGGCAGATTTGCGTGTATAGGTGTAGGATATATCCTTGGTAGTAGTGGGCTGACCAAGGTTGGTTGTGGAGTGGAGAATATATGGAGATGTGTGTGGTGGGGGAGAGGGGTTAGACTGAGATGGGCTTGACTCAGTCTTATCTCCCTGTATATGAAATGGAGAAGTGCGAGAGAAGGAAGGAGATGAAGGAAGAGAAGTTATACCTGCGCCAATCAGTAGGGACTCTGCGCTAGGGAACATACTCTCTTGCTCAGAGCTTGAGGTGGAGGAAATCCTTCGAGGCACAACTTTGGAGGACTCAGCCTCAGAATTATTGATGCCCTTAGCTTCCTCCTCATCGTTAGGATCCGATGTGAGCTTAGTTTTGGGAACAATGGTAGTTTTCATCGGAGATGAGTCTGAAAAGTTAAACTTTTTGAGTAAGTCCTTCACATATTTCCCTTGATTGATGAAGATGCCTTGGTCAGATTGCTTTATCCGAAGCCCGAGGAAGAAGTTCAGTTCTCCCATCATGCTCATTTTGAACTTCTCTGACATGATCTTTTCAAATTTCTTGCATAAACGATTGTTAGTAGAACCAAAAATAATATCATCAACATAAATTTGAACTAGAATGAGTTCACCTTTTTCTCTACATAGAAATAGAGTTTTGTCAATGTTCCCTCTCTGAAATCCATTTTTCAGAAGATGAGTGGATAGTGTGTCATACCATGCACGCGGAACTTGCTTCAGTCCATAGAGAGCCTTATCGAGCTTATAGACATGATAAGGAAATTTTTGACTTTCAAAACCAGGAAGTTGTTGAACAAATACCTCTTGTTGTAGTTCTCCGTTCAGAAAAGCGCTTTTAACATCCATCTGAAAGACTTTGAATCCTTTAAATGCTGCAAAGGCGAGAAACATGCGTATGGCCTCCAGACGAGAAACTGGCACAAATGTTTCATCGTAATCTATCCCCTCCTCTTCAAAATAACCCTTAGCAACTAATCTGGCCTTGTTTCGCACCACTGATCCTGTTTCATCATGCTTGTTTCTGTAGACCCATTTTGTGCTAATAATGGACTTGTCTTCAGGCGGGGCAATGAGTTTCCAAACCTTGTTCCTCTCGAATTCATTGAGCTCATCTTGCATTGCGACCACCAAGTTGGGATCCTTTAGAGCTTCAACTACTTTCTTTGGCTCGATTTGTGAAATGAATTCAGAGAACATACAGAAGGCAGAGGTAATTGAATTTCGGGTTTGTATACCAGTATTTGCATTACCAATAACATTTGTGATGAGATAAGCTCGAGTCCATTTTGTGACTCTAGTTGGTTGCTCATGATGCTCATCAGCAGTAGAGATATTTGGTTCCGATAGATCTTTAGTGATCTGATCCACATTTACTGACGGAATGTTGTCGTCAGGTTTTACCTCTTGGGATTAGTCATCTAAATCATCATTGAATGGCTCATGTAAAAGAGTATCACATTCTTCATAAACAACTTGATCAGTATGATTTGAGCTTGACTGAACATCAAATTCATCAAAAGTGACATTCATAGTTTCAACCACAGAACTTTTCTTGGGAAAAAACACACGATAAACTTTAGAGATGTCAGAGTAACCCAAAAATACACCTTGTTCTCCTTTGGGGTCAAACTTACTTTTTTGATCTTTTGTGTTAAGAATGAAACATGTGCCTCCAAATATTTTGAAGTATCCAACATTGGGTGACTTCAGATACAGTAACTCATAGGGAGTTTTACTGTGTCGTTTAACAATTATGGACCTGTTTTGAGTGTAGAATGTAGCATTAACCGCTTCAGCCCAGAAATGCCCTTTCAGAGATGCTTCAGCTAGCATAGTGCGAGCTGCTTCAATTAAAGTCATGTTCCTCCTTTCAGCAACCCCATTTTGCTGAGGGGTATATGGAGCTAAGAAATTTTGAATGATACCATTTTCATCACAAAATTCTTGAAGAGTTAAGTTTCTTGCCTCCCATACTGGGTGAGCTTACAGGACCAAAGAGATCCATGTGAAGTAACTGAAAAGCAGAGTTGATTTGATCACAGTGTTTACAGGACCAAATTTTGAATGATACCATTTTCAGAAACCCCATTTTGCTGAGGGGTATATGGAGCTGAGAAATTTTGAATGATACCATTTTCATCACAAAATTCTTGAAGAGTTGAGTTTGTTGCCTCCCATACTGGGTGAGCTTACAGGACCAAAGAGATCCATGTGAAGTAACTGAAAAGCAGAGTTGATTTGATCACATTGTTTTGATTTGAAGACTGACTTCTTCTGCTTTCCTTTCTCACAAGCGTGACACAACTTGTCTATTTGAAACCGAACTGACGGTAGACCTCTGGTAAGCTGAAGCTTTGAGAGTTTGCTGATGTTTTTGAAGTTGAGATAGGATAACCGTTTGTGCCATAACCAGTTTACTTTGGAGTCGGCTTCTGAAAGGAAGCAGGCATCTCTTTCAGAGGAGGCAGAGTTAAAGTCGACAACATACATATTTCCCTGCCTTTTTGCTTGTAAGACCTCCTTGCCTTTCTTGTTGAAAATGGAACCCTTGGTCTTTTTGAAATGAACTTCATAATCTGCATCACATAGCTGACTGATGCTGATAAGCTTATGTTCAAGCCCTGTAACATGAGCAACATTTTTAATGTTGACTAACCTTGATTCAGGTAATCATATCCGTCTGTTTTACCACACTTTCCTCCACCAAACGTAACTCTAGGGCCATTTGCTGCTTAAACCCCATTCAGTAGGGACTTACATCCGGTCATATGCCTTGAACATCCAATGTCAAGGTACCAAATGTTATCATGGTGATCGCCCTACACAGATAGTTTGAAGTTAGTTCATTTGATGAGCCCAAACTGTACTGGGCTCCAAAACACAATGCTCAGAGGAGTGATTACAGATTTTGCTTTCACTTGAACAAGAGATAGCTTCTTGACCTCTTACTCCACACTTATAACATTTTCTTGTTGATTTAGAATTCTGTGCCTTAATCTTTTTATTTTTCTTGTTTTTCTCTTTTTACCTAATTAACTTCAAAATTTTGAAAAGAGAGTCTTTAACTTCTTTGAGTTTTGATACAGGCAGAGCAAAGGTTTTGTCGAGACTATTGGCTTTGGAGGGTTTGGAATTTTCAGCTATGGGTTTTGAAGATTCAACTGAAGAATTTTCATCTGAAGGGTTAATAGGAATAATGATATCATAGAAGACAGTGGCTTCAGGAAGAAAGCTAGAGTCAGACAACTCAGGCATTTTGTTTTTTGAATGTTTTTCAGAGACTGATTCAGAAGAAGATGGGTTGAGGGTTTCAGAACTGGTTTCAGATTGTGATTCAGGAGAGGATTCCTTAATTGTTTCTGTAACACCGTATTTTCACCCATAAAATTTTCACTTTTTAAATACATTGCGGAAGCGAATTAAATACCAAAAGTATTTACAACAGTACATAAACCAGGTTATACAAAACCAAAATTGTTTAAAATACAGTATTACAAAAACTACGGCTCGTCACAATTCCAATCAGAGTGCCTGTCAATTATTCCCCAGGCTACACCCCCTCACAACTAAACCACAAAACTCACCAGCCACCTGTAAAAGTAGTGAGAGGTGGGGGATTAGCACAAAGCTAAGTGAACGGAAGTAAACCACCATAGATATACTAGCAAGTAACCGCATGATATCAACAACAGTAAACACATAATCACCCTTTGCCTCACGAGAAGACCGGCGGTTCTGCAGGAACCTACAACCAATGCTGGCCAAGCAAAGGTTTACCGATAGTCTATGCTATTCTCACACAGTATTATCTTAAGTTGCAACAAATGCATCAAAAGACCACAATACTCATTAGCCGATAGCAAACAAACCTAGCCGAGTATGCCCAGCCGTCAGCTGACTTCACCACAGGTGCAACAATCAATTAACGTAACACAGTTAATCAATTAGCAGACAAACAGTCTATCCATGCATCAATTGACATATAGTTGCAACTAAACTAGTTACAACTAATATCACCCGTGAGTAAACATCCACTCACCTCGAGTTCTCAAACTCCCACTCAGTGGTCTAATATTACTGAGCCTTGTCCTTTCCTGAGATCAGAATAAACTAAAATCACTAACCGACTCATAAATATATACCAAACACATATATTTATATCCTTTCAATCAAACATAAACATGTAAGATTCACATATGTATAAACATATAGCACATAGCATTAAACAATGCAAACAAACATCAAAATCCTCCAAAACCGCAGACGTGTCGCGTCCAAACATCCAACGCGTCGCGTCGAGCAAATTGTCGGATTACCACAATCCGAGTCCCATGTGTCGGATTTCAAGTCCCGGACTTCGAGTTCCGGATTTCCACTATCGGATTTCACTCCTCCGGATTCCCATCATCGGATTTTGGATCCGGATTTCACCAATCGGATTTCTAATCAGATTTCCACAAGAATCCACCAATAAACAAGAACGCGTCGCGTTCTCCTCCCGGACGCGTCACGTCGCGACAGACTTTGCATCATCTTCTTCAACATCCAGCCGACTTATAACTTTCAAAATCTGATTTAAACACTTGAAATCCAATATGAACACTTCTAAAACATGTATAAACATCTTATAACATGTGAGCAACCTCAAGAACACATCATAACCAATTAAAACACCAAAACACACAAAACCCATTTGTCAAGTATGGAGCTTCAAGCTCCATTCATGGTGTTTCATCATATACACATGTATTTCATTAGAAAAACATATGAATTTGATCATAATCAAACAAAGAACATCACCATACCTTCACTTTGAATTAATACCCAACAATCCTAGCTTTCACCTTTTCAAGTTTACAACTTTCTTTACTTTTCTCTCAAGAACACACACCAGCACACACTCTCGGTTTTGTAAAGTGAAACATACCAGATGTAAACCCCTATAACCCAACGTATTCATTCTCACAAAACCAAGCAGGAGGTGTCCATGTATTACACAATTCCTTCACATGCAAACATATACACATACTTGCATACATACAAATGAATATATATATTCGTACACACACATATATACATATTATCCCTTCTAATTAGTTTACTAACTTTAATTAATATCATTAATTAAAATCATTTAATTAAATGCTAAGCAAGCAATTAATCAAACATTAATCACGTATAAACGTACCTTGGCCTACGTAACAACTAGGCCCAAAATCAGGATGTTACAAATCCTCCCTCCTTAAAAGGATTCCGTCCTCGGAATCTCACTACACACACATCAACCAGGATGTCAACTCTTCATGTCTTCTTCCGACAGTTTAACTAGATAAACTCCATCGCACTTTCAACTGTTAATATATATCCACACAAGCCTTACACCTTATCCTCAAACCAACAATCAATTCATAATTCTCGACTTCAAGAATTTCCTGAATTTGTGTCGAACTCAGTCATAAATTTCCAATAGCTTCCAATCATTTATTATCTGTCATGCCAAAGCATTCACATGTATTTTATCACTTACTTCAATTCAACAGGTTGAGTATCATCACCACAATCTTACAACTTCACACAAGGTATTCTGATATCCCATCGTTAGAATTTAGTTCACCCACACAATCATTGTGTTTCTATCCCACCTTTGATTATCCATCAGAAAAATCCTGTCACATCGTCCAACTCTCGTTTCAATCTTCGTTTGTAAACTCTCAAACAAATTTCCAATTTCATCACAAGCCTTCAAATATGAATCATCATATCTTTAAATCATCCCTTCAATTTATTCAATCAAGTCCATCTATCTAACAGATGCCATCTCACTGGTAATAAAATATTAAACAGACAATAATCACTCATAACATATCCTGGGTTCCCTTTATTTGATCAAATCAAATTCAATTTCCATCCCGTCTTATCATCATCACCCCTCAGATATCTCAAATATCTCAAGGTTACATAAGTTCTGGTATACCACTTCAATTTACACTCCATATGTCATATCTCATATCACATAATATCTTTGTTCTCATAGTACACCATCAGTACTCAACCCTTAGGTTATTACTCCACAATATAGCATTGGCAATAAAATCCATAAATCCCGGTAGCAGTTCAACTCCAGAGTTTAGCAAAGGCACTTCCTAGCATATGCATATCCAAGCAAAGGCATCTTCACACACAAGATCCACAAGTTGTCACTCCATGAGTTTAGGCCATTGCAATCCTCTTCTCTCTTTCTCTATCTCAAAGGTTTCAACCTTTTCATTCTTCAAGACTTTCTGGCAAAGGAAATCTTGATTCATCCACTAAGTCAGAGATACTTCCAACTCACATATTCAGGATGTTATCATCACTAGCTCTTTCACAGATCAACACATCTGTCATCATGTCGTCTTTCCAAGGTAACATCAAATTCCACTATCACTTTCTCTGATTCAGTCCGATCACCGTGTCAATCGTTCGGATAACTTCTTCTAGTTAACCATTTAATATATCTCTCATTGACCAAGTCAATCACACATGTCTTCTTTTACAGTTAATATAACATCACTGCACTTATATCAGCTGCAACTTCCAAGTCATGGTAAAATTTCGTCTCGTGATATCTCAATTAACACAAGATATCCACTATACATCCAATCTCAAAGCATAGCGTCACATGTCAAACCAACAAATGCGATTTCCCGTCATACTACAAAATTCGTTTAAAATCATCATTCATTCTCATGAATCAAATGTACTCAGTAGATTAAACATCCACTTATAATCTCCATCACACCTTTTACCTGAACAAAACTGCACATTCCAGACTTACATCAATTCATCTCTGTCTTCTTTCTTTGCACAATTGAATTCACATAAACACATAATGTATACAGATCTTACAATACACATTATATCATACAATTCAATTAACCTAAACATATATCTCTATGGTATATCATGCTCACTTGGCATTTAATCAAGTATCACACATACTTATCATCATACCATATCTTGATATATAACACACAACTCATAATAGAAAATCATCTATTATCACTTAGTTCTATTTATAGAGAATCAATCTCATCTGAAATAAGCTCAAACATTTTAGCACATACTATGCATAAAATATCCACAATTAACTTTAAAGTTAATTAACACACATATACAGGTATAAAGTTTTATTAAAACATACTTGTTTCATCTTCATCGGCGGTGGCATTATCACTAGCCATCATATTGTACACCCCACCCTCTAGCACAGTAGGGTTCTTTCTCTTTTGCCCTGCTGATGATGATCCCTCAACCGCTTCTTCCCAGTCCATGTCCCAGTCTTCCTCTCAGAAGGACACTCACCAGCCCTGTGTCCTTCATTCTGACAGTTCCAGCACACACTTCGGGGAAAATCACATTCCCTAGCTTCATGCCTTAATGTTCCACAACGCATACATCGCATGGTCCGAGCAGTACATTGCCCAGAATGGTTAGATCTACACCGTCTACACCATTGTGGTCTCTGACCAGAATCCCTAGTGGTTACCCCACTGTCCTGACTTCCCTGTGACTGGTTTTCTTGCCAATTCCTCTTTTACTAATTACCAGTCTGTTCATACCTCAGCTACTGCAAAGCCGCCTCATCTTGATTTTGCTTATCTCTTGCCTGTATGTCCCCCTCAGCCGACTTTGCCAAGGTGAAAGCCTGGGACAACGATCCAGCCAACCGAGTTGTGCTCCTGTACTTAGGAAGTAATGCTCCAATGAAATGTTGAACCTGGGAAGGTTCATCAGGCACCCACTGAGTCACAAATCTCAGTTTCGAATTGAACTGCTCAATCAATTCATCCACAGACATCTTTTTCGTCATACGCAATTCCATGAACTCCTGCCTTATCTTGTTCAACTCAAAAGCATTGCAATACTGTTCACATAATTTACTTCGAAATTGATCCCAAGTAATCGCATCCATATGAGTTTTCGATAAATGTGTAGTGATAGAATGTAACACCCAAGGTTCGGAAATTCCTATAATTAGTAACTTTTCGATATGATGTGTTTTGGTATTTCCTAATTGAGATTAGGAGGTGTTTAGAAACTTGAGGGACTTATGTTGTCATTTTGAAACTAGAAACGTTCAGGGGCCATTTGTGACAACTTTCAAAGTATTATATATAAATATGCAGATTTGACTTTCTTGGAGTCAAACTCTTCATTTTATACATCTGCTTACAACGAGCGAAATAACAACAGAGCTTTTCCTTGAGTTTTTGAGCAAGAATAGCAGAGAGCAAGTGATTTCCATCTATTCCTAGTTAGACACAAGATGAGGTAAGGTTCTTGTTTGTTGTTCTTGAAGTTTTAGTTGGGTTTTAAGATTGATTCATGGTGAATCAAGATTAAAGCATGTTTTGGTTGTTTATTTTGGTTTATAAGTTGTTTGGGGTGTAGGAAAACACCCCAGTAGTGTTTTTATGAATTGTTAGTAAGAGTTATTGGGGTTTCAATCGGATTCACAGCAGACAGTCAGCGAACTAGAGCTGTTAGTAGAAAGGCACGGGCGTGCCTTTGAGGGGTACGGTCGTGCCTCGTGGCCGTGACCGCCTCTGTTCTTGAGGTCCGGGCGTACCTGGGTAGGGTACGGGCGTTCCTGGGTCCGGTTCAGGGTGTGCCTAACCCGGTTCGCCCATGCTTGATGGGGCCTACTTTTGGGCCTTGGGCCTCGGGGCATGGGCGTACCCTGCGGGGGTACGGGCGTGCCCTGCCCCTGGTCAGTTTGTTTAAGTGCTGATTTGAGAGTATCTTGATACTATAACTGTATATGATTGTAGGGATTACTATTTGACGTATTCTGAGTTTATGTGAAATATCTCTGTGTGGTATTTATTGCTGAGGTGAGTTTTCTAAACTCTGATTCATATCTGTGATATGTGTGTGGTACATTGCAATGTGATATATTATTGATCAGAGGATCAGAGAGAGAGAGCTGTTGCATGCTGCTTTGTGCAGTAGTGCTACGGACAGCGTTTTAGCCTTCTTGGCGGATGCTAAGATGATGCAGTACTATGTCCATAAGAACTGTTACAGCATTCGTATATGTGTATGTGCATGCTTATATGATTTACAGTTTAGTTTTCTCTTTAAGCCCTCGTGGCTTATCAGATACCGCTTACTGTTGTTTTGAAGGGCGTGATTCCTCCAAAGGCAAGGCCCTAGTTTGACAGAGGTTGTTGTGCGAGAGAAAATTTGTATTTTGAAACCTAACGCCCGGTTGTATTTTGTAAAACAAGTCTTTTGTTGTAAATATTGAATACCACTCATTTATATGAACCAGAGGGTTCAGTGTTAATTGTAGCTTCCGCTTTTGTGTAAACTCTTTTTATTCTAAATACTTCTATTTTAGAGTCTTACTTTATTTAAGAATTTGGGGCGTTACATGTAACACCGCTTCTGAATTTAGTTTCTTTAATGACAAAACAGATTTTAGCAGCGGAAATTTTTCTTTTAAAACAACAACTGTCATCTACCTTATCAAAAGAACGCAGGTGTTACCAATGTACAGGAACCGACCATAGAATCATATTACATTACAACATATATCTACAAGTGTTCCACCCACAAGGGGCATTTACATCAAAAGTCACCCGCCTCGTAGGCCATCTAGTCTTTACCTGAAAAGGGAAATGATAGCACCATTAGCTACACTAGCTAGTGAGTACATACTTAGCACAAGCATCAATACAGTGAGTCATGCATCAAACACATCATACATATCACATCATACATATCGTATCGTACATAAGCACACATTGCTAGCTTAACACATAGCGGTGTGCTGACAAGATCAGTAAGAGTCATATCTTGCAAGAGAGCCAATCCTGATCAACAACTCAGACCGGGGGATCAGACACGACCAATCCGCGCTGGTGGGGGAGCATAAAGCAGTCCACCAAGCATCGTTTACACAACACAAGGTTCCCAAGTAATCACGGCCAGATCCTGGCTGATTACAGTCTCACGTTAAGGCACGACAGTTCTGCAGGAACCTCGATCCGGGATGCACCCCGAATCACCGTAAATCTAGAAATGACCGAAGTCCTGTTAGGATCCAGCTAGTCGGCTGACCTTAACCATGCGTCAGATCGTCTGCAGACAGTTCACATACACATAAACGTACATTTGATCCCACAGGGATCCGTCATCATCATCATATAGTCATATATCGTTCATAGGATCCCACAGGGATCCGTCATTCAATCATTCATATATGCAATCATCATGCAATCCATCATTCATGCACATCATCAGATATTAACTAAGCGGTTCCAATCTGGACCCGCTGGCATGCACCTATTATACATCTTCCAGGCGATCATAACATTAATCAGAAACTTACACTCGTCTTCTTAAGCGTACCTGCATAAACTAGTTAGTCATACATACATACACATTCACACATTGACATAGTCATCTTACAAGCAAGACTTACTCTACCGAGTCTCATGAAAGTAGGCACTCACCTGAGCTGATACTAGGCACAGGTATTTGACTTAAGTCCTTCAAAAATTTCACCTAGCATATTACACTTACATCATTCACATGTGCATTTAAGACTTACAAAGACAACATTCAACTTTGGACATTACATAAATCCGCTAGAACTGTCGGATTTGGGGGAAATCCGATGGTTCTGTCGGATTCATGAAATCCGACACTTCAAACCATGAAATCCGATACACAACATTCGGATTCCAACACTTATGAATTCCAACCATGCACACGAAATCCGACACTTGCGGATCCGATACATAAAAGGAAATCCGATACTTCCATTGAAATCCGATACTTATCGGATTCTGACACTTAGAATCCGAAACAATAGAAATCCGATTGACTTGCGGATTCCATATTTAAAATGACTTCAAAACATGAAATCCGACAGAGTTGCGGAATCCGACACTTCTATCGGATTCCGACAATTCCTTCGGTTTCCAATACATGCGGATTCCGACAACTTCATAGTTGCGGAATCCGACAAGTTCATCAACTGAAATTCCGATAACTTCATTTAAGCACCCAAACAACTTCATTTTGGCGTGCTTTAAGCCCAGAACATCATAATATCATCATCTAATCACCATATACACATGAAATCCCAACAAGAACACCATTCATGCAAAACCCACTTAGAAAGTGAGTTTCCATATTCTTCAAGATGTTCTTGCATAGATTCATATTTCTTAGCATGTTACACACGATTCTAATCTTCTAAATATTTTGGAATTATGTTGCTAACCTTTGAAGATTAACAATCGACTCCTCTTTTCTTCTTTTTCCAGAAATCTGATGGCAGCAAGAGATACCGAGAGAGAAAGTGTGTTTGCGGTTTTGTATATGTGTGTTTGCTATGTTTGACCAAAGTCAACTAAATACACATATATACTCTCTAAATACCCGAGGCGGTTGCCTCTTACCTCACTATAGGGGTTTCCTTTTTAATTAACTATACACACACAAACATATATTCATTTAATTCAACAAGTATACACAAATACTTCTTATTACAATAACTATACATACGTTGAGGATGTTACAAATCTATCCCCCTTAAGAAGATTTCGTCCTCAGAATCTACTCAGTGATAAACAGGCGAGGGTACCTTGCCTTCATCTCGTCCTCAACTTCCCACGTCAGGTTTGGACCTAGGTTGTGCTTCTTACTTCACGAGAACTAGCTCAACTATCTTCTTACGCAGCTTCTTGACCTTCGTGTCAAGAATCACTACAGATTCTTCTTCAAAGTGGCACTTACGTAAGTAACACACGTTAAAGATAACATATACAGGAGATTCCTTCAGAAACTTTTTAGGGTTAGCAGGCTATTACAGGAGATTCATTCAGATATTTTCAAAGACTGCAGTTCCATTAACCAGGCTAACCAGGAAGAATGCATAGTTTGTATGGGGAGATGAACAAGAGGCTGCGTTTTCAACTCTTAAGCAAAGGTTATGTGAGGCACCTGTTCTTGCTTTGCCAGAAGGAGTGGAAGACATGATAGTGTTTTGTGATGCTTCTTATTTGGGGTTGGGATGTGTTTTGATGCAGAGAGGTAGAGTGATTGCTTATGCTTCTCGAAAGCTTAAGCCGAATGAGATTAATTACCCAACTCATGATTTGGAGTTAACAGCGGTGATTTTTGCATTGAAGATCCGGAGACATTATTTGTATGGAGTGAAGTGTACTATTTATACTGATCACAAGAGTCTGAAATATTTTGTGGATCAAAAGAATCTTAATATGAGGCAGAGAAGGTGGTTAGAGCTTCTGAAGGATTATGATTGTGAAATACTTTATCACCCAGGGAAAGCCAATGTTGTGGCAGATGCTTTAAGCAGGAAGTTGGGATCGGTACTTTGGAAGAATGAGTCGTTACGGATGACAGTGACTACGCCATTGTTGGATGTTATAAGACATGCTCAGCTGGAAGCAATTAAAGAAGAAAACCATAATAAAGAGCGAATTAAAGGGCAGGTAACTAATTTTGTTAAGGATAGTCGTGATCTATTCTTATGTTGTGGACGAGTGTGGGTACCTAATCATGGAGATGTCAGACAAACTCTTTTGAGTGACGCTCACAGATCTAAATTCTCTATTCACCCGGGGGCGACAAAAATGTATAAAGATGTGAAGGTAGAGTATTGGTGGCCAGGTATGAAGCGAGATGTGGCTAGGTATCTGGAGAGGTGTCTTACGTGTCTGCAAGTGAAAGCTGAACACCAGAAACCGCATGGGAAGTTACAACCTTTGGATATACCGATCTGGAAGTGGGAGAATATTACTATGGATCTAATCACTAAATTACCTAAGACCCCTAGAGGTTACGATGCTATTTGGGTAATTGTGGATAGATTAACTAAGATCGCGCATTTTATTCCCATTAAAGAGACTTACTCATCAGAGAAGTGTATATGAAAGAAATAGTATCTCGTCATGGTGTGCCAGTTTCTATTGGGTCAGATAGAGATACTCGATTTACTTCCGGGTATTGGAATAAATTTCATGGCGAAATGGGGACTAATAAACCTTTTAAAAACTAATAAACTTTTTAAAAATATTAAATGACTATACAAACACAAATAAAGTGAACAAAAAATTATATGCATATGTCGAACATATCGTTGCATGATAAACGATATTTCAATTTATTAAAACTTGTTAGTAAACCTATTACAACGCACACGAGCGTTTCTATAGATACACGTGTAGAACCTCTTATAGTATTTGTGACATATTTGCGACAGACCCAAATATACAAAAACAAATTCAACTCCCTCATGAATCCGTCGCAAACTTATAGTATTTGTGACATATTTGCGACAGACCCAAACTTTTCATTTCATTTTTGAATTGTTTTTTTATATAAAAAACTCAAACTTTTTAAAAACCTATTAAATGACTATACAAACACAATTAAATGAACAAAAAATAAAACGCTTATGTCGAAAATGTCGTTGCATAATAAACGATATTTCAAGTTTATTAAACTTGTTTGTAAACATACTATAACACATACGACTGTGTCTATAAACACACGCGTATAACCTCTTAATTGACCAAATTGATAACACCTTCATTAAATGAGAGAATCCGTGTTTTTAGTGCAATTTTTCCATTTTCTAATCTAAAGATACAAAAAAACAAATCCAAGGCCTTCACAAATCCGTCGCAAACTTATAGTATTTGTGACGGACCCAAACTTGTCATTTTATTTTTGAATTGTTTTTTATATAAAAAACTTAAACGTTTTTTAAAACAATTAAATGACTAAGGAAACACAATAAAAATGAACAAAAAATAAAACGCATATGGCGAAAATTTCGTTGCATAATAAACGATATTTCATGTTTATTAAATTTGTTTGTAAACA